>JAYKKM010000477.1:5902500-6197500 GCA_035772405.1 Chrysogorgia sp. JL179-B06
CACTGTCTTCACAGCACACTACTTTTCATATATCATAACCGAGTCTCCTACCGGGCAATAAATTAAAATCCATACTTGACTCCGGCTGCGATTTGAACACGCTACCCTCGGTGATATTGTCCGACTTCGCTGCATGAACTGCACGGTTGCAAAGAGGTGCTGGACAACACAACCACCGTGTGAAGATTTTCTAAATTTTTTAAACCCAGTGTTATAGCTTTTCCGTGTTGAAACAGAGGAAGTTAGTATATGGAGTGTTGAGACGAAAAACCATAAATGACAAAAGTTGTAATCGTTAATTAAAAATAAACAAGAATATTGTACGATATATGAAATGATTTCACGTCGAGTTCTGTATTCAATCCATTAGAGGGTGGCTTGTTTGCATAAGTCCATTGATATACAGCCCACGTCGCGTTGCAGTTGTTCATCTCCAAGTTAAGCCAAACATACCATCACAACGCCGTGCACATAGAGGAGGATGTCATTGAAGAAGATCTTACTGACTTTAGTTTATTCCCAAAGTTTCAGCATTCCTATCAATTTAGTTGAGAAGATATGGCTAGATGAAGTTGGAGAGTTTGTCCAATTTCGACGCCATATTTGTTTTTCAAATATGACGTCACTGAGTGCTTCTATATCGTATTACGCCTAAGAAGTTCCTCTACTTTCCGCACGAGGAACTAAATAGTTTATTTCAACTAATTCTCCTCCAAAGAGCACTCACAACTATAATGGTACTAGGAGATAACAATCATGTAGTGGGAGGTCTCAGTTTGCCCATTCAGGAGCATTTAATTGTCTTCAGTAGTTTAATTGTCTTCGTACTGAAGTTAAGTCAATTCGCTGAATTATGTAATCACACCTTAAAATTACCATTTGCTAAAATACTAAAACGCAAGTGATTTTAACAACCTCTAACGTACTTGCCAACACCGTCTTGTGGGTCAACAGTACGGCCGGAAAAACAACTTATACAAACCAAGAACGCAGCGCACTTTTTCATGAAACTACATGGCAAAATGTTCTGTCAGCAACGTTGCAAGAGGTAGCCATAAAGCTGCTTTATTTTTCTCTTCAACTATATTGCATGCAGATGGAGTTTCACGCCGAATGGATCATGTACCGCGCTTTTTGAAAAATGGCCTTACTGGCGCGTCAGGTATCCACTGGCAACTTTTCAAGATCCCACATGGCGAATCTCTTTGTCTTTTCCTTTCAAATTCATTCCGTTCATCTTAAACAGTTCCGCCCACCTACTTTACTTCGTGTAATCACAATAAACATTCCCTTCCCCAACAATCCCGATTCATGTTCTTTTCAACTCCAGGCATGACAAAGTGAGAGAATCATTATCTCATTATTTACCATCGGTTGGAACTCCTATATCTCAATACCTATAAACTTCCGATGCATCCTGAAGTCTTGATTGGAAAAGCAGATGCGCACAAAGCCGTCTCTGCGTGTATCTACACTAAATAAATATAAAATGGCTTTTCATGTTTATATATAGGTCGTTGTCTGCGTAATATTGATGACTTGACTCTTATAGTACCTTATGCCGTACAGATGTCTTTAAGTGTTCTTATTTCGTTCGTGTCACTAGGCTCTGGAACTCTCTCCCATACTTTATACGTGGCATTAACACCTTGTCGTTTTTTAAGAGGCTACTTTCTCAGCATTATTTCAAACTTTTTCCTGTTGCTTTTAATCCATAGTTTTTCTGTTTCGTATAATTTCGTTATGTCTTACTCTTTGATTTCATATTAATGTTATTTGTATTTGTAAAGGGTGACCAATCCTGAGGGAATCTTGAATTCTGTTTTTGGTTCACCCTAATACATTCAATTTTTAGTTGTAATACTGTAATTGTGTGTATTATAAATTCTAATAAATAATAAATAAATAAATAAATAAATAAATAAATATATATATATATTCGGTTATATAAACTTGCCGGATGTTGTAAAGATATTATTTTTATCTTCACATGTAAAGTTATCATCATTGCTATTTCATTGATTTCAATATAATAAACTGAACCTTACATGGCCACTTGGAGATACGAATTTTGTCTTCTCGTCAGGCAGGTGATAATATTTCTCACTCGTTTGCTTTGCTCACTTGAGTGAGAGATATTTAAAGTGTCCCTAACCTCAAAATGTTTTATTGTCTTGTTTGGAAGAACTTTTAAAATGATAAAGTAACTTCTTTTGAAGATTTTCGTTTCTTCGCTTTCTTTTTGAGATATATCAGTTTGTTTACTTTTATATGCAAATGTCTGGAATTTCGTCACACATGCATAATGACTTATTGGAGAAATATGTATATCTCTTTCATTCTCGAACGAAATCCTTTAAAATCAAGAAGTTTGGTGTTGTGGGAGAAACGCACACATGTGCTATTCACACTTTAGTGTTTTTATTTCATGAACGCAAAGATGTATAACATTCTCTGATAACTCATTATGCATGTGTGACGAAAATCCAGATATTTGCATATCAACTAAACTGATATATCTCACAAAGAAAGCGAAGAAGTGAAAATCTTCAAAAGAAGTTACTTAATAATTTTAAAAGTTCTTCCAAATAAAACAATAAAAACGTTTGAGGTTAGGGGCACTTTAAACTGCCAACACTCCAAGATAAAATTTGTATCCTCACACAGTCATGTAATATCCTCTCTATATATCAATCATTGTAAATCGGCCACTTTGGCTATCAGAAATATTGGCAAGATCAGGAAATATTTGAGTAGAAAGGACTGTGAGAAGTTGATGCATGCATTCATAACATCAAAACTTGACAGCTGTAATAGCATCCTATATGGCTTACCAGAAACTGAATTGAGCAAGTTACAGCGAATTCAAAATACAGCTGCTAGACTTGTTGCAGGGGTAAAAAAATCGGAGCATATCTCCCCTGTGTTACGTAATCTTCACTGGTTGCCGGTGAGATCAAGGATTGTTTTTAATACTAATAATTACTTTCAAGGCTTTGCATGGCCAGGCGCCTGTTTATATTACTGATTTGCTAACTAAATGTAAACCTAATCGTGCTTTGAGATCATCTGACCGAAATCTGCTACTTGAGCCAAAATCCAAAACGGTGACTCATGGAGACGCCGCACCAAAACTGTGGAATTCATTACCACAGGAAATTAGAAGCTTTGAAATGTTAAGTAGTTTTAAGTCAGCACTTAAGACTTTTCTTTTTTAAAATTAGAAGTTTTTTGTTCATAGTGGTAATATATATATATTTTTTATTTTATTTAACTTTGTCTTGAATAATACGTGATATTATAGATCAATAAATCTAAAATTAGTTACAAGGCTAGGAAAGCCGCAACAGCAATTGCCAATTACTGCGGATCCGTATATATCCGTATATATCCGTATATGTCCGGATATGTAGTAGGCTTTAACTTATAATGAAACTGTAATTAGTTTTATAAGTAACTTTAAGAATATATTGTTGTAAGAGCATTGAGACTATGGTATAATGCTCCTAATACGTCTATTATTATTATTATTATTATTATTATTATTATTATTATTATTATTATTATTATTATTATTATTTCCTCACTTGCGAGAGATATCACCAACACTACAAGATAAAATTTGTATCTTCACACAGTCATGTAATATCCTCTCTATATATCAACCATTGTTAAAAACTCTACCAAAGCTTGGTGTACTGCTAAAATAGTAAGAGGTCGAACTCTGTGACCTGTAAGTGCCTTCGCTCAAAACGTGCAAAAATTTATGACAAAATAAGGGACCGTTGATTATTTATAGCATAGGGGTGGGTGGGATAATATGAAGGGGGGGCTATACAATGTTGAACTTGTTTTATGGGGGGGCCTTGGATTTTTTAAACCTTGTAGGGGGTATGACAATTTGTGACAACTATGACAGTTTGACATAAAACGTATAAAAATAACTAAGACCATGCTTAAGAGGAAGACCTCGTTCATCTCTTAATATCTTTATACTCCCTTGATATTATATATTTTAGCAAATGTATTTTAATAGTTGGTAATACTTACTTTGTTGCACACAACTTAAATCTCGAATGTAAAGGAAACTAATCTAAAATTGTGAGTATTTGAATAACCAATTTCACAAAAAATATTCAACAAACATTCAACATTTTGACTGCCAAATTAATACGGTGATATTATTATATTAGTAAACACTAGGAATCCTTAATTGTTGTATAAAATATAAAAATAGTGTAGCAAACTGCACGCAAAGCAAACAATCGTTATACTGTAGCTCTTTATATACCGAGTTTTGTCTGAGGAGGGGGGGGGGGGGGGGTATATCTTAAATATTTCTTTATGATTGGGGGGTTCAAAATGTTTGAAAGTATCAAATAGGGGGTACTATAAGATTTGTTTATATGATAAGGAATATCCCACACACCCCCTATGCTATAAATAATGAACGATCCCTAATATGGTTCTAAGAAAATGGCGTCCCATTTTACAGTGAGTTACATAGAGCGAAAATATTAAAATAAAGATTGTGCTTATTGAGTAGCTCGTCTGCCGTTTGCCAACCTCTTAATATACGCAACAACGATTTTCAAATTATTCCGCAGAATTACCGCCAAATTGTGCTGAAAACAGCCAACAAATAAAATAGGCTACGCGACATTGAGTTGTTGTCGGATTTTGTTTGATATTTTCAAAAGCGTTTGCAAGTGCAATGTTCGAAAGTCGATGGAAGAACCTATATTGTTTTAGTTTTAGAGAGATTTGGCTTTGTTTATCGTATTTTTGTAAATTGAAGGCCGCCATTTTTGTTTTGATTGCGGGCGAATGAGGTCGCCCCATTAATATTTGACGTCATAGAAACACTTTGAAAAGAAATCTTTCACAATGGCGTGAATAGAAATCCTTAGTGCACAATAGAGTAAAGGCTGGTTTCTCACTCAGGAAAATTTTTCTCAGGACAGGAACGGAGAGGAAAGTTTCCTATGTCTTGTGATCTCTTGGTTGCAACTAATGACTTAATTTAATACAAAGGAAACTTTCCTCACCGTTCCTGTCCTGAGAAAAATTTTCCTGAGTGTAAACCAGCCATTAGACCACGTTATTGTCATGCTATTGGAGAAGACTTTCTTTGTGTAGTGTTTCTATCACTCAATGACGCGGCCTTCAATTTACCAAAAATACGATAAACAAAACCAAATTTCTCTAAAACTAAAAAGATTATTGGAAGAAAACTAATAGCCATTCTCATATAAGACGACAAAGAATTTTCATTTAAGCAACACTTGTTTTGGGAGTGGAGTATCCCTTTAACATTGTTAAACTTGTTATGAAATATTGATGTGTAGATCAAACCAGCTGACGACGTTTATTTACAGGTCACTCCGCCTCATACGGTAAAACTACACACCAGTCACAGGAACACAGCTCACCGAAATACAGTGCAAACAATGCAGTGGATGGCGACAACACTACTTGCTCGAAGACTGCGAACATGAAAGATCCATGGTGGGAAGTTAACCTTGGAGAAATCATCAATGTGACCAAGATCCAAGTTCAGAATTCGTGGAAACATCCATTGGTTATTTATATATATGTTTATGGTTATGATAATGGTGAAGATGACGTTCAAACATGTGGAGTGAAACATATCCTAGAAGGAGGGGAAACTCGATGGATTATTTGTGATCCAATCATCTCCGGATATCTCGTGAGAATAGTGACATTTGGTGAACAACAATCTTTGTCATTATGTGAAGTACAGGTTTTTGATGAGAAAGGTCAGTGAAAGTTCTATTTTGTGCAGTAGTAACATTTGACATTGGGGAATTGTATTGATAGTCATAAGGCAGAGCATAAAGGCATGGGAAAGACAGAGGAGGAACCAGAGAGCAATTAGGCATAGCAAAAAGCAGGGAAAGGCAGAGGAAAAAGCAAAGGGAAAGGCAGAGAAAGAAGCAGAGGGGAAAACCAGAGGAAGAAGCAAAGGGGGAAAGGCAGAGAAAGAAGCAGAAGAGAAAGGCAAATTAAGAAGCAGATGAGAAAGGCAGAGAAAGAAGCAGAAGAGAAAGGCAGAGAAAGAAGCAGAAGAGAAAGACAGAGAAAGAAGCAAAGGGGAAAGGCAGCGAAAGAAGCAGAAGGAAAGGCAGAGAAAGAAGCAGAGGGGAAAGGCAGAGAAAGAAGCAGAGGGGAAAGGCAGAGAAAGAAGCAGAGGGGAAAGGCAGAGAAAGAAGCAGAGGGGAAAGGCAGAGAAAGAAGCAGAGGGGAAAGGCAGAGAAAGAAGCAGAGGGGAAAGGCAGAGAAAGAAGCAGAGGGGAAAGGCAAAGAAAGAAGCAGATGAAAAAGGCAGAGAAAGAAGCAGAGGGGAAAGGCAGAGAAAGAAGCAGAGGGGAAAGGCAGAGAAAGAAGCAGAGGGGAAAGGCAGAGAAAGAAGCAGAGGGGAAAGGCAAAGAAAGAAGCAGATGAAAAAGGCAGAGAAAGAAGCAGAGGGGAAAGGCAGAGAAAGAAGCAGAGGGGAAAGACAGAGAAAGAAGCAGAGGGGAAAGGCAGAGAAAGAAGCAGAGGGGAAAGGCAGAGAAAGAAGCAGAGGGGAAAGACAGAGAAAGAAGCAGAGGGGAAAGGCAGAGAAAGAAGCAGAGGGGAAAGGCAGAGAAAGAAGGAGAATAGAAAGGCAAAGAAAGAAGCAGATGAAAAAGGCAGAGAAAGAAGCAGAGGGGAAAGGCAGAGAAAGAAGCAGAGGGATAAAGGCAGAGAAAGAAGCAGAAGAGAAAGACAGAGCTGGAAGGCAAAGTGGAAAGCCAGAGGAAGAAGCAAAGGGGAAAGGCAGAGAAAAAATCAGAAGGAAAGAAAGAAAGAGTGAATGAGGGTGAGTTAGTGATGCGGAGAATTTGCGACTGTAGGGGATAGGAAAAGCAGGTGAAAACAGAAGAGTTAAGGTAAGGTTAAGCATTGCTTTATTGATATGACCAAGGGGGTGTTGGTGGCACAGTAGCACAAGTCTCTTTCTGCGGCAACTGCCGTCGTTTTGGGCCCCTTATTCAGCCCTTGGGATCATCATGCAAATCCTACACATACAATGAAGCTTCTAGGGCATATAGGGGCCCGTGAAAGACCATATATAACCCCACCTTTCCCTGGGCCTATCTTGGCTCTCGGCGGCCCTGCTATATATCCGAGTATCAAAGGTATAGATGACTGAACATTATATAGTATTGAATGGTATATGATAATTGTTTACTTTCTATGTTTGTTTTTAGTGGAGTTAACCAAAGGAGTTATGTACAATGCTACGTTTAATCTAACCACTGAGTCTTTTAAAACGGTTATACCTAAAGCGGATAGCACAGGAGTTGTTTCAACATTTCAATCGCCAAGAAACATTAGTGATCACTATGGCATTTACATGATTACTTACTACAACGTAAGTGAATTATAAGCTAACAGTTTTCAAAGGCAGCTTACGGGTTTTCATTAACTCAGCCCTTAAAACGTTATCGAATATAACTTGAAGAGTTGAAGTGCCTTCGCTCGAAACGTTAGACAACGTATACATGCTTTTTTTCGGCAGTACACTACTACACCAACCTTTTTAGATATTTGATTTGTATTTCTACACTGCCTACGCAGTACAACACGTTTTATTACTCATTATGATAATTGTAGTTTCCAACGCACGTTGAAACAACTTGAACACGAACAAATGAGTGATATAAAGGTGCTACGGCGTAGGCAGTGTATAGAAATTCTCTATTGAATACTCTAAAATATTGGTGTACTGCCAAAATAGTGTGAGAAGGCCCTTCGTCAGAGAGCGTTAGGGGCAGTTTACATGAATCCGGATTGAGTTTCATTCCGTATTGAACTCATACAGGTTCTGTTAAAATCCCTTTAGGTGTTTACATGAATCACCTGGAATGAGAAGCTCAATCCGGAATGAGTTCATTCCGGTTCTCATTCCGGATTGAGTTACATTGAAATTGCATTCCGGTGTCATGTAAAGGCGGCGCGAGATTTCATTCCGAAATGAAAAATACGACCTAGAAGACTGAAACGAACAACACATGCGTGCTTTTAACATTTATAGACGACAATTTGCAGCTAGAGACAGGAATTGCGCCGACGTCATATTGCTCAATATAAATATCTCTAATGCTTGTTTACTTGCGACTTTACTTTCCCTCTTTTCTTTATGTTTATTCTTCGCCAAATCATCAATTTAGGGCGAAAGAAACATACCCGCTATAATGTTATTGATCGCCATCTTGAAATTTCAGATTTCGCGCTATTTTCGATCCTGGGGTAGAATTCCTATGTAAACGCGCGGTTTGAATTCGCGTTCAATCCGGAATGAAACTGAATCCAGATTCACGTAAACAGCCCCTTATATTATTTTGAAAGTACACCGACCTATTAAAGTATTGAACACGAACAGAATGTAAAATGAAAGAACTGTTTTATATTACTATGACCTTTGTTCTGTTTGTAGGCCCCCGAAAGTGGTAACTACACATTCTACATGAGTGGAGATGAAAAGTGCAGGTTATTTATTAAACACTCGGGGAAAGATGCTATACAGATTGGTATTATACCTGCAAGCGAGGATGCACGCAGAACATCATTCGACCAATGGAATGGGTAAGTAAATTAGATTTATACATATTTTCGTCTGTCTGTCTGTCTGTCTGTCTGTCTGTCTGTCTGTCTGTCTGTTTGCCTGTTTGTCTGTTTGTCTGTCTGTCTGTCTGTCTAGCTGTCTGTCTGTCTGTCTGTCTGTCTGTCTGTCTGTCTGCCTGTCTGTCTGTCTGTCTGTCTGTCTGTCTGTCTGTCTGTCTGTCTGTCTGTCTGTCTGTCTGTCTGTCTGTCTGTCTGTCTGTCTGTCTGTCTGTCTGTCTGTCTGTCTGTCTGTCGGTCGGTCTGTCTGTCTGTCTGTCTGTCTGTCTGTCTGTCTGTCTGTCTGTCTGTCTGTCTGTCTGTCTGTCTGTCTGTCTGTCTGTCTGTCTGTCTGTCTGTCTGTCTGTCTGTCTGTCTGTCTGTCTGTCTGTCTGTCTGTCTGTCTGTCTGTCTGTCTGTCTGTCTGTCTGTCTGTCTGTCTGTCTGTCTGTCTGTTTTGTCTTTTTCTCTGTATTTGTGTATCCATTTATCTGTTTTTATCTAATTACTTGAGAATGATTAAATTGTTTTATTTCACTTTTCCGATTGTATAGATCAGATCCAAAAACTGATTTTTTGTTGAAAGGCAAAGTGTATGAGATGACGGTTATAATGACGGAAGACACGGGTGAAGATTATTTACGAGTTGGTGTCTGCTTACCAAGCGGGCGTTGTGAACGGCCGATGAAAAACAGAATATTTACAAGTAGGTGCAGATGACCTGCATGTTTGACTGGGGTTATTGCCGAAAATACGGCACAAAACCTCTTGAAAATAATTGCAAAATGTACAAGGAAACCTCTCTCGAGACGTTGGGGGCAACAAGACCATCTATTTGGTGTATATATATGTATAACATATATCATCCTACCTTTGTGTTGTCAATAGGTTATGAAGCAGCGAACATAAGTATAGCAGACAACGGTGAGTCATCATGACTGCGGTAAAGTATCGAAAATTAACTATTTTCTGGTGACTATCAATTGTGAATATTCTTCATAGCTAGTAACCTATACAATATTGTCTTTATTCTACAGCTCATGTTCATTATACAATCTGGGTTGCACAAATCTGTAAGATTTTTAGTTTTATATCTCAAATATTTTATAGATGAAAGTAACTCCTCTGAAGATGAAGTCCTAGAGGTAAGTTTTCAGGCAGCGTTATAAAAGCACAGATGTACTACTTCGGTGCGGTTTTTTCAAGTCTAAAGTATGGATCGTCAATCTCAAATCTTAAGAAAATGAGTCACGGACAGGAATCGAACCTGTAACCTTCTGATTACCGGCAAGACGCAGTGGCGTAACAGAGGTAGACGGGTCCCTTATACATGTCTTGTGTCTGCGGCCCCACTATACAGTACAATGTTAAACAATCGTGAATACCTATAGACACCTATATATTCCTTCCTCCTCAAGTTAACGTTGGCAAATCGGTAAATCAGCTCTTTCTTATCGATTGAAGGTCAATGTCCCACCCAGGACATTAATGATTCTTCACCATAAATCGCAGATTCGTAGGAGGTGGTCCGGGAGAATCGATTATCGGGGGCCCCGTAAATTAGTTCTGACTAAATATGAAGTTGAAATATATGTCAGTAATGTCGCTGTTAAGCCGTAATTTTTCATTATAATCTTCAATTCCACTATATTTTTGGCAGAATATATATAGCAGTATATATAGCAGTATAAATCCGTAACGCTTGGGTGTGATTATCATATGATAATTGTCATTATTTATTGTTCTTTTTCATCATTTTTGTCAGTTTGCTATTGAAACAGCCATGAATCGACTTGGAAATGATGACACTGTTTCGAAAACCAAGGTTTGAACCTTTATTCAATAATTATGGTATACTTGACTGACTAACCATACTGAAAAAAATATCGTATTGCCTGGGTTAGGATACCGTAGCGTTCCATAATCTCTTTTATAAGGTCTGTTTTATTGCGTGCGAAAATGACGTGCCTTTTCCCCGTGTCAAATTAAGGTACCAAAATATTTTATAATTTCATTAGTTTAGGCCCCGGGCTATAGACAGCACGCGTATGCTTTTCTTATTTTACTGACACGGCAGACTCGTACAGCAAATAATTGCAGTTACACAGCGCAAATTTAGGTGAACCAACATATGCATGCTAATTTTACCCAAGCTCATGGGGCTACAGGTTTTTAGAAGGACAGAATCGTTAAGATTTCCGGCGTAGCCGGCGAGTGAGCTTCTTGATTACAATGGCAATTTGTCTTCATGTTATCTTGAAGATGACATTGCTGAATTCTGTTCTCACGGTGTCAATGTCCTATTTCAATTTTAGGTTTTAGATGAGCTGGAACAATTAGGATTGGATAAAGCAAGATCTTTACCGCTTGGTGATAAAGTTTTTGTATCATCTGTGTCTCAGAAGAATAATTTTGGTAAGACTTCTTCATTGTTAAAACTTAAACTAGTTCACTATTAAAAGTTCACTGTTAAACTATGTGCGAACGCACACCTAAAGTCTATGTACGGCACGGCACGCACACCTAAAGTATATGTGCGGCACGCACACCTAAAGTCTATGTGCGGCACGCAATGCACCTAAATTAAGTCTATGGCGGCACGCACATGTGCGAACGCACACCTGAAGTCTATGAAAATGTTCTGCAAGTAATCGACACTGTAACTTTGTAACACTAACAAGCTGTCAAACTGAATACTATTCTGCTACCTGTGGATTGTCTTAGATTCTTAGTGAAGAACAATAATGTGCAATGATGCATATTCATGGCAACCTTTGATACGCTAACATGCAATAACATCCTTTTCAGTGTTGATAACTTGACATTTACTTGAATTTCTTCTCTAGTCTATTCTTCCTTTCCCCTCTTTTCTTTTCTTTCCTCTCGTTTTTTTCTTTTCGTCTTCTTTCCCCCCCTTTCTTTTCTTTCTTATCTTCTTTTTCTTTCTGCTGACCTCAAAAATTTTGTGGGATTACCGGCAGTATTTGGGTAATCCTAATTCACATTTTAAAATACTACTCCTAAAAGGAAAAATACGCAGGAAACTCTCTTTAAAAAATGCAACCTAATGCAGGATATATATAGTTACTTGCAATTTGACTAGATAGCCGGCAGCCAACATATAGCTACTAAAACAGATTCAGGCTCCAGGCTATCCAGTCCGATTTCGTTAAATAGTTCACTGTTAAAAGTAGTTCACTGTAGTCAAGTTAGGCTCATTCTTTCTCTATCTTTTTAGTGTTTGCAGCGATTGCCATTAGCTTGGATAAATATCACGGTTTTAGATTTCCTGAAGATGTGGGCAACTCTAGGTTTTTCAACGACGGAAGCATCGCGTTTCCTGATACAGTGTTTGGTACAAACAACAAAGGTAAAAGTTATCAAAGTCTATACTGCAGTATAGTCTAGTTATCTAAGTAATTTAATTGAATCTATCTCATCTAAAACTTATCTAAGTAACTTAATTGAATCTCTGGATAAAGATAGAAGGCCATGCAAATTATATTTCCAGACGTGCGTAATGAAGTGGCACTTCTGAATTGTGGGATTATCTAAAATTAGGTTTAGAGGTATCGTAAGTAAGTTGATACCTCAACAGTCTATAGTATAGCTCATGGACGGCCAGCTCTCACTATGAGCCATGCCACTACTAGTGGCAATACCCTGTTGCAGAGGCTAACTAATGTCGTTACCAATAAATATCATTAAATGTGACTTGCAGCTTGGTATATACATGTATAGTCCCCACTACTGACATATCGAGACTGCAGATTTAGCAGTACGTAGCATTCGTTCTGCCATCTGAGTTCTGGTAGGTCAATGGTTGGAGCGTCTAACCGGAGATCAGAATAGTTGCAGGTTCGATTCCCGTCTGGGGCTCAGAAACATTTTCTGTGTTTTTTGCGTTAAAGCTTGAGTAGCAAATAATTTAAAATATTATAAATATCAGTTATGTAATATCCATTAGTAATATCCTTGTAATTAAGCTCTGAGTTACTAGAATGGTTAATAAACCAATTATTATTAAATAATGGTGAGATAAGGAGAAAGCCTCCAATTGAAATGCCTAAAGGGAGAGGGAGGGATGGTGGAGGGCCGCCGAGAGACAGGACGGGCCTGGGGGCATGCAGCCTCGCGGCACCCTAAATGCCTCAGATGTTAGAGGTAGTTTATGGCAAATTCTGCACGGGCCCCGGATTTGCTTGGCACCATATTCGCGGGTCCATAGATTATGGCCAGGCCCCGGCTATCCTCCCCTCTCGGCGGTCCTGTGGGAGGATGGAGGAGAGGAAGGAGGGGAGGATGGAGGGGAGGATGGAGGGGAGGATGGAGGGGAGGATGGAGGGGAGGATGGAGGGGAGGATGGAGGGGAGGATGGAGGGGAGGATGGAGGGGAGGATGGAGGGGAGGATGGAGGGAGGATGGAGGGAGGATGGAGGGGAGGATGGAGGAGAGGATGGAGGGGAGGATGGAGGGGAGGATGGAGGGGAGGATGGAGGGGAGGATGGAGGGGAGGATGGAGGGGAGGATGGAGGGGAGGATGGAGGGGAGGATGGAGGGGAGGATGGAGGGGAGGATGGAGGGGAGGATGGAGGGGAGGATGGAGGGGGGGATGGAGGGGAGGATGGAGGGGAGGATGGAGGGGAGGATGGAGGGGAGGATGGAGGGGAGGATGGAGGGGAGGATGGAGGGGAGGATGGAGGGGAGGATGGAGGGGAGGATGGAGGGGAGGATGGAGGGGAGGATGGAGGGGAGGATGGAGGGGAGGATGGAGGGGAGGATGGAGGGGAGGATGGAATGAGAGCGAGAAAAAGTTAATGAAATAGTAAGAGAATTAGAGCGTTTAAATTGGAAGTGGAGAAAAGAAAGAACTCAAATTATTGACAACTAAAACGTATTTCCCTATTCCTTATTTTAAGGCCGTGCATCAATAGTGTGTATGATGTTTGAACCACTTCAAGTAATGAAAGCAAATACTGGTAGTGATAAAAGCTACCTTGGAAGTAACGTTATAAGTGCTTTGATAGAACCTGACATTGGAAAGAACCTGATTGAACCTGTTGAACTGGTTTTTAAGAACACAATGGTACGTTGGTTAATCATAACGCAAGAGAAGGCAGAAGAAACTCTAACTACAAAACAACTCTCTGTCGTTCGCTGGAGTCCCTCAACGGGAAGCATACATTTTCAGTTATTGTCCAATAATTTGAACAAAGACTTTGACTCATTTTATCAGCATTAAACTTCTACGTTAAGTTACATCATAATTTTATTTTGATTTTTTCTTTTATCGTAATGATATACCATGCAGATGTTTTGATTCTAATTCTTTAGAAAGACAGTGAAAGAAATTCGCAGTGTGTTTTTTGGATTGAAGACAAGTAAGTCTCGTTTGAAAACCAACTTTTTAAGTATTCAACAAAAACAATCTTTAGTGAGTTTCGTTGATTAAAAAGAATTGAAACACTTCTGATTGCATGTCGCTTGAGCTTCCAGTTTAATAAATATTGTTCAGGATGTTCCTTTCAATTCTCTTAATGGTTTGTCTTTAGGTTGGAAAATCCTGGGAGATTTGGTCGATGGTCTGACGAAGGTTGTACGCTGGCGTACAAGAATGACACCCATACAGTGTGCCAATGCAATCATTTAACAAAGTTCGTGATCTTGTTTCCAGTTCAAGAGGTTTGTAACTTATACTTTGATCCAGGATTCAAAATTCGCTTCACAAATACTGAAGCTTGTTTAGACCCTGGCCTGCACCCATGACCTATCCCTCCCCTAGCCTCCTTCGCAGACGTTCTAATGGCTCACTACCTCGCCAGGTAGTTGAGGGGAGTGAGAACGAACTCGACTGACGGCTGCAAAGGAGACTATCCCTCCCCAACTTTTTCTTCTATAAATAGTCCATGACGATGAAAAATGTCTAATGTTGTTCAGTGGCGGATCGGTAGGGTTTTAAGAAGGAGTGTTCTTAGAATTGGGGCGCTGCGGTTACTGGGGGACTGCTTCATGTATGCCGATTTTTGTGTCCCGACACAAAATTTTGGTTAGGATTATAGTTGTGTTGGGGACAGGCTTACATGAAGTAACCATCTTTAGGCATACATGAAGTATCTGCCGGTTACTGCGAAGCTAGGCCTAGGGGGTCTGGGAACACGCTCCCCAGAAAATGTAAGATTTTAGGTCTTCTGCGCAATCTCGTTTCCAGAGCCTGGCCAAAAGGAACACAGGTTCTGCGTACGAGATTGGTCTTCTGCGGTGCATGTTGACGCAAAATCTGGGAAGAACGCAATATTTAACCTTATTATACCCTTTTTGATTTGATTTGAGACTTTATTTAACGAGGGTAAAAATACACATGACAGTAAATAATTATACTGATGACCCTGTGGCCCTCACCCTCACTTATAATCCACCAATCAACTGTCTCTATTAGCGTCACGTGGCAGCCCAATATTTTACGATGTAGGACAGCTACATATTGGGCAGCAACCCTTTGACTGTTTACGTGCGAAGAAACATCTTCGTGTTAAGATAATTTGTTCGATATAATAAAACACCAATTGGATTCATCTTCACCCAATATTACAATATATTTAAGTCTCGATTTGCAATATTGAATTCTCGGAATAAGACGTACCATATGGAAGGTCGCTTTCAATATAAGGGGGTTTCAATGGAAGCCAACCTCTAGATATGCCACAAGGTTGGCCTTTGAAATAACTTGTGTGTATTTTTAACACGTGTAGGGCTCAAGTGAGGACGAATTCAATTTGGAATTAATTACTTACATTGGTTTATCCTTATCTACCGCGGGATGTTTTATCACTTTTATAGTTTACTTAATTCTCAGGTATACCGTTAATGACATTATATTTCTCTATGCACTCATCCATCAACTCCATCCATTCAGCCATTTACTCCGTATTCATCCATCTACTCCGTCACTCATCCATCTACTCCGTCACTCATCCAACTCATTCATCTACTCCGTCACTCATCCATCTACTCCGTCACTCATCCATCTACTCCGTCACTCATCCAACTCATTCATCTACTCCGTCACTCATCCATCTACTCCGTCACTCATCCATCTACTCCGTCACTCATCCATCTACTCCGTCACTCATCCATCTACTCCGTCACTCATCCAACTCATTCATCTACTCCGTCACTCATCCATCTACTCCGTCACTCATCCATCTACTCCGTCACTCATCCATCTACTCCGTCACTCATCCAACTCATTCATCTACTCCGTCACTCATCCAACTCATTCATCTACTCCGTCACTCATCCAACTCATTCATCTACTCCGTCACTCATCCAACTCATTCATCTACTCCGTCACTCATCCATCTACTCCGTCACTCATCCATCTACTCCGTCACTCATCCATCTACTCCGTCACTCATCCAACTCATTCATCTACTCCGTCACTCATCCATCTACTCCGTCACTCATCCATCTACTCCGTCACTCATCCATCTACTCCGTCACTCATCCAACTCATTCATCTACTCCGTCACTCATCCAACTCATTCATCTACTCCGTCACTCATCCAACTCATTCATCTACTTCGTCACTCATCCATCTACTCCGTCACTCATCCATCTACTCCGTCACTCATCCATCTACTCCGTCACTCATCCAACTCATTCATCTACTCCGTCACTCATCCAACTCATTCATCTACTCCGTCACTCATCCAACTCATTCATCTACTCCGTCACTCATCCATCTACTCCGTCACTCATCCATCTACTCCGTCACTCATCCATCTACTCCGTCACTCATCCAACTCATTCATCTACTCCGTCACTCATCCATCTACTCCGTCACTCATCCATCTACTCCGTCACTCATCCATCTACTCCGTCACTCATCCAACTCATTCATCTACTCCGTCACTCATCCATCTACTCCGTCACTCATCCATCTACTCCGTCACTCATCCATCTACTCCGTCACTCATCCAACTCATTCATCTACTCCGTCACTCATCCATCTACTCCGTCACTCATCCAACTCATTCATCTACTCCGTCACTCATCCAACTCATTCATCTACTCCGTCACTCATCCAACTCATTCATCTACTCCGTCACTCATCCAACTCATTCATCTACTCCGTCACTCATCCAACTCATTCATCTACTCCGTCACTCATCCATCTACTCCGTCACTCATCCATCTACTCCGTCACTCATCCATCTACTCCGTCACTCATCCAACTCATTCATCTACTCCGTCACTCATCCAACTCATTCATCTACTCCGTCACTCATCTAACTCATTCATCTACTCCGTCACTCATCCACGACTCACCCATACGTCCTTCCACTCTTCCACTTTACTCATCCACGACTTGTGCATCCACTTGTCCATCCATCCACTCGTCATTGCACTCATCCATTCACCCACTCGTTTTTCTTCCACTCATCCATCCATCCACCCATTCATCCGTCCAACCATCCACAAATCTATCTATTCATTGATTCGTCCCAATGAAACGAGCTCTGGCAGCCATTGATTCGTCCCAATAAAACGAACTATCTTCCCTTCAATGACTCCATTATTTCGTTATTTACCCACCCACCCATTAAATCCATCCACTCATTGAATCTACCATCCATTGATTCATCCCAATAAAACAATCTCTTACGTTATTTCGTCACTCTAGGCTTGCAAGAACTTTAAAAGCTATAGTTCACCTAAACCTTGTGTTTGCATTGGGACTGGCAGATCTAGCATTCCTGTTTGGAAACTTCGCTGAAAATAACAAAGTAGGTGAATGGCAGCTGACTTACATTAGAGTATTATGCTGACATGACCAATAAAAATTAATGAAAGGCTGGTAAACGCCGAAATTGTGCATAGGGAATCTTGCGTTTCGAGCTAAAGCCCTTCGTCAAAAAAATCTGTGCTCCGAAGTGGGTTCCAGGTTCCATCTCTGTCTTCGCAGTAAAATGTCTTCACAAAACTGGACATTTAACTTATTCCTGACAGGCTGAAAAACATCCAAAATTGAACCACCTCTTTGTTCTATTGATATCTCTTGAAATAACCATAACTGTTGCGAAAGCTATACATTTTCTGAAAGCCCAATAAACCGGCTTTTACTTGTGCTTTTAAATTTCCCAAACAAAGCACATTATGTAAATATAAATTAGCATTAATTATCATAAATCAGGTTGAAAAATTTACATTTTTCTAGATTTACATTTTTCTAGAAAAGGGATGGCCTTTTCTTTTGCACGCGCGCGTAGCATCTTGAAAACTCAAAATGCCACCAATCGCAGAATTGTTTATGAAATCAAATCAAACTTGGCGTGTGCGTGGATCTCATGTTCCTGGCGCTTGTCGAATTTCAATTTTTAATCTTGCGTTACCGTGTGCCGTGTTTTTCGATTGACGACTTTGCGGGTCTTCAACGACCCATTTTGACTGGGCCGGTGAGGAAAGAGTTAATATCTATTTGTTGCTTGATATATGGACGATACGTCATTCCAAACTCGCCTGTAATCAGAAGCTTATAGGTTCGATCCCTGTCAAGGACTCTCTCACTCTTTCTGAGGATTTGAACTTGTATTCCATGTCTCGTTTGTTTACTCTAAGCTCCCACATAATTCACGATATATTTTTTACAATGTGAGATCAAGAAACTCCAACATGTGCAGAACACTGCAGCTAGAATTGTAACAAGGTCCAACAGAAGAGAGCATATTACTCCCATTTTAAAAGAGCTCCACTGGCTGCCTATACAGAGTCGAATTAAATTTAAGTTAGCTTTAATTGTCTTTAAAGCTTTAAACAATCTGGCTCCATCCTATCTTAAAGACCTTTTGCTACCTTATCAAACTTCGCGGTGCTTAAGATCATCCTCGAGGAACTTGCTTCAAGAACCCAGGACAAAGACAAAAACGTACGGAGATCGATCATTTAGGAAGGAGGATCGGCAGTTTGGAACAGCCTACCAAATGAATTAAGATTAGAGACATCTGTTGACACTTTTAAAGTTAAACTTAAGACATTCCTTTTTATCCAAACTTATTGCTAGATTTTACAGTTTGTTAATTTTTAGTATACTTTTTAATATCTATTTCTTAGTATTTTACTGTAATGAGCATTGAGAAATTTTTGTAAATGCGCACTGAAGAAATAAATAATAATAATTATTATTATTATATGAATGTATATATATTTAAACATATATTTGCTGTTTGTTTGTCTTGTTAGGACGCGTGTTTTGGTACCACTATCCTGACATTCTTTTTGTACCTGGCTGTGTTTGGTTGGATGTTGGTCGAGGGTATCCATCTTTATTTCTTAGTCATAAAAGTGTTTGGAAGTGACGATTATCGACGGAAAAGATATTATTACTTTATAGGATGGGGTACGTAGTAATTAAATCAAGACGTTTATGTGTTCTGTTGTGCATCACATAAGGTTTATGTCCTACACTAGTTTATAAGGTTGGTCAAGTAAGTCATCCTTTGAGGGACAGGGGATTAGGGCCAACGGTTTAGGGTTAGGATTAAGGTGATTTGCATGGCATTTAGGGTTAGTACCTTTCGTCCCTGGTATCTAAGGCAACGTATTTATTATCCCTTACATGGAATACGTACTATAAGTTTTCCTATCGTGTAAAGGATATATCTCATAGGACCGCTTTTGATACTGCTTCTGATAGCTGTCGTGCGTGCTCCATTTTTCAATCCTTGTACCACCACTCAGGGTCTTCAAATAATTGACGAGAAAGTGCTGCTTTTGTAACAACACCAACAAATGATAAAACTTTCGGGTCTTCTGGGAAAACGACCTTAAATCGTAGGCCCTCGGAATCCTTATCAGTTGGGTTTTCCGTTCACCCAAGAGCGGTAAACGGAATAGTCGAGCGCTTAAAACATGAGCCTCTGGCTCGAATAAATAGGGCAACCTTATCCTGTGTGATCGACTCTAAAATAAATCGTACTCAAGGCTGTAAAACGTTAACAAAACATGGACATAGTTTTGTTGTTTCTTTCTTGTAGGCATTCCTGTGATCATCGTAATAATAACCAGTGGGATACTACAATATGACTTAGTTTCAGAGTATCAGTAAGTAGTATAGTAATAATAAGTTATAGTAATAGCTAGTTATAGCGTTATAATCAATTATTGATTCTTCTATATGATTATTATTACAAACGAGGATGAGAATCAGTGGAAACTGAAATAGTTTATACGAGATCATTGCTCCAGGTCAAGCGGAAATTTTACAAAATTTTACAAAACAAATTTACAAAATTTCACAAAGATATTTTACAAAACAAATTTACAAAATTTCACAAAGATATTTTACAAAACATTTTTTCCAAAACTGTTGTACCCGCTAAACCGATGAATTAGATGAATTTTGACACGATTGTTACGGGTTAAACCCAGTCACGCAATATGTCTGAACCAACGTCATCACTGGTTCCAAGTCTGCAATAGCGACTTGTGCATGCTAGGGCTTGATTGAAACGCATTTCTGACTTTCAAATTCACATTAGAATTAAAAATAAACTTTGTATCGTAATAAAAGTCATTATAGAGAAGCGAAATTTTCCATTCATATGTCCTTTAACAAAATTAAAGTTGGCGCTGAAATGAGATGAGTGTTACATCTCTTAACCAGCGCCGTCATTAGCCAGGACAACAAACGTGTAAAGAGGTTAACGCTATAGTTTATTTCTATTGATTATAGTTGTTGGTTGTCTGTTGAAAATGGAGCTATATGGGCATTTATTGCACCAGCACTAGTTGTAATATTTGTAAGTTGAAATTAACAATTTATCATCTATTTCTTTATGGCTGTTCCTTATCTTCCTTGCTGAAAGATCTCAATCATTTTTATATCTAACCCTAGTTCCAATAACTTCTATGTCATCACGCGTCAATTCATGTTTACAATATACAACTTATCCCCTATTTCATCTTAGGTAAATACTCTTATATTGGCTGCTGTTTTAAGAACTACTATGACAGTTTTAAGTAATGATCCGGGGCACAGCAGAGAGAAGTAGGTGTTGTTATTTATATGACCGACAATTTGATTGGCTAACACCTTTAATTAAGACGTTTCAACGGCCTAGAGTTGAGTTAAGAGTCACTTGACTCTGAAGATGACCACCGCTGAGGCCGTCGAAACGTCAGTCACCAACAATAGTCTTGATCAAGACTACAACAACCTGGACGATCAACTTCACACTTCTAATGATACTCCTAGGTTCAAACAATTACTTTAATATTGTTCTCGCCTAGAACTCGTCGATATACGTGTGTTTTTATTTAACACAAACCAATAGTCGAATCGTCGTTTTTGAACATGTATTTTATACTCTCACAATATAAGTCAAAAGTCAATAATATCACAAAACCACGCTCCTTTTTCCTGGTCGCGACCGCGTCGTCCCAGTCTCTTCATACTTGTCCCAAGGGGGAGAGGGGTAACATTAACTTGTTAACGAATATCAACATTCCAAAACAAATATTGAAGTGTATACTAATAAGACTTTGCATGACCGCCTTTGATCGGCTATAAGTCACCAACAATAGTCTTTATCAAGACTACAACAACCTGGACGATCAACTTCACACTTCACTTGAACATTAATAATTAAATATGAATCATCTAGTTTTGAAATATTGACATTTTGCATCTCTAGGTCTGCTATGCGCACTCTCGCAATGATGCTTCCAATACTTGGTGTAACGTGGGTTTTTGGAGTTCTTACATTCGCCAATAGTTCAATCGTATTTCAATATATTTTTGCGGCATGTAATGCTTTTCAGGTAGGTTGGTCTTAATGAAGTTTCACACTAGGTTTAGGATTAGTGTTACCATATATAGAAGAATTATCTTCTTATATTTCTAGGTTTAGTTGACGTTAATGAAGTTTCACACCTAGGTTTAGGATTAGTGTTACCATATATAGAAGAGAGTAGTAAAAAAGTAGAGTGCTTCGTTGACAGTGTTTTAGATATATAGCAAAGTGAAAAGGTGGTAAACTGCCAAGATGTTTAGTGACGAAATACTGACGTTTCGAGCGGAGCCCTTCATCAGATTAAGACACTCTAGACTTTCATGTCTGAAACCAAATGGTTAGAGGCTCTAACCATTTTGTTTCACACATGAAAGTCTGTGCCATTCTTCCCATCTCACGTGGTAACGATAACCGCAAACGGCAAGGGAAGCGTCTCGTTTTTAAACTTGGCACCACACATCCTCTTGGTCTTAACGAACGTTTTTCTTTTATTTAAATTGCTAAAGTTTTTTGTTATTTTAGTTTGCTTGGAACTTTTTTATTATTAGCTTATGCACTTTCATTCCTTTTCAAGTTTTTGTTTCTTACCGCTTTACTATATATCGCCTAATCCCCTTGAATATTGGACCTGTCATTTCTCCGCCTCCCCCTCAGTGTGTTTGCTGATCGACTGTAAAAATAGCAAATGATTTAACTTTTCGCATCTCATTAATTATTAGTTTATTTATCTCCCGTGCATTTGATTGGCTACTTTCTACTTGTGACACCCTTTTGGCATATATATTTATATAAGCCCTATTTATTTTATCTCACCTCGTCTTACTCTGATGAAGGGCTCCGCTCGAAACGTCAGTATTTCGTCACTAAATATCTTGGCAGTTTACCACCTTTTCACTTTGCTATATATACAGTGTGTATAAAAAAAACCGCTACCGGAAGCAACTGCGAATTAGCATTTTTTTCAAAGAACCGATTGTAATAGTTTGAAGGCTTAGACACCTCTGAGCAACGAATGCGTAAAAAATAACTTGAATTGCATTCGTATTGAAAACTGCTTTCTCTCTTCTTGATTAGCGCAGCGCTTGGACCATCTTAATTTCCCAGGTGTATAATTTTTTTTTAAATTACAATAGGTCCTTTAAGAATGCTAATTCATTTTCTAAGGGTAGCGGTTTTTTTTTATACACACTGTAGAAGAGTTCTCTTCTTATATTCCTAAAGTCGTGTCTCATGGTCTGGTTTAGTTCTCAATTATGATCTCATTAATTTTATTATTTTTAGGGCTTTTTCATCTTCATTTTTTACTGTTTATTCAACACTGAGGTGAGATTTAATATTTAGTCTTAGACAATACGTCTTTTATCAGAGACAAGAAATTATTTGTTTATTTTGGAGAAGTTGTTTTAAAAACTGTCAATTCACCTTTTGTGATCACTTTCTTTATTCTCATTACCTCTATGCTTGGTGAACCATTGATATTATTAGGAGAAGTTAGATACTGATCACTCCTGAGGTATACAGGGTTATTGGAAGACAAGCATTGTGTTTTATTTAATTATTTAGGTCCGTAATGAATACCAAAGAAAAGTTAAGGCTTGGAAAACCGAAAGAGAAATAGAGTCAAGAAGGTCCAAGCAACAATCCATCGATCTCTATCAGGGATGATGGTTTATAATCCATACAGATTATAATCCAATACAGATCGTTCTAGTACAAGTTATAAGGCCACTTCAAATTAGACTTTAGTTTGGCGTTCACCCTGGCACCCTGTCCATATTTCCTAAAAAAGGAGTGGACGAGAAACTAAGGTCGAATTTGAAGTGTTTGTGGGTTGTTGTATCCGTCAGACACTGCCAGGAATTTAACATCGACTTTTAGCGAGAGGGAAAAAGTAGTAATATAGTCTCTAGCTGCGACGAAATTGCGACGAACAAGTTCCATTACTTCTTGCTTTATGTGCATGCAGCATTACCAGTGTACACTGCCAGAAATCTTGTATGTTTGGCGACTGACGTTTCGATGGCCTCAGCGGCGGTCACTGATTCAGAGTCGAGTAAAGCGATGACCGCTGCTGAGGCCGTCGAAACATTAATCCATGAACAATAGACTTCTCAAGACTGGAAAGACTTCTCAAAACTACAACCAATCTCGTGCCCAGAGCCTGCGTTCCTTTCGAGATTATCAGCACGGTTAGAAGACTTGACATAAGTTATAGAATAATTGTAGTGTAAATAGAACATTGTGGTAAAATATATATAATAAAATATATATAATATAAAAGATATAATAAAAATATAATAAAAATATAATAACAGATGTGATTTTACATTAACGTCGCAATTCTAGGTACTCAGCCTCGTACCCCGAGCGGCAATAAAACCCTGGGTACGAGGTTAGGTTATTCTTGCAGTCTCATTTATTTGACATTAAAGTTTGACAAACAATTTGACATTAAAGTTTGACAAAATGACATTTGTCATTTATTTGACATTAAAGTGGTAATATCACAGTATGATCCAGTCTCCTCCGCAGGTAACTCTGTGACTGTGTGGCTTCTTAGTTGTGTGCAGGCAATGTTTTCCCCCCTGAGTCAAATAGCTTCCAAGGCTGTGCTGGGATTGCAGGGAAGTATAGGGATTGTTTGGATTTGTGAAGGGATTGGCCGACGAAGAGGGGACACTGCAATGTTAATTTCTCTAGCTCGGCCAATCCCTTCACAAATCCCAACAATCCATATACTTCCCTGCAATCCCAGCACAGCCTTGGAAGCTATTTGACTCGGAAAAAACGGTAGAGGGGATAAGGAATGCGGTAGAGTTTATCCCATTACCCACCCATTACCCCCTGTACCGCATTCCCTCATCCAGTTGCCTGCGGAGGAGGCTAACTAAGGACAAAACAAAAGGCACAACAAAGGAACGGTGTCAAGCCTTCGACATAAGGATAGTCAATATAAGCAGAAGATCATAGTCCAAACATAAGCCAAGAGCTGAACAAAAGATGAAACAAAGAAAACTTCTCGTTGTTTTGTCTTCGCAAGACACAGAGAAAAGTCCTGCTTTGTTTTCTTATTGATTTTGTCCTTATGTCGCTAATGTTAACAAGGCTTAAGTATGATCAAAGTTCCGATCTATTAAATTTTTACAATAGAAATATCGCTAATGAAAACCGGCTTTATGTTCGTTTGAACGAAGTGACTAGAACGACGTTCCTTTCATATTCAACATTACATCCTAAAAATATCCTCTAGTCCCGGAAACTCAGCGGGACAATGTATATATTGTCCCGCTTTTATAGCAATCGTCACTCACACCCAGTCTTCACCTGGGACTAATCAAATGCCTTCTGGAATGCATATATCCAACTATATATTTACCCCACCGTAGTCTCCTTGAGTATTGGTCTGTCGTTTCACCCTTGACTAGTTCTCCTGGCCCTCAGTCTGTTTGCTGATCGACTGTAAGTAAAAAGCCTATCAAGGTTTCTAGGAGGCCCCTAGCCCTAATGTAACTTAAAAAAATTATACAATTATTAGTACTTTATATTTGTTAAAATAGAAAAACAAAAAAAACCGCAAAATGATTCAACATTTTCGCCTTCGTTAGTTTTTATCTCCCGTCCGGATTGGCTACTTTCTACTCGTGATCACAAGCTAGCCCTTTCATTTCATCTCGTCTTACAATCTTACTCTGCAATCAATCGGGCTCCGCTCGAAACGTCAGTATTTCGTCTCTAAAAATCTTGGCAGTTTACCACCTTTTCACTTTGCTATATATCCAAACCACTGCCTACGCAGCACTTTAGTTTTTTAGTGTTAATGGTCGACAGACCTCGACGAAGAAAAATGCGATACGGAAAGTGATGACAACCATTCTTGACTTTTAATTAGAACAGACTGCTTAAGGACGCTTTAGATTTCATTTTGATTGGTTCTTTGTGAGTAAAGAATGTCGTGCTCATAGAGATGCTAGTAAAGCTTGAGCAAACGAAGGACAAAGAACGTCTGCGAAGGAGACCAGATGGAAGAGACACTTGACAATGCCGACAAAACTTGATATAGCCAGGTTTTCGTTTCAAGATTAATTTGAAGGTAGCCGCAAACGCCTCAGTTTCCTCTCGCAGCATATAATTGTAGAAGAATTAACATTTTTGTTGAAAAACCACCTCCCGTGCCGTGGCAGAACTCTCGCTTTTTGGCTCTCTTGTTACCGGTGACTGGTGATCACGTTCCAACAAGAGGTCGCTAACTATTGTGGGATATAAATATATATATATAAATATATTATCATATCTATATCGTTGACGTTTTTGCTTGAAAATAACTGGTAAACTGAAAGGTTTTGTTTATATTGGCTTCGTCGTCTTCGCACGCGTTGTGTGAGACATGAAGTTATTCCTGCGTGACCCGTTTGTCTTTGGTGTCATCGTTATTATCCTCGTTTTATCCGAATATCCCTGCTTCTCGAGCTGCCGTGGTAAGTATTTAATGATTTTAATAAATAATTGTTCATCATAATTATTTGATATCTGGGCTGCTTGATATAGACCTTAGAAGATATTGTAGTTTATATTCTACACGCTATAGGCGTTGGGTTACGTTTTATCTATTATAACCACGAACATTCTAGTAATTGAAATATTGTTTGTATAAGATATATAATATATTTTATATGTAACATCTTTCCGCTGTCTAGTCCGCAGTTTATCCAAAGACTTAACAGAGACAACTCGAAGGCAAAATGCTCATCGAGAGCACTAAAGACAAGACTAACGGTGTTCAAGAAATCTTAGCTGATAAAATATCGTGAAATTGCAATATGCCGACGGTCGAATTTCAAAAGTTTTTTGTGTTTAAATGGCATACTTGCAACCACTATAGAAATTTAATAAACATTTACACACTATCGTGTTCCTTAGGTTAATGCGTGTTGATGTACGTCATGTGCAGCTGGTTAAAATGTCGCTGTGTTGATCAAATACGTGCACCAGCAGGTATAATGCGTGTTGAGGAAACTTTTAAACTGTTGAAAGTTATAAAATGAATATCCTTACGTATACAAATTTTCTGTTCATAATTCGCTACATATTTCGACAATCCGTTTCGTATCGGCTACACCCTTCGGTTTTTCCTTCCAAAAAATCGTAATGAGTATATAGCTGTAAGGTCACCTCTCCTCCGCAGACATGAAAACAACCTTGGTTTCTGGTGTCATATTTCAGGTGTCGCATTAAATGCGACGCAACTTCGACGTCTAAATTGAAAAGTTACCACTTCCGTTGCATTACCGTCGCATTAAATGCGACGCATTATCGACGTCTAAACCAGGCCTTAGTCTTAGCCGACGAGGAACTGTTGTGGGAAACAATTTTCCCAGCGGTTTCTCCCACGCAAGGGAGATCCAAGGAGAATTTTCGAAAGCGTATCGAAAATCGAACCTCTTAATAGGCTAAAGAGAGAGAGAGTATTTTGCAAATATGCAAAATGAAAACGTTATGACTTATGTTATTATATTTCGCCCGAATATCGTTGTAATGCTTTGTTTACTGTCACTCTGTCAGTTACAATGATTAAAATTAAGAAGTAAATTGGCAGATGACGAATTAACGACATAAATAGTCTGCTATCGCAGACTATAAATACGCTGTGTCTTTAGAATTTGTGTATAATTTGGGCTACTAATTCTGACAGGCTAGAATAAAGGACATATCTTGCTAATAAGCAAGCAAATAATACAACGGGAATATGTCGCATAGAAACAGTTTTATAGCCCAGTTTAACAATCAGAAATTGAGGCAAATGATAATTCACATGTTATATAACCTTCACTCTACGGTACCGCGTTAGTCTTCATCCATCTTCTTTTCCTCTTAATTTCTTTCTTCATCTTCTTCATCTCCATCTTCTTCATCCTCTTCTTCATCTTCACCATCTTCATCTTCTCCATCTCCATCTTCTTGTCCATTCTTCATCTCCATCTTCATCTCTCCATCTTCATCTTCTCCACATTTTCCTCTTCGTCTTTATCTTCTTCATCTTCTTCTTATTCATTCTCCATCTTCATCTTCTCCATCTTCATCTTCATCTTCCATTCATCTTCTTTTTCATCTCTCTTCTCATCTCTTATTCATCCTCTTCCTCTTTCATCTTCTTCATCTTCATCCATCTTTCCCATCTCTTCCCATCTTCATCTTGTCCATCTTCATCTTCTCCATCTTTCTTCCATCTTCATCTTCTTCATCTTTCTTCTCTTCTTTATCTTCTTCATCTTCTTCTTTATCTTCTTCATCTTCCATTCATCTCATCTTCTCATCTTTCTTCCATTTCATCTTCTTCTTCTTCATCTTCTCCATCTTCATCTATCCATCTCTTTCATCTTCTTCTTTCTTCTTCATTCTTCATCCTCTTCTTCTTCATCCTCTTCTTCATCTCTTCTTCATCTTCCATCTTCTCCATCTTCTCCATCTTTCTTCTTTCATCTTCTTTTTCTTCTTTCTCCATCTTCTCCATCTTCATCTTCTCCATCTTCATCTCCATCTTCATCTTCCATCTTCATCTTCTCCATCTTCATCTTCTCCATCTTCATCTTCTCCATCTTCATCTTCATCTTCTCCATCTTCATCTTCTCCATCTTCTCCATCTTCATCTTCTCCATCTTCATCTTCTCCATCTTCCATTTTCCTCTTCTCCATCTTCATCTTCTCCATCTTCATCTTCATCTTCTCCATCTTCATCTTCTCCATCTTCATCTTCTCCATCTTCATCTTCTCCATCTCCATCTTCTCCATTTTCCTCTTCTCCATCTTCATCTTCTCCATCTTCATCTTCTCCATCTTCATCTTCTCCATCTTCATCTTCTCCATCTTCTCCATCTTCTCCATCTTCATCTTCTCCATTTTCCTCTTCTTCTTTATCTTCTTCATCTTCACCATCTTCTCCATCTTCTCCATCTTCTCCATCTTCATCTTCTCCATTTTCCTCTTCTTCTTTATCATCTTCATCTTCACCATATTCATCTTCTCCATCTTCATCTTCTCCATCTTCTCCATCTTCATCAACTCCATCTTCTCCATTTTCCTCTACTTCTTTATCATTTTCATTTTCTTCTTTTTCTCCACTTCTTCTTCTTCTTCTTCTCTTCTTCTTCTTCTTCTTCTTCTTCTTCTTCTTCACCATATTCATCATCTCCATCTTCATCTTCTCCATTTTCCTCTTCTTCTTTATCATCTTCATCTTCTCCATCTTCATCTACTCCATCTTCATCTTCTGCATCTTCTTCATCTTCTTCTTCATCCTCTTCTTCATCCTCTTCTTCATCCTCTTCTTCATCTTCACCATCTTCATCTTCTCCATCTTCATCTTCTCCATCTTCTCCATCTTCATCTTCTCCATTTTCCTATTCTTCTTTATCATCTTCTCCATCTTCTCCATCTTCATCTTCTCCATCTTCATCTTCTCCATCTTCATCTTCTCCATCTTCATCTTCCCCATTTTCCTCTTCTCCATCTTCATCTTCTCCATCTTCATCTTCTCCATCTTCATCTTCTCCATCTTCATCTTCTCCATCTTCATCTTCTCCATCTTCTCCATCTTCATCTTCTCCATCCTCATCTTCTCCATCTTCATCTTCTCCATTTTCCTCTTCTCCATCTTCATCTTCTCCATCTTCATCTTCTCCATCTTCATCTTCTCCATCTTCATCTTCTCCATAATAATAATAATAAGACTTTATTTATACAGGATAAAAACCTTATCAGTATAATCAAATACTGCTATCACTAAGGGTCCTGTATCTAATACAAATTAATTTATAGAAATAGGATACAATATACTAAAAACTACTTACATAATTTGAGTAGTTAGAAACTAAACTAAATAAGTTGAAGTTCATGCGTCTAAGAATTATTCATTTGTATAAGAGCATTTTTAAAATTTACGATGGAGTTCATCTGGCGAACATGCAAAGGTAATTTGTTAAAAGCAAGAGCCCCCTGGAAATAAAAACCTTTCCTGGCTATCTCTAGCTTAACTTTTGGTAGGCGCAGGCAATATTCATTGTTGCGAGTATTTTGTAGGTGATTCATTGTTTGAAAATAACCACCAAATGGTTCACATGAGAGGCCATTTAAGGATTTAAAGACCAATACAACCGCATTAAAAGTACGAGTAAAGCAAAAGTCACGTATTTTTAGATCAACATTTTCAAAATTTAAGCCATTTGCTATAATTTTCCTTGCTCGATTTTCCAACTTAAGGAACTTTGATAACCATGATGTAGAGAGTTCCAAAGTTACCGTGTCACAGTATGACATTAGTGGAGAAATCATGGACTGATAAATCATACGAGCAGATTGGACTGTCAAAGAGGATCGTATCTTTCCAAGCATTTTAAGTTTACTCGAAGTTTTCTTAAATGTTCGATGCAGATACTGTCCAAAATTGAGCATTGGGTCTAACTTCACACCAAGATATACATATGACATGGTACTTCCAATAACATTATTTCCAATTTGAATACGCAAGGATGAATTTCCTTCCTTTGCAAGACGTTTTGCTGTGCCAAAAACCATAGACTCCGTCTTATCTTTTTTAATATTAATAATCAGCTGATTCTTCTGCAACCACCATGCAACTGCATCCATATCTTCAGACATAGCTGCCTCAATTTTTTTAATATCGTTATGAGAAAAATATAGGACGGTGTCATCTGCATACATAACAATGTTAGAGTGTTTTAAGACTTTTGAGAGGTCATCAATGTATATCAAAAACATCAAAGGTCCCAGTATGGAGCCTTGGGGGACACCGTAATAAACAGGATAATTATCAGATCTATAGTTGTCATAGATCACAATTTGTTGTCGATTTAGTAAGTAGTCCATAAACCAAATAAGCTGGACACCAAGAACACCAAGCGCCTCCATCTTCTCAATTAAAATGGCATGGTCGACCATGTCAAATGCCTTGCGCAGGTCGATAAAAACTGCCCCCGTAAGCTTTCCACGATCCATTTCTTTCCTGATTGTATCTGTAAAATAGGTTACTGCAAGACTAGATGAGTACTTTCGTCTAAAACCAAACTGAGTAGATGATAACAGATTTGTTTCCTCCAAAAATTTAGCCAATTGATCGTGGACCAAGCGCTCGGCTATTTTAGAAATAGCAGGTAGAATTGAGATTGGACGGTAATTGTCCAACTCTGAGGCGCTGCCTGATTTATAGATTGGAATAATTTTTGCTCGTTTCCAATGAGTAGGATATATCCCGGAAGACAGCGATAGGTTTATGATATAAGCCAACGGTTTGGCAATATACTGAGATGCATCTTTAATCATACCAGGCGGAACGTCATCAAGACCCGTTGCTTTGGTGTTTTTTAACTTATTCAGGGCTTTCAATACCTGAGATGGATAAACTTCCTCAAATCGGAAAACTTGGCCGGGAGATCTATTACAAGAAGACATTGTTTCAGGACTTTCGGGTATATTTAATGATTCCTTCAATTTTTGAGCAATAGAAGAAAAAAACAGACCAAAGGCATTTGATATTTTACTCTTGGATGTTGTCATACCATCATCATCTTTAAGGTTAAAAGCGTGAGATGAATTGGCAGTATTAGGCTTATTAGGGTAAATTTGTTTAATAGTTTTCCAGAATTGTCTGGGGTTCTTTCTGTTGTCGTATAACAAAGTTCGGTTGAAGGAATTCTTTTCTTTTCGTAACAGATTGTTTACTTGGTTACGCTTCCTTTTATAGGTAGACCAATCGAGAATGGATTTCGATCTTCTTTTTTTTTCTTTTCATCTCCATCTTCTCCATTTTCCTCTTCTCCATCTTCATCTTCTCCATCTTCATCTTCTCCATCTTCTCCATCTTCTCCATCTTCATCTTCTCCATCTTCATCTTCTCCATTTTCCTCTTCTTCATCTTCACCATCTTCATCTTCTCCATCTTCTCCATCTTCATCTTCTCCATTTTCCTCTTCTTCTTTATCATCTTCATCTTCACCATATTCATCTTCTCCATCTTCTCCATCTTCATCTTCTCCATCTTCATCAACTCCATCTCCATCTTCTCCATTTTCCTCTACTTCTTTATCATCTTCATTTCCTTCTTTTTCTCCACTTCTTCTTCTTCTTCTTCTTCTTCTTCTTCTTCTTCTTCTTCTTCTTCTTCTTCTTCTTCTTCTTCCTCTCCTCCTCCTCCTCCTCCATCTCCTCCATCTCCTCGTCCATCTCCTCGTCCATCTCCTCGTCCATCTTCTCGTCCATCTTCTCGTCCATCTTCTCGTCCATCTTCTCCTCCATCTGCTCCTCCATCTCCTCGTCCATCTCCTCGTCCATCTCCTCGTCCATCTACTCCCCCATCTCCTCCTCCATCTCCTCCTCCATCTCCTCCATCTCCTCGTCCATCTCCGCGTCCATCTCCTCGTCCATCTTCTCGTCCATCTTCTCGTCCATCTTCTCGTCCATCTTCTCGTCCATCTTCTCCATCTCCTCCTCCATCTGCTCCTCCATCTCCTCGTCCATCTCCTCGTCCATCTCCTCGTCCATCTCCTCGTGCATCTCCTCCTCCATCTCCTCCTCCATCTCCTCCTCCATCTCCTCCATCTCCTCGACATCTCCTCGTCCATCTCCTCGTCCATCTGCTCGTCCATCTTCTCGTCCATCTTCTCCTCCATCTTCTCCTCCATCTCCTCCTCCATCTGCTCCTCCATCTTCTCCTCCATCTCCTCCTCCATCTTCTCCTCCATCTTCTCCTCCATCTCCTCCTCCAGCTCCTCCTGCATCTTCTCCTCCATCTCCTCCTCCATCTTCTCCTCCATCTTCTCCTCCATCTTCTCCTCCTCCTCCATCTCCTCCATCTTCTCCTCCATCTTCTCCTCCATCTCCTCTTCGATCTCCTCCTCCATCTCCTCCTCCATCTCCTCCTCCATCTCCTCCTCATCATCTTTTTCATTTTCATCGTCATTTTCTTTTTTGTTTAATTATTATTCTACTTCTTCTTCCTTTTTTTACAGTACGTCAACACCAACCAATGTACTCTCCGTGTACAGTTCTTCAATTTCAACCAAAAGACTTTCTAGCTTTAGTTCAACGACACCAATCCTCAGTCGTGCCACCCAATCTTCACTCGTTGCGTCCTCCTTTGTAAACCTCCCTGTCTTAACAGTCACTACAGTTATCCAACCTTCACCAACCACTGTTTTGGTTCCCTCAGGCTCTATGTGGTCACATGTAGGTTCAAAAGAGCAATATATGAAAGGTAAGATCGTTGTACAAACATAATCGAATTTATTTGATTATTTGAAACGTAATTTATAGGAATGTCACGATCATTTTTGTTTCACTGTATTTATTAGTAGTGTTAAAGTGCTTATCACCGCAATATATTTATTATTTATAAACATTCTCTATGAGGAAAATAGTTGAACAGTGTAATATTTCTTTCATTTGATCTTCCTCATGTCACCACTCGACACTTTTCATCATTTTTTATTTATCACTTGTGCTTTAAAGATCTTGATTTAATCAATAAAGTCAACACATCCACTGTTATGATTAACGACACACAAAAAATTCAGGTAAAATTACATGAATGTAATGTAAAATGTTTGATGATAATATGGTATTTGTACAGGGTACGTACCCAGGCACTGGTATATAATTGAATCTATTGTATTTGTGTTCCAGGACATCTTAGACGCTGCGAGCAATGTGATGAGAAGCAACAGAACAAATGAGGATGAACAAAAAATGGTAGCCTATAATTTTTTTAATAATAATGATACATCAATAAAATCAACATATTATTTTCGTGCGCAAGTAAAAGTTGCTTCCTTTTTCGTGTTCTTCTCTAATGTTAACCGACAGTGAAGGAAGTGAAGGATACTATAAGGAAGGGAGACGAAATTATTTTTTATAAAACAATGTACATATGAGATTATTTTATAGTTTTACAAGGCGCCAAAACTGGCATCTTCTTCATGTACCCATGGATAGTAGAAAGTCTTTTACTATCCATGGTGTACCGCACACACAATGGACACAGACCACGTCATAGACACATCAAGGTTATTTTCTCGGGATTCAGAAGCTTTACAAGAACAAAAACCCTAACCATAATCCAAATAATAACTCTAGTCCTAACCCTGAAATAAAGGAATACTAACCCTACTTTTAAACTAAATATTTCAATGATGTAATATTCTGTGTCCAGTACACGAAGTAGCAGCCCGAAATGAAAGTTGAAAGTTGTAACTCCTTCTAGAAAAGTTGTAACTCCTTCTAGAAAGTTGGAGTCATAATCGCCGGCTTTATAAACTATGTTGTTATTTTAAAATCCATGAGAGTTTTTGCTCAACATACATTAGACTCATCCTCGTTTCACCAGGATCAAGGAGAGTCGAAACAACTCTCACACAAACTCTTGTCTACCAACTATAATTAACTCTCATCTTAGTTTGACCAGGAGCAAGAAGAGTCGAAACAACTCTCATACAAACTCTTGTCTACCAGCTCACGGTGTCTCTCATCGCCGTTTGACCGCGAGTAAGGAGAGTTGAAACAACTCTGATACAACCTCTTGTCAACCAACTATCATATCGACTTGTGCTGTTTTGTACATTTACCGTAATCCTGGGGATCTCTTTAATATTTCTATCATTTTTAGGACCCCGGAATGAAAGCTGTGAAGGTTTTGCAAGATCTTGGGAAGACTATCTCGCGTCAGTTGAACCTTGGAAATAAGAGCCAAGTCACTTTTCAACAAAACACAAAAAATATCGGTATGTGCGACGAAATACGAAGCTTTTGATTTAGTCTTGTCAGATGGTTAAACTAAATTTAAAACGTTTCGGCTATTTATCATGTGGTCAGGTAAGGACACTTCCTTATTGTAAACTAACCACATGAAGAAGGACACATCGTCCGAAACGGACCTGAAGAAGGACACATCGTCTGAAACTTCGTCCATGAATATACGTAAGTTCTCTTACTTAAGTATTTTGAAGAAGGACACATTGAAGTTCTCTTATTTCTCCTTTTCATATTATATCCAGTTCTTTTGAGAACTTAGCAGCTTTCGTATTTTTTCAGGTTACAATATGCGACAGCCTTTTGGAGCTTTGTCAACTTTGTTTTCTATTTTCTCTCTTTCAGTTTTTTGTGTTGCGGCAATCAACACTAGGACATCTTCAGGATTCGCGTTTCCTTCGGTGGACAATGAAACAGAAATTGGTGATGAGAAGATTGAGATTCCACAATCTGTGTTTACTTCAAGTTCAAGTTAGTGTGATATGTTTAAGAAACAGTTCATGCATGGCGAGTTATGTTCAGTTATGGATCATGGATGTAGATTATCAGTAAAATAACATGCATGCTATGAAGGCTCTGATTGGTCAGATTCCTTGGATTATACATCGTTGTTTAATACTGCATGATGATCGTATTGTCCTGTCTGTATTTCTGATAAACGGTAAAGCGTCGCTATTTATATCAATTAGACCATTAACAGCCTTGAAAAAGAAACATGCGATAACTCATCTCTTATTACTCTCACAGGAAAAGCGTTTTTTGTTGGCATAATATTTAACGGCGTTCGTGAAATGCGAAATAAAACAGGAAGTGAAGGATTTGTATTGGGTTCAAAGATCATAAACGCTGAAGTTTCTCCTCCTCCGCCTGTAACTCTGCAGGATCCCGTGATACTGACATTTCAAAAACGTTTGGTAAGATACTGCATATTATAGAAAATATTATTTCATGTTTGGGACAATTTTACACACGAAAAATCACCCATTTCCAAATCCACCATTTCCAAATCCACCATTCAGGGCCGTAGCAAGAGAATGTCAATTGGGGGGGGGGGGGGGGGGGGGCAACGAGACTGGACTGCTGGGGGGTCCTGCGGCATACCCACACGGAAAATGTTTGAAATTAGGATCTCTGAAATAGGATTTCCTGACTTCTGAGAGTAATTTCCAGCAAGTTTTAACGGAACTAAACTGGCAAGAAATCGCCAGAGCAAATTATTGGGGGGCGGCCCCCCCGGTCCCACCCCCTGCTACGGCCATGCCATTAGCCTGAGGACACCAAACTCTTCCGTATTAGGCCTAGATGGTTTGCCCATAACTATACCTTGTTCAATACTTGTTCTTCCTTCGCTGTGAGTATAATAATTTGGTGATTTATTGTGTTTTAGGACATGCAAAGTTTCAAGGAGGATTGTTCGTTTTGGATTGAAAATAACTCGTAAGTAAATAAAATATTAAAATAACTCGTAAGTAACTAAAATAAATAAATCGTAAGTACTAAGTCGAAACGTCAGTCACCAACAATAGTCTTTTTCAAGACAACAACAACTTGAACGATCAATTCCTGCACATTTCTATAAATGATAATCCTAGGTTCAAACCATTTACTTTACTTACCAGTTGTTGTGGTCTAGTGGTTACTACATATACAGTATCTATGATCTGCGAGACACAGCTGGTTCAAATCCTGAGAAAGTGCTGCCTTTTCAATAATATCAGCAAATGTAAGACTTTCGGGTCTTCTCGGATAACAACCTTAAATCGTAGGCCCTCGGAATCCCTGCATTAATTGGGCTTCTAGCCTGTTGGGGTATTCCGTTCACCTAAAAGAGTGATAAATCTAATAAACTAAACTAAACTAAACTTTAAATGAACTATACACAGTACCAATATAATGATTTTTTAGTTCTATCTTCCTTTGTGAATATGATTTATAAAATATATATATTTTTGTTATTTAACAAGATATCCGTACTTTGAGCGAAGGCCTATCGTCGGAGAGTGAAACAAGAAGTGTTTATACTTCACTAACTCTGACGAATCAGCCTATAGAAATTAATATGAGTATAGAAAATAAAATTAAAATTCGGTCATTTCCTTAAAATTCGGTCATTTCCTTAAAATTCGGTCATTTCTGGACGCACTCTCATAGTCTGTGTGTGCGTGACGCACGTGTGCGAAATAACGCACGTGCGGCACGCACATGTGCGGATGTTTGACACGCACATTGCAATCGATACAAGACGTTTATGAAAGTACACTTACTCGTCTGGTGACAAAAGGGCCTATTCTTCTCCAGGGCCTCGAGCTGCCGTTCCATCCGTCCCCGCTTTAAATCAGTATATATATATATATATATATATATAAACTAAAACGAATGTGATGTTGTTCACGGAACGTTGAAAGTGCTCAATACCATAAAGGTAGAGCGAATATATATATATTTATACAATATAGCAAGTAAAAAGGTGGTGAATTGCCGAGATTTTGTAACGAAATAGTATTTCGTAACGAGATAGTATTTCGTCAGTATTTCGTTCCTAAAAATCTCGGCAGTTCACCACCTTTTCTCTTTGCTATATATCCAGAACACTCCTATACGTAGCACTCTACTATTTTATATACAATATTTATATAAAAATAGATAGTCCAGTTCATAACGGTGAAGCTTCACTACTATATACAAGTTTAGTACAAGTACTTGATCATATACTTCAACTTTGTTTTCAGGCTGTCTGGTGAACATGGCAAATGGTCGACCAAGAACTGTATGGATATTTTCCAGAATAAAACTCACATTAAATGTGCTTGTTATCATTTTACAAACTTTGCTGTTTTATTTAAAATAAGTAATGATCAGGTAAGTGATTTTGTATTATTTGATCACCTATACTAATTAATGTTATATCATAAGGAGGAGTTACTAATACATAGTTATGAAGCAATGGTAGCGTATGTGTCTCAGTTTTACCACTGCAGAGCTCTCGAGTCCTGCTCCTCGCAGTTGTCAAAGTATTAGTTGATTCTGTTGGTATACTACAGGTTGAAATACTGAGTCCGTTATTGTTTTTCTTGTTAGAATATATCGGAAGAAGACGCATTCCGTTTATTAATAATAACGTATGTCGGCTTAGGCTTGTCTATCTTGGGATGTTTCTTGACTTTTGTCATTTATGTCAGTCTTAGGTAAGTGAACATGAATGAAAACAGTTAAATAAATCTTGAATAACTTTTGTGCGTGGCCTTAAATACACTGGTGGGTTTGTTGGTCGGTTATAATTTGGTCTGTTGGTTTGGGTTGGTTCGTTGCCTGTTGATGGCTTGGTTCGTTGATTGGTTGAATTGTTCGCATCATCACTTTTGTGTATAAAAATCTCGTTTACTAATTGTATTAAAGGGACACTCCGGCCCAAAGACAAATGCAGTTCATATGAAAGATCTTACTGACTTTAGTTTATTTCCAAAGTTTCAGCATTCCTATCAATTTAGTTGAGAAGATATTGCTAGTTGAAGTTGAAAATTTGTGGATTTTGACGCCATATTGGTTTTGAAAATATGACGTCATTGAGTGATTCTTTATCGTCAGTGGAGTTGTTTTGATGGCGATCACATAGTGATAGTTATTGTGAATGGTCTTTGGACAACAATTAGTCGAAATAAACTATTTAGTTCATCATGCAGGAAAGTAGAGGAGCTTCTTAGGCATAATACGAGACACGTCACTCAGTGACGTCATATTTGAGAAACAAAATGGCGTCGAAATTGGACAAACTCTCCAACTTCAACTGGCCACATCTTCTTAACTAAATTGTTAGGAATGCTGAAACTTTGGAAATAATCTAAAGTCAGTAAGATCTTTCATATGAACTGCATTTGTATTTGGGCCGGAGTGTCCCTTTAACGAGAAAACAGGAAAAAAAATGTATAAGAACTTTAATACGAGCTTAAATGTTTCTTTTTTAGAAACCTCAAATCCGACCGATCAGCCATCCATACCAATTTAGTCTTAGCTTTAGGAATAGCAGATGTGCTATTTTTAGTTGCAGTTGTCATTGAACCTGTTAAGGTAAGGAATTTGTTGGTCTAAATATATATATATATATATATATATATATATGTAATATATATATGTAGATATGCATCAAGCCTATATACCTCTATATATATTAGTCCGGGCGGTGAGTGAGGTAGGTATCACCTGAGCGGGTAATTTACGGGAGTAGGATTTTCTAGACCAGTTTTTGACGAAGAACTCGAATCTGGATGTTATTCAGGCAGACAAGGCTGCTTTTAAGAGTTATAGCGCAATTTAGCCTAATTTCCGTGTAAAATCGTTAGTTTTAAATATTTTGTTATTATTACTAGGAATCTCAGAAAAACAGGTCTACTGGACCAGTTTTGTATATAGAATCCAACTGGTGAGGTATTTTTTAGAAAAAATATAACTGAGGCTGTATTTGACTATATTCTGAATATAGCCTCGTTTTCATGCAAATATGTAATTTGAAATAAATTGTGATGCTTAGATAGATAGATAGATAGATAGATAATTTTATTTAAACACGCTGACAACGTCAACAAAAGCTGATTTCCACGAATCAAATTAACGAGAATAACTTTTCTACATTTGGAAGCGACATCCATATCTGAGTGTTACAATATTAAATATACAAGAGGTGTCTCAAAATTAACATTTTCTAATTGGTTAGTTACAGTACTTTTATTATTCATCATCCGAACGATCTGTATGCGTTGTCTTCTTCGTATCCATCATCACTTTCCCGATCACGCTCGACAAGTAGCTCCGGAACGTCGTCAGGATACGCTTCAACGATCCAATCGGTCTTTAAGTTAGGGAGCCAACCATGGAACTGTGGATCCTCCAATGCCATAATTGCGTACATGCCTTTCTCCAAATTCTAGCCACATGGCTGTGTGCTTTCGTAGACTGCTGCTACATGGCGGCAAAAGGGAAATGTCAACAACATTGTGCTCTTTGCTCATCTTTCTCCAGAAAATAGCTGACCTTGCCTCGTTCACTTGTTCGGTTTTCTTTTCTACATACAGGAAGCACACATACTTTTCAATGGCACCAAATATCTCGTCAGACACATGCATCTCGTCCACAACCGGCTGAAAATGTCCAAGAACACTGGATCTTTGCTCTCTTGTTTCCAGCAGAAGGGCTTTCCTTTGCGTAAAAAACGTGCAACATAATCATTTCCAGTAAATGCATGGTGTCCAGCCAATGCTTTCTTGTCTTGCCAGAACCGTTGTCGATGTAGACTTCCACATTCCTGATTGGTTCCATTCCAAGTAAAATGATGAGAATATCGATATCACCAGAACTTGATCGTACTACACAGGTTATTGGTTGGTCATTACTGATCCTTGCAAAATGCTGAATCAAATACGCAATTTTAGTATCAGTCTCCTCGTGGTCTGTTGCTAGTTCCCTCACACGAAAAGAACCGTTTTGCGCTATCTTGAGGCAGGCGTTCCCCCTAGCGAAGTATATAACACGCTCTCCCAGTTGATTCCTATTTTGAACCCACACTTCTTCGATAAGCTCAAACAGTCGCTCTTTGTTGTCACCGTTGCCAAGAAACTTCTTAAAATCAGCAGGTATACACGCACATTCTCATTTATTGATCGAACCTTGTACGTATCACATGCAACGTAGACGATGTTATACTGCCTTGGAAGATCTGAGAAGAGTCGTAATGCAACATCTTTAAACGTGTTTGGTACCTTAACCATGCTACGAATAATGGCTGCGAGATCGAGAATATAGACTCTGCGAGCATGTGGATCGTCGGGCACTAGTTGCGCATCGTTTTCAATCAATGAAGTTAACGCGGCATCGAACAGCTTGTTTTTGGCGGTTTTTCTTCTGATTCTATCGCATGTTGCCATCGATAGTGGGACTGGTGCAAGTGGGTAACACAGGGCTTTATCGATGTTTATCGCAGCATTCTGTTGTTGTGACTTGGCAGCAAGAAGACAAAGAATGTCCCGCGGAACAGTGATGTCGTTAGATTTACCTTTCGCAGACACCTTTAGCTTCTTACTGACGTCCGCAAAACTCTTCCATTGAACTCGTTTTATGGGACAGAAATAAAGATCTTCCTCGGAACTCTCTGAGTTTAATCGCTCAAAGAATTTGTCTCTTAACAATCTTCCACGCTCTTGAACAGACAAAAGGCTTTTTGCTACGTCGTCTGGTAAGGAGCTACCAGAGGCAAGGTTGTACAATTTGTCGTGGTCCAAGTCAGTCCTGAAGGGATCAATAAAATCATTCTTCAACACATTTACGATGTTGTTGACGTTGTTCTTCGATTTTGTAACCCGCTTGCACCAGTCCCACTATCGATGGCAACATGCGATGGAATCAGAAAAAAAAACGCCAAAACCGAGCTGTTCAATGCCGCGTTAACTTCATTGATTGAAAACGATGCGCAACTGCCCGACGATCCACATGCTCGCAGAATCTATATTCTCCATCTCGCAGCCATTATTCACGTAGCCGTTTAAAGATGTTTCATTACTACTCTTCTCAGATCTTCCAAGGCAGTATAACATCGTCTACGTTGCATGTAATAGCGACAAGGTCAGTGAGAATGTGCGTGTATTACCTGCTGATTTTAAGAAGTTTCTTGGCAACGGCGACAACAAAGAGCGACTGTTTCAGCTTATCGAAGAAGTGTGGGTTCAAAATAGGAATAAACTGGGAGAGCGTGTTGTATACTTCGCTAGGGGGAACGCCTGCCTCAAGATAACGCAAAACGGTTCTTTTTGTGTAAGGGAACTAGCAACAGACCAGAGGTGGCTGATACTAAAATTGCGTATTTGATTCAGCATGTTGCAAGGAGCAGTGATGACCAACCAATAACCTGTGTGATACGATCAAGTTCTGGTGATATTGATATTCCCATAATTTTACTTGGAATGGAACCAATCAGGAATGTGGAAGTCTACATCGACAACGGTTCTGGAAAGACAAGAAAGCTCCTTCACTTGAACTCGTGTAGTCTTACCAATTAGGAAAATAAAGCATTGGTTGGACACCATGCATTTACTGGAAATGATTATGTGGCAAGTTTTTTACGCAAACGGAAGCCCTTCTGCCATGGAAACAAACGAGCAAAGATCCAGTGTTCTTGGATATTTTCAGCCGGTTGGGGACGGAGGGGATCCATGTGTCTGATGAGATATTTGGTGCCATTGAAAAGTATGTGTGTTTCCTGTATGGAGAAAAGAAAACCGAACAAGTGAACGAGGCAAGGTCAGCTATTTTCTGGAGAAAGATGAGCAAAGAGCACAATGTTGTTGACATTTCCCTTTTGCCGCCATGTAGCAGCAGTCTACGAAAGCACACAGCCAGAGCAAACTATGGGGCTAGAATTTGGAGAAAACCCAATCATGGCATTGGAGGATCTACAGTTCCATGGTTGGCTCCCTAACTTAAAGACCGATTGGATCGTTGAAGCGTATCCTGACGACGTTCCGGAGCTACTTGTCAAGCGTGATGGGGAAAATAATGATGGATACGAAGACAACGCATACAGCTCGAGTTCGGAACTAGAAAATGTTAATTTTGAGACACCTCTCGTATATTTAATATTGTAACACTCAGATATGGATGTCCCTTGCAAATGTAGAAAAGTTATTCTCGTTAATTTGATAAGCATCACAATTTATTTCAAATTACATATTTGCATGAAAACGAGGCTATATTCAGAATATAGTCAAATACAGCCTCAGTTATATTTTTTCTAAAGAATACCTCGCCAGTTGGATTCTACATACAAAACTGGTCCAGTAGACCTGTTTTTCTGGGATTCCTAGTAATAATAACAAATTATTTAAAACTAACGATTTTACACGGAAATGAGTCTAAATTGTGCAATATCCGGCTATAACTCTTAAAAGCAGCCTTGTCTGCCTGAATAACATCCAGATTCGCGTTCTACGTCAAAAACTGGTCTAGAAAATCCTACTCCCGTAAATTACCCGCTCAGGTGATACCTACCTCACTCACCGCCCGGACTATATATATATATATATATATATATATATATATATGTTATCAAATAATTTCCCAACGCAACCAGGTGATAAATCAAAAAGTTTTTTGAACGTAACTTTCCACTAAAAGTTACTATGACCCAACGTTTCGACACTCCATACTAGTGTCTTCATCATGGGTGATCGTTGTAGAGTTAGGATCCCTATTTATACCCTCATTGAACCGATGATAACGTTATTTATTAATAAGATGCAAATAAGCTTCTGGTAATAAACCACCGTCATCGTGATTCAATGGGGCGTGAGCGCTATTGATATGCCAAGCCTCCAGTCAACGTCTCTGATGGTACCTCGGATTAGTGGTAATAATTTTGGAATTTTCCCACGGAATCTCATGGTTGGTTATTTACCGGCTGGGAGGTTCGTATGGCCGAGAAATATTTCCCGAGGTCTCAATATGGACCGACCAAAACGGTAAATTATTTATTTATTTTTTCCTTAATATCCTGGCTTGTTTTTTGGTCGTCATCAGTATTTCTAGTCAGTGGACAAAAAAGGAAAGTCTGTGCTTTTACCTTCGTCAAAGGAAATTGAGAGTTAAGTCTCTTTTCGGATAAAATAACTCACTTATATGTCTTTCAATATGTTCAATCTCGTTTTCAAATGTTTTCAGAATATTTTACGGTTTATAAAATGCATTTGAAACTGAAATTATGTCGAGCGGTCCGTACGAGCGGTTCGTATGGGCTCATACGAACCGTTTGTTACATCAGAAAGCAGGATTTGTTAGTATACGGACCGGAAAAAATAACAATACATATTCTCTTTGCGTATTTTAAGTCCAAGCTTAGAGTTAGTAAGTGAATAAGTCTTATTTGTAATCAACACAGTGATGATATCGTTACCAATTGAGTAGACATTGACATTGAGTAACTAACACAACATCCTCCTTATTCTCCAGGACACTTGTCTGGTCTTGACCATGTTAGCGTTTTTCTTCTACCTTGCCGTGTTCTTCTGGATGTTCGTTGAAGGCATCTACATTTATTTAATGGTTATCAAGGTTTTTCGTGGCAATACCAGAAGACGACGGAGATTGGCGTACTTGGTCGGATGGGGTAAGTAATATGAAGAATTGGGAAGTTTAAAAAAACAATTATACTCGGTAACTTAATTTAGGTTTAGTGCATGAATTGTTATTATTAAGTGGACGGAATTATTAAAATGCAGGCAAAGATGTTTTGAAGTTTTCTGTTCAGACAATGTACAAATTTTGATTATTAAACAGAAGGAAAAACAGACGATTAAATGTTAACGTGCCTTCGGCGTTAGAGAGTGAAAGTTGACGAGAAAATCTTTGCTTGAAACGTTAGATCTTCTGCTTTGCACCAACCTTTTAGAGTTTTTTAGAGTGACTATCTCACGTTTGGAGATTTTATATATCTGTAATATTTGGGTCTTTCTGAGCAAAATCATAATATATCTTGTCAGCCGAAAATGTCATCTTCATGGACTTTTTTGCTGTTAAAGTTATCGGATGTGATGTCACAAGAGGCATTTTTGTGGCAAGTAACAAAAGAAAAATGGTTTGGAATACCTCTTGTGACATCACATCTGGTAACTTTGACAGCGAAAAACTTCATGAAGATGAAATTTTCGGCTGACAATATATATTATAATTTTGCTCAGGAAGACCCAAATATTACGGATATATAAAATCCCCAAACGTGAGATAGTCATTTTAAGTTAAGACAGTTAAGTTCGACATATCAAATTGAACCGTCTTTGGTTCGACTTCCGTGTAGGACTTTGAAATTTTCTAATATTAATATTACAGTATAGTTATTAGAACGGTTACAACACAAGGGGGATCAACAAGGGAGGGGGCCCCCGCACATGCTTCATCCGGCCATGGCTGTGCGTAATCAATGTCTTACCCCAGATAGATGTCTAACCCCAGAGTACCTTTGGTCCAGCAAGCTCATTGTGAGCTCCATATATGTGCAGAGCTCGCTGCTACAAGGCTGTACTACCTCCGCTGCCACTTTGACTTCAATAAGCACACCAATTTTGCACAATATCATGACTGCCTTGGATTTCAAGGCAGCACTTCCCTTGCAATAGTAACTTCTAGTATTATAGTTTTCCTAGTTATCTTTGATACAGTCTTGCAGATACTTTCATTTGATTGTAGGCTGTCCGGTAGTTATTGTCCTGGTTACTTGGGTTATTTTAAGAGATGACGTCGTTTCAAAGTATCAGTAAGTGTGTCTCTGTCGTCTTCTACTGTATGCTATTCAATATTCAAACATTTAATTTCGCGTTTAATTTGTTCTAATTAGTTGTTGGTTATCTGTCGATTCTGGAGCGATTTGGGCTTTTGTTGCTCCTGGCTTGTTTATCATATTAGTAAGTTTATTATTCTCTGATATTTAATGACATATTAGTTTGATGTGCATGTATCCTGATTGTAGAGTGGTTTCGTGTTGTGGGGTGAGGTACAGTGCTATGTACACTATTGTGTGGTGTATTGTGGTGTGTTATAGTGTGGTGTGTTATGGTGTGGTGTGTTATGGTGTAGTGTTGTATGGGGTGAGGTACAGTACTATGTATACTATTGTGTGGTGTGTTGTGGTGTATTATGATGTAGTGTTTTATGGGGTGAGATACAGTACTATGTATACTATTGTGTGGTGTATTGTGGTGTGTTATGGTGTAGTGTTGTATGGGGTGAGGTACAGTACTATGTACACTATTGTGTGGTGTATTGTGGTGTGTTATAGTGTGGTGTGTTATGGTGTGGTGTGTTATGGTGTAGTGTTGTATGGGGTGAGGTATACAGTACTTTGTATACTATTGTGTGGTGTGTTGTGGTGTATTATGGTGTAGTGTTTTATGTGGTGTGTTATGGTGTGGTGTTTTATGGTGTGGTGTATTGTGGTGTGTTATGATGTAGTGCTGTATGGAGTGGTGTGTGCTCTGTATGGTACGGTTTCATTGCATGCTAACAGATTTTTAAAACGTTTTCTAGTTCAACATAATAATACTTATTACTGTTATGAGAACAACATGGGCCACGTTTGTTGATGACAAAGAATATGGCGGCTTGAGGTAAGATAGTTGAGTTAAAGGAATACTCCAGCAAAAATACAAATGTAGTTCATATGTAAGATCTTACTTAAGAAGATATGGCGAGTTGAAGTTGAAAATTTGAGGATTTTGACGCCATATTAGTTTTTAAAACATTACGTCATTTAGTGTTCTTTATCGACAGTGGAGTTGTTTTGATGGTGATCTCATAGTGATAGCTGTTGTGAATGCTCTTTGGACGAAAATTAGTCGACATGAACTATTTAGTTCTTAATGCAGCAAAGTAGAGGAGCTTCTTACTCTTAGGCATAATACGAGATAGTGACGTCATATTTTCAAAACAAATATGGCGTCGAAATTGGACAAACTCTCCAACTTCGAGAACTTCGAGATACTCCGCAATTACTGTCTAACTTGTAATTTGCCGATGCCATTTGCCGATGCATGTATAAACTGTTACTTATTGTAACCTTTCTGCTACCTGAGTCCTTGCATCTCAATGGTTGGGCTTTAGACCATCTGACTAGTGACTATATTACTGCTGTAATTTTTCCTATGTATATTAGTATTATTTTTGTTTGTTTTAGAGCTGCTGTAAAGACATTTGGTGCTATTATACCAATATTAGGAATAACCTGGGTGTTTGGTGTCATGGCCTTCAATGAAGCATCAGTAGTTTTTCAGTATATATTTGCTATAACCAATTCCATCCAGGTATGTTTATAATAATAATAATATTTATTCAGGATTAGGATACCACGTTACCGAAGTGTTTTTCAGTGGGGTCCTGTAATACTTCACAAGATTACGTTACATTACGTTACATTACGTTACGTTACGTTACATTACGTTACATTACATTACATTACATTACATTACGTTACATTACGTTACATTACGTTACGTTACGTTACATTACATTACATTACATTACGTTACACTACATTACACTACATTACATTACATTACGTTACATTACGTTACATTACATTACATTACGTTACATTACGTTACATTACATTACATTACATTACGTTACATTACGTTACATTACATTACATTACATTACATTACGTTACATTACATTACATTACGTTACATTACGTTACATTACGTTACGTTACGTTACATTACGTTACGTTACATTACATTACATTACGTTACATTACATTACATGCATTACGTTACACTACATTACACTACATTACATTACATTACGTTACGTTACGTTACATTACATTACATTACATTACATTACATCAGCCTTTGTTCCTTCCTTTCTCCCTACTATACCTACCTTAATTTTATACTTCTTCCTTTTAGGGATTAATCATTTTTATCCTGTATTGCTTAGTCAGCGATGAGGTAACCGTTATTTCTGTCTTAAATATAATCATTTGCAGAAAATCCGTTCCTTATTTTAACGCATGATAGAATTGGTAGAATTGATAGAATGAAATATTCAGATCTAAAATAACTCTTATAATTGAAAGAACTCTTGAAACTATAACGACTATCCATTTGCAACTTTTCCATATCTCACTTCACTCTTGAGATATTAAGATTTCGGTTTGATATGTAAATGATCATACTTATGACATCACACTGCATAATAACTTATTGAAAACGCTTATATCCTTGAAATTATGTAATGAAATCACTTGAAATGCAGGTGCATGTGCGTGATGTATCCAATGACATCAAATATGTAAATCATCAAACGATTCCATGTGATAATGGTAAAGATATGCAGAATTTTTCAATAATTAAGTCATTATGTATTGTGATCATGTCATACGTATGATCATTTACATATTAAACAAGTCTTAATATCTCAAGAGTGAAGTGAGATATGAAAACGTTGTCAATGGTGGCACTTTAACGATCTTGCAACGTAGAAAAGGTTGTATTGCGTTGCATGTGTGAGAAGAAATTAGAGCGGAGTATGCTTGACGGGTCTCTGTGTGTTTTCCTAGGTGAGAAACGAAATTCTGAGACGGGTGAGTGTCTGGCAGACTCGCCGAGATGTTTCATCTACGTCGGGAACCCGTCGGGCGTACGTTACAAGTTCCGACAAGTTGACGACGTTTAACCGAACGACGCAGTCTGGAAAGGCAACACCGGACGAGCTATCCATGAATTCTGTGAACAAAATAAACGATCCTTCGGTTACAATTAGCAGAAAATACTCGTTTGAACAGCTTGATGTCAGTAAAGATTCTGAAAATGATGATTGCGAGTTAGCCGCCACGTCGTCATCAAAATCCGAGGATCGTGGATCACATGAGATCGGGGACGTACAGTGTATGATCACCGCATGAAAAAACAGTTGGAAATATAAAGATTATTATCAGTATATCGATGATTGATCTGGTGCCAACGACAGCCTTACCTTGGCGTGTGTAACACCATTCGTGTTAACCATGGCTTGTCCGATTAAAACGCAAAACAAAACTTTCTCCAGAGAAAGAAAATCGATGGGAAGGTATTTTGCGATTGTGGAAATTTTCTAAGATCCAACCAAGACCAGTTGTGAAAAATGCAACTCCAAGGTCTTCGTTAATATACACTGCTGTAGTGAATGTGGGAGAGCTCGGAGTAGATAGACGATACAGTATGTGGACGATCGTCAAGTTCATATCATCAGAAAAATGATTCTGAGTCCCGTACAGGAATCGAACCTGTAACCTTCTGATTGCCGGACGCTGTATATATCGTTAGCTCAATGGTTAGAGCGTCTCACCGGCAATCAGAAGGTTACAGGTTCGATTCCTGTACGGGACTCAGAATCATTTTTCTGAGGATATGAGCTTGACGATCGTCCACGTATCGTCCAAGGCCTTCGTTGAGAATTGAACTCACACCTCTGCGAATCTAATGCGGTGCTCTGGCAACTAAGAATAAATATGAAAGCTGCTAAGTTCTCAAAAGAACTGGATATAATATGAAAAGGAGAAATAAGAGAACTTCAATGTGTCGAAAAATACTTAAGTAAGAGTACTTACGTATATTATAATGGACGACGTTTTGAACGATATGTCCTGAGCCACGTTAGGCCGTTGCTGAGAGCGAGTTGTGAGTTCTAGTTCTTATAAAATTTCCACACTTGCAAAATATCCTTCCCATTGATTTCTCCAGATAGAGGGATTGCACTGGCTGAACGTCTAGGGAGAACGGTTTGATTAGTTAGCTTAAATAAAGGTAATTTATATCAGGCTTGGACTGGGCCCAATTTAGGGGCCTTGCCATTTCAACTGGGAAGGGGCCCGTCTATACATGTGAACAGGTAATATTTGCAATTTGAGAACTGAATAAGAAAAGAAAGAAAAATTATTTCGGAACATTTTCAACGTTTAGAACATAACATTTTTAACATTTCAAAACATAAGAAGCTGTTCCATTTCCGAGGACTTTGACGCACGTTTTTGATACACTGCCTTGTTATCAACAGCTTTCAGAAAATCAACTTCTATGGAACAAATCATTATTACTGCTTCCAAATGGTGTTGACTAAGCAGAGATCACAGTCGATTCATTATAGAGCATTTTCTGCAGTATCTAAACTAGTGATTTGTTAAACAGTTCGCCAAAATATTTAATTCAGTTGAAAAATTGTCGAAATGAAGGTAGGCTGCCCTCTTTATGTAAGACATGAAGCCATTGTGTTTTATTTAATTATTTAGGTCCGTAATGAATACCAAAGAAAAGTTAAGGCTTGGAAAACCGAAAGAGAAATAGAGTCAAGAAGGTCCAAACAACAATCCATCGATCTCTTTCAGGGATGATGATTAATCCATACAGATTATAATGATATAATCCAATACAGATCGTTCTCAGACAAGTTATAAGGCCACTTCAAATTAGACTTTAGTTTGGCGTCCAACCCTGGCACTCCATATTTCCTAAAAAAGGGGTGGACGACAAACTAAGGTTTAGTTTGAAGTGTTTATGGGTTGTTGTCAACCTCGTTCTCAGGCCCATTTGTGGGTTGTTGTATCCGTCAGACACTGCCAGGAATTTAACATCGACTTTTAGCGAGAGGGAAAAAGTAGTAATATAGTCTCTAGCTGCGACGAAATTGCGACGAACAAGTTCCACCACTTCTTGCTTTATGTGCATGCAGCATTATCAGTGTACACTGCCAGAAATCTTGTATGTTTGACGACTGACGTTTCGATGGCCTCAGCGGCGGTCACTGATTCAGAGTCAAGTAAAGCGATGACCGCTGCTGAGGCGGTCGAAATTAACATTAGTCTCCATGAACAATAGACTTCTCAAGACTGGAAAGACTTCTCAAGACTACAACCAATCTCGTGTCCAGATCCTGCGTTCCTTTCGAGATTGGACTACAACAACCTGCACGATCAATTTCATATCAGCACGGTTAGAAGACTTGACATAAGTTATAGAATAATTGTAGTGTAAATAGAACATTGTGGTAAAATATATATAATAAAATATATATAATATAAAAGATATAATAAAAATATAATAATAACTAGATGTATATGTTCGTCAAGCTCGTATCCTCAGAAAAATGATTCTGAGTCCCGTACAGGAATCGAACCTGTAACCTTCTGATTGCCGGTGAGACGCTCTAACCATTGAGCTAACGAGACTCAGATGGAGAGCGAAGGTTACAATGATGTACTGGTTCAATTGATATAGTCTCCCACCATATTTTACGGTTAGGATTAGGATAAGCCTGGTTCACACGTGAGCATAAGCATAAGGACAAAACAAATGGCAAAACAAAGGAATGAAGTCAAGCCTGCGACATAAAAGGGTCCTGAAGGGGATCTAGATCCCATTTCGCAACGTACAAAATTTAGCAAATCCCACTTCCATTAACAATACATTTTAAAATCCTAATCACGTGCTCTCTTTATTAAAGTTTTCCCATTCCCAGTGGTTCCCAGTTCCCAGTGCTAAAAATGGACAAATCCCAGTTCCCATTTTACCCTTCAGGACCGTCACATAAGGATCGTCATAAGGATAAAACAAAAGACAAAAGGAAGGAATGAAGTCAAGTCTGCGATATAAGGTCGTCATAAGGACAAAACAAAAGGCACAACAAAGGAATAAAGTCAAGCCTTCAACATAAGGATTGTCATAAGGACAAAACAAAAGGCAAAACAAAGGAATAAAGTCAAGCCTTCGACATAAGGATTGTCATAAGGACAAAACAAAAGGCAAAACAAAGGAATGAAGTCAAGCCTGCGACATAAGGATTATCATAAGCACAAAACAAAAGGCAAAACAAAGGAATGAAGTCAAGCCTGCGACATAAGGATTGTCATAAGGACAAAACAAAAGGCAAAACAAAGGAATGAAGTCAAGCCTTCGACATAAGGATTGTCATAAGGACAAAACAAAAGGCAAAACAAAGGAATGAAGTCAAGCCTGCGACATAAGGATTGTCATAAGCACAAAACAAAAGGCAAAACAAAGGAATAAAGTCAAGCCTTCGACATAAGGATTGTCATAAGGACAAAACAAAAGGCAAACAAAGGAATAAAGTCAAGCCTTCGACATAAGGATCATCATAAGGACAAAACAAAAGGAAAAACAAAGGAATGAAGTCAAGCCTGCGACATAAGGATCGTCATAATGACAAAACAAAAGACAAAACAAAGGAATAAAGTCAAGCCTTCGACATAAGGATCATCATAAGGACAAAACAAAAGGCAAAACAAAGGAATGAAGTCAAGCCTTCAACATAAGGATTGTCATAAGGACAAAACAAAAGGCAAACAAAGGAATGAAGTCAAGCCTGCGACATAAGGATTGTCATAAGGACAAAACAAAAGGCAAAACAAAGGAATGAAGTCAAGCCTTCGACAGAAGGATCGTCATAAGGACAAAACAAAAGACAAAACAAAGGAATAAAGTCAAGCCTTCGACATAAGGATTGTCATAAGGACAAAACAAAAGGCAAACAAAGGAATAAAGTCAAGTCTTCGACATAAGGATCGTCATAAGGACAAAACAAAAGGCAAAACAAAGGAATAAAGTCAAGCCTTCGACATAAGGATCGTCATAAGGACAAAACAAAAGGCAAACAAAGGAATAAAGTCAAGCCTTCGACATAAGGATTGTCATAAGGACAAAACAAAAGGCAAAACAAAGGAATGAAGTCAAGCCTTCAACATAAGGATTGTCATAAGCACAAAACAAAAGGCAAACAAAGGAATGAAGTCAAGCCTGCGACATAAGGATTGTCATAAGGACAAAACAAAAGGCAAAACAAAGGAATAAAGTCAAGCCTGCGACACAAGGATTGTCATAAGGACAAAACAAAAGGCAAAACAAAGGAATGAAGTCAAGCCTTCGACATAAGGATTGTCATAAGGACAAAACAAAAGGCAAACAAAGGAATAAAGTCAAGCCTTCGACATAAGGATCGTCATAAGGACAAAACAAAAGGCAAAACAAAGGAATAAAGTCAAGCCTTCGACATAAGGATCGTCATAAGGACAAAACAAAAGGCAAACAAAGGAATAAAGTCAAGCCTTCGACATAAGGATTGTCATAAGGACAAAACAAAAGGCAAAACAAAGGAATGAAGTCAAGCCTTCAACATAAGGATTGTCATAAGCACAAAACAAAAGGCAAAACAAAGGAATAAAGTCAAGCCTTCGACATAAGGATCGTCATAAGGACAAGACAAAAGGCAAAACAAAGGAATGAAGTCAAGCCTTCGACATAAGGATTGTCATAAGGACAAAACAAAAGGCAAAACAAAGGAATGAAGTCAAGCCTTCGACATAAGGATCGTCATAAGGACAAAACAAAAGACAAAACAAAGGAATGAAGTCAAGTCTTCGACATAAGGATTGTCATAAGGACAAAACAAAAGACAAAACAAAGGAATAAAGTCAAGCCTGCGACACAAGGATTGTCATAAGGACAAAACAAAAGGCAAAACAAAGGAATGAAGTCAAGCCTTCGACATAAGGATAGTCATAAGCACAAAACAAAAGGCAAAACAAAGGAATAAAGTCAAGCCTTCGACATAAGGATCGTCATAAGGACAAAACAAAAGGCAAAACAAAGGAATAAAGTCAAGCCTTCGACATAAGGATCGTCATAAGGATAAAACAAAAGACAAAACAAAGGAATAAAGTCAAGCCTGCGACATAAGGATCGTCATAAGGACAAAACAAAAGGCAAAACAAAGGAATAAAGTCAAGCCTTCGACATAAGGATCATCATAAGGACAAAACAAAAGGAAAAACAAAGGAATGAAGTCAAGCCTGCGACATAAGGATCGTCATAATGACAAGACAAAACAAAGGAATAAAGTCAAGCCTTCGACATAAGGATCATCATAAGGACAAAACAAAAGGTAAAACAAAGGAATGAAGTCAAGCCTGCGACATAAGGATCGTCATAAGGATAAAACAAAAGACAAAACAAAGGAATAAAGTCAAGCCTTCAACATAAGGATTGTCATAAGGACAAAACAAAAGACAAAACAAAGGAATAAAGTCAAGCCTTCGACATAAGGATCGTCATAAGGACAAAACAAAAGGCAAAACAAAGGAATAAAGTCAAGCCTTCGACATAAGGATCGTCATAAGGATAAAACAAAAGACAAAACAAAGGAATAAAGTCAAGCCTGCGACATAAGGATCGTCATAAGGACAAAACAAAAGGCAAAACAAAGGAATAAAGTCAAGCCTTCGACATAAGGATCGTCATAAGGATAAAACAAAAGACAAAACAAAGGAATAAAGTCAAGCCTTCAACATAAGGATTGTCATAAGGACAAAACAAAAGGCAAAACAAAGGAATAAAGTCAAGGCTTCGACATAAGGATTGTCATAAGGACAAAACAAAAGGCAAAACAAAGGAATGAAGTAAAGCCTTCAACATAAGGATCGTCATAAGGACAAAACAAAAGGCAAAACAAAGGAATAAAGTCAAGCCTTCGACATAAGGATTGTCATAAGGACAAAACAAAAGACAAAACAAAGGAATGAAGTCAAGCCTGCGACATAAGGATCGTCATAAGGACAAAACAAAAGGCAAAACAAAGGAACGAAGTCAAGCCTGCGATATAAGGATTGTCATAAGGACAAAACAAAAGGCAAAACAAAGGAATGAAGTCAAGCCTTCGACACAAGGATTGTCATAAGGACAAAACAAAAGGCAAAACAAAGGAATGAAGTCAAGCATGCGACATAAGGATCGTCATAAGGACAAAACAAAAGGCAAAACAAAGGAATGAAGTCAAGCCTTCGACATAAGGATTGTCATAAGGACAAAACAAAAGGCAAAACAAAGGAATGAAGTCAAGCCTTCGACACAAGGATAGTCAATATAAGCAGAAGATCATCATAGTCCAAACATAAGCCAAGAGCTGAACAAAAGATGAAACAAAGAAAACTTCTCGTTGTTTTGTCTTCGCAAGACACAGAGGAGAAGTCCTGCTTTGTTTTCTAATTGATTTTGTCCTTATGTCGCTAATGTTAACAAGGCTTAAGTATGATCAAAGTTTCCGATCTATTCAATTTTTACAATAGAAATATCGCCAATGCAGGAAACCTGCTTTATGTTCGTTTGAACGAAGTGACTAGAACGACGTTCCTTTCATTCAACATTACTATCCTAAAAATATCCTCTAGTCCCGGAAACTCAGCGGGACAATATATATATTGTCCCGCTTTTTTAGCCAATCGTCACTCACACCCAGTCTTCACCTGGAACTAATCAAATGCCTTGTGGAATGCATGTATACTTATAAGTAATACCATGATTTGAGGGAAATTAGCGATTAAATTCCCGAGGACTTTTGCAAATCTTCCCGAGGCGAAGGGCAATTAATCGCTAATTTCCCGACAAGTCATGGTATCAGTTTGTAATATTATAATCGCCGAGAAAAACTCAGGGAAGTATGCTGAGATAAGTTTAGGTGTTTGATTTTGTATGGTTCAGTGAAGTTGTTTACGAGTTTTATTACTATTGATTGAAGTAATTATACCTTTGGGAGATGCTTTGTGTTTGTGAGATATGCAAGTTCTACGACTATCTATAATATTATATCTATAATAGATATGCAAGCGGGAAATTTAGTAAAAGAGAAAGGATTTCTTTGTCTACTAATTTTCCCTGCATGGTTGATGAGGGAAAATTAGTAGACAAAGAAATCTTTTGTTTTCTACTAAATAAGACAAAGGCGTATGCATGGATAATGAGGAAAATACGAGGTTTACATTCCCGGAGAGAACAAAAGAATCCGAGGCGATCATGGTATTACAACTATATATTTACCCCACCATTTTACTATCGCATAGTCTCCTTGAGTATTGGGCCGTCGTTGCACTCTTGACTAGCTCTCCTGGCCCTCAGTCTGTTTGCTGATCGACTGTAAGTAAAAAGCCTATCAAGGTTTCTAGTAGGCCCCTAGCCCTAATATGTAACTTAAAGAAATTATACAATTTTTATCTCACGTCCATTTGATTGGCTACTTTCTACTTGTGGCAACAATTAAGCCTTTTCATTTCATCTCGTCTTACACTCTGCAGCTTAATTCTCTAAAAATCTTGGCAGTTTACCACCTTTTCACTTTGCTATATATCCAAACAACTGCCTACGCAGCACTTTACTTTTTTAGTGTGTTAATGGTTAATGGTTGACTTTTAATTAGAACAGACTGCTTAAGGACGCTTTAGTTTTCATTTTGATTGGTTCTTTGTGAGTAAAGAATGTCGTGCTCATAGAGATGTTAGTAAAGCTTGAGCAAACGAAGGACAAAGAACGTCTGCGAAGGAGACCAGATGCATGGAAGAGACACTTGACAATGCCAACGAAACTTGACATCGCCAGGTTTTCGTTTCAAGATTAATTTGAAGGTAGCCCGCAAACGCCTCAGTTTCCTCTCGCAGCATATAATTACAGAAGAATTAACATTTTTGTTGAAAAACCACCTCCGGTGCCGCAGATCAACTGACGAGGATGACTTGACATAATATGATGTACTCTCGCTTTTTGGCTCTCTTGTTACCGGTGATCACAAGAGGTCGCTAACTGTTGTGGGATATAAATATATATATAAACATATTATCATATCTATATCGTTGACGTTTTTGCTTGAAAATAACTGGTAAACTGAAAGGTTTTGTTTATATTGGCTTGGTCGTCTTCGCACGCGTTGTGTGAGACATGAAGTTATTCCTGCGTGACCCGTTTGTCTTTGGTTTCATCGTTATTATCCTCGTTTTATCCGAATATCCCCGCTTCTCGAGCTGCAGTAAGTATTTGATAATCTTAATAAATAATTGTTCATCATAATTATTTGATATCTGGGCTGCTTGATATAGACCTTAGAAGATATTGTAGTTTATATTCTACATGCTATAGGCGTTGGGTTACGTTTTATCTATTATAACCACGAACATTCTAGTAATTAAACATTGTTTGTATAAGATATATAATATATTTTATATGTAACATCTTTCCGCTGTCTAGTCCGCAGTTTATCCAAAGACTTAACAGAAACAACTCGAAGGCAAAATGCTCATCGAGCGCACTGAAGACAAGGCTATATAAAACGGTGTTCAAGATATCTTAGCTGATAAAATATCGTGAAATTACAATAGTATGCCGACGGTCGAATTTCAAAACGTTTTTTGTGTTTAGTGGCGTACTTGCAACCACTATAGAAATTTAATAGACATTTACACACTATCGTGTTCCTCAGGTTAATGCGTGTTGATGTACGTCATGTGCAGCTGGTTAAAATGTCGCTGTGTTGATCAAATATGTGCACCCAGCAGGTATATTGCGTGTTGAGGAACATTTTAGACTGTTGAAAGTTATAAAATGAATATCCTTACGTATACAAATATTCTGTTCATAATTCGCTACATATTTCGACAATCCGTTTCGTATCGGCTACATGCACCCTTCGGTTTTTCCTTCCAAAAAATCGTAATGAGTAAGTATAGCTGTAAGGTCATCTCTCCTCCTCCGCAGACTTGTCTAATAGTGACGCTTCGATAAGCTTTTGAAAACACTCCTTTTTTTGCCGACGTGGGAGGGTTAGTGGGAAACAACTGTTGTGGGAAACAATTTTCCCAGCGGTTTCTCCCACGCAAGGGAGATCCAAGGAGAATTTTCGAAAGCGTATTGAAAATCGAACCTCATAATAGGCTAAAGAGAGAGAGTATTTTGCAAACACGCAAAATGAAAACGTTATGACTTATGTTATTATATTTCGCCCGAATATCGTTGTAATGCTTTGTTTACTGTCAGTTACAATGATTAAAATTAAGAAGTAAATTGGCAGATGACGAATTAACGACATAAATAGTCTGCTATCCAGACTATAAATACGCTGTGCAGTGGCGAAGCTGGTCCCAAATGGGAGGTCATGCTAACTAATAATCCGAGCGCCGTAGGAGCGAGGCTTTCTAGAGGGGTCCGGGGGCATGCCCCCCCGGAAAATTTTAAAATATAGATTCCCCTAAATGGCATTTCCTGCATTCTGAGCGATGATTTTTCAGCTCAAAGGTTTATAAAATTTCATATTTTGGACCGTTTCTCTTTATATCAGAGCGCATCAGCATGCCTAGAAAAATCAGCCGTCGCGCGCAGGCTAGCCCGCCCTCAGCCCTCCCAATGCATAACGCCTGACACGCAAATTTTAATGTAAACAGTAAACACGGCAATACTATTTTTTCTAATATCTGTTCGACCGAAGGTCTGCGTGTGACAAAACGTTTATAAAAATCAACGGCAAGGTATACGAAACATATCTTTTACGAAATTATATCGCTTTAATGGACATAAAAGCATTGAATCACCGGGTAAACGTCGAATAGATGTTGAAGCCACGTCCTTTGATTTTAATTTAAAGACGAGGTTTGGGTACTTTACGCTTAACGCATTTTCTCATATAACATCTGATATTCATATTTTAAGTAGACGAAACATACAGCGTTCGATTCGCCAGATTCAAGTGATCATTTCGATATAGAATTTATTTAAATCAGACAAAAACAACGTTTCATAATAATTAATATTACGGAGTCTCACGGATAAATGTCAACACAGCATAATAATATTTTCCTGTCCTTCGTCTTCATGCTGTCCATTCCGTCTTCATGCGTGCTTCTGTCATCTAGTCATCTTGGAGAGAATCTTTGGAGAGAATCTTTGCAATGGTTTGCCGGTTTACAATTCTCGGTAAACATTTCCAACTGCGATTCATTGCCAATAAAACGAAAGAAAGACGAATGGCCAAGAACCGGCATTGGTCGCTGTCCAACAAGAAGATTTTTCTCGTTGATGTTTCGAACCGAAAACGGTTTTCTAAGCAGTTCACAAACAAGGACTGTTTGGACAGAATCAGAGCTCGTTGATGCCATGATAAATCAAGGATCTCCTTAAACAGACCCACTGTGCAGTCAGGCCATAGTTGGTAAGGCGGAAAGCTAATATTTTGGGCTATCAGGCTATGGTCATGCTCATCCAAAATAGCATGACTAGCTTGTCTAAAATAGGCAAACTGAGCATGCGTCAAGTGCCGTCAACCAATCATATTTCGAGAATAAGCATGACTGTTCATATAGTTGGTCATGCTATTCACAAAGAGCATGACTTGGGCCGGGGCCAGGCTGAACAAAAGAGCCTGGGAATGAAGACGGCGGATAAGGAGCGAGAATATCCGCGTAATATGCGTGAACTATTATTGCTTGTTCTCTTCGAAATGCACGCGACTTCAAAGTTCTAAGGAGAGATTTCAAATAAAGTAAATAAAAGGAAACAAAACTATATATTTTCAGGAAATGTTTAGTCATGCTGAGCATGACTAGCATGACCGCTAGCTTCGCCACTGACGCTGTGTCTTTATAATTTGTGCATAAAGGATTAGGATACATTGCAATATTAGCATGCGACATATTCCCGTTGTATTATTTGCTTAGAAACAGTTTTATATAGCACAGTTTAACAATCAGAAATTGAGGTGTTGCGAATGCAGTAAAGTACCGCGGCTTTTACGCAAACTATCACTGTCAAGGTTTATATTTTGAATCGTTATATTGAAGAACTCTCAACTCACTCTCTGTATTTCACACTGTGCACACTATCTCACTTAGTTTTATATTTCGCACGCCACTCCCTCAAACTTCCGCTCTGACCCTCATCACTTATCATAACAATAATAATCTATAATAAGTTTTCACGCAATTCCCAACACACTCCCCTGTTTGGCTAGGAGGTAGTCAAACACAATGAATTGCTACACTATTTGTTCAAAGCTATTGCAAAGTTAAGTAAATTGTCAAATTTCACTGTTCAGTGTTCATCTTCTGCGATGGCTTTCACACGTAGTTCCGCCGCAACAGCAGCATCTCTTTTTGGCCTAAATTCTGGGGCCTTAGCGTTGAGTTCGTGTTCAGGTGTTTCAACTGTTCGATCGCACGATAGTTCCAGAGGATACAGATGCTGTATCGCCCTCTCTAAGTGACTCTTTCCCGCTCGTAACCTGGCCGCTCTAACAGTACCATCTAGTCCCTCTATCATCTCGGTGATGATACCAAGCTTCCAATGGTTTCGATCTTTCTCGTCACCCCGTATTATCACGACATCTCCTTTTGTCAGGCTGCAAGACTTGGATCCATTCTTCATGTTGTGCCTTTCACGTAACCCGCGCACATACTCTTTCGTCCAACGTGATCACAGGGCTTGCTTGCATTTCTGTAAATATTTGACTCTCTTCCTCAAATCTCTATCGTCCAGATGATGTGTTTTCTGTTCTGGCAATTGGTTGGATCGCATAAAAAGGAGCAAGTTCGGTGTTAGAATGGGCATCTGCGGGTCTTCCTCCACGTAGCTTAAGGGCCTGTTGTTGACGGATATCTCCAGATCAAGTAGAACTTCTCGTAGTTCGTCCCAAGACATAAATCCACGACCAATGGTCTTATACAAGGCTCCCTTGACAAGTGACAAGTCCAACTAGTCTTTCAAATTGGCCACCCCACCACGGCGCACGGCTAAGGTTGAACTGCCATATTATTTCGTTGCGAGCAAGGAAGTCGTTGAATTTCTCATCTTGCATGGTTATCTGCAACCACTTCGCTGCTTCCACGAAGGTCCGCCCCTTGTCGGAGTACTAGATCTTCCTTGGGCGGCCACGACGAGCTATGAATTATTTCAAATCTTGATGAAATCTCGGGTTTCCAGGGTTGATAGGAGCTGGAGGTGAACTGCTCGGCTGAGACTACAGGTGTAGAGTAGAAGGTAAGCCTTGCACTCTTTGTCACTTTTCCTTTTCGTCTTGTATCTGAAATGACCTGCGTAGTCGACTCCTATGACTTCGAAAGGGGTCGTCCCTTCTGTGCGGTCTCTTGGCAATAATCCAGGTGGAGGACTTGCGGTCGCCGTGGCCTGGAATCTCTTGCAGCCGGGACAATGCTTGACGATGCTCGCGGATTTTGGTCATGGTCAGGCCCACTCCTCCATGAAGTGTGGCCTTTATATGTGCTTCTTGGACAAACTTCTCGGAGTGTCCTTGTATCCTCCCCCAACACTCCAGCAGCCCGTCTCCATTTTGTTGTAAATTCAAACGAAGGCGATCTTCTTCGAGATGTTCTGTCGCTTTTGCCTGGATTCGCCGTATCCAAAACTTCTTTTGGTCGTCGATTTCCTTGGTCGTTAGAGGTCCTTTGGTTGGCTTCAGGTCTTCTGGCATTGCTTGTAAATCTTGATATCCACGCGCACACCCTTAAGGTCCTCCAGAGAGGGCGCTTGGATAGGAGGTCATCCAATTCATCGTTTTCGGCGATTGCCATGGCAAAGAGTTGCTTAATGGCTTTGGCCTCTTTCTCCGACTCCATGCTAGCTCCTGTTCTGGCGGCCATCGCGCTCGATCTTGTAGGGATATCTGGTGGCACATGTACATTGCTGGCTGGACAGCACCGTGGCGTTGCATTGGATCCGAGGGGCAGCCGGCGAGTACAAAGAGTTCGTGGGTAACCGTGTGAGGAAAATCCGAGAACATGAGCACGTGTCGTGGAAACACGTGAAAATCCTAGAAAATCCGGCAGATCTTGGAAGCAGAGGCGGACCTGTGAACCACAAAAACCTATGGTGGAACGGCCCTGAATGGCTGCAGCGCCTCTTGGACATTGTTGACTAAGTTGACGGCCATATGAGCTGACACCAATTCTAAACGTGGAATGGTTAGCCCTTGTTTGGCTAACCGTGCTTTAGCTGCCACAAGCCCTTAGTATACCTGTGTCGACTGGGTAACCACGGCGTAAACGGAAGCTGCAACTCGTTTTCCGCTGGCATCCCCAAAGGCGTGGAGCGAGATGTTGACTGGGCCTTGAATCCGAATCAATGATCTTGGGACGTCCACTTGCGAGGGGAGCTGACTTTCCCATTTCAGCCATATGCGTTCCAATTCTTTGGACAATGGTGCATCCCAAGCGCACGCAGGCCTCGCGATAAAGTAGCTTTCCACCTAGCGTGATTGGTGAAACCAAACCCAACGGGTCGTATATTCTAGCCACCTTCCCGAGAATTCCCCTTTTGGTAGGTTGGGCTACTTCCTCTGGAAATGTGACTCCAATGGTGTCGTTTACCTTGTTCCAGTGCAGTCCTAGGAGACCACATTCGCCAGTTTGGAGGCCCAGCTGTTGTTTGGCATAACTCATGTTTCCATCACGTTCAGGGATTTCGGATGTTTCCACTTCTTTCTCGTTGGAATTCCATTTGTGCAACTGAAAGGAAGCTTTGTTGAAGATCTCGGTCGCAGCAACTTTCATTTCCATTCCGTCAGATTGTAAACTTCGATGTTCTTGGTGACAGTTCCCATTATCGTTTGTATACGACGCTTTATCGTGCGTTTTGGCTTGGGTTTCAAAAGATCCAATAGAAAGGCTGAGGCGTACGAACCAGTTGCACCGGTGTCTAGCAGCGCCCGACACTTCAAACCATTCACGTCAACGATTACCACCGGGTGGCATACGTTTGCTCCCTCTTGGTCGCATATGGAAGAGTGATGTTTTTTCTTGCAATGTTGGCAGACTGTGCGGCTTTGACACTGGGCTGCTCGGTGTCTGCTCCCCGTGCAGTTGCAACCTTTGTTTCCGGTCCGCGGGGGATTTAACCACTTGACACTTTGCAGACTTGTGGTCCACGGCATCGCAGTACACACACCCTCGGGCCTGAACATTCTCTTGTCGCGTTTGGAAACTTCTGTTTCGTGGCGGTGGTTTCTCCTCGAGCAATGGGGTGGATTTCTTTCCAGGTTCGCAGTGCTTTTATTAGCTGGGGAAAGTCCCACGATTGCCATCCCACTTGCCCCCTGATCAAATCTGGCTTTATCCCCTTGAGTTTGTTCAGGACGCTACGTACCATACCCCAGCACTCCTTAAGTTTTCCTAAGCTTTCTAACGACTGTACGTTGTAGGTTAACGTGTGGTAAAACTGGTGGATCTTTTCAGGTTTAGTTCCCGTGATAATTGGTAAGGCCTTTATGTTATCGATGTAAGCATTTATTATCTCACTTACGTTGCCATATTCGGTCTTTAAAATGTTCTTTGCGCGTTCGTAGCCCTCAGTCGTAAACGGCAATCCATCAATGGCTTCTCTGATTTTGGGTTCACCCAACTCTTTCAAGTAGGCAAATTTGGTTACCGCTACCATATCTATCGAGTCGATCTCGGCTTCGAACTTGTTCCAAAACGGTAGCCATTTCTCGATTGGCAACTTCACGCGTTCTTTCCCTTCAGGTTTAGTCGTAGCTTGACTTGAGTATTGGCTTTTCTTTTCCATCGCTATTTTCTGCTCTAGCTGGAGTTTCTCGAACTTCAACTGCTCTTCACGTTGATGCGCAACTAAGATGTCTTCGTTTGCTTTCTTCTCACGCTCTTTCTTCGCCGCGGCTTCGTCTAGGTAGCGTTGTAAATTAGTGATTTCGATATCAGCTTCGTCGATCCTTTCTTCGATTTCTTTGCCCCAATTTCCGACTTGTTCGATGTCTTCACCACTATCCAGTTTAGCTTATTCAGCTTCTATCTTTAGCTCTTCTATTGCGCCAACGATGGTGCGCAAAATATCTCTATGGCGTTTTAACTTCTCGGGGTTTTCCTTCTCCATTATGGCCTTTGTTTTGTTTAGGGTTAGCCGCAATAACTGCAGCTTTCCCTTCAGTTTATCCTCCATCACCGGTTTACTGAGTTCTTCTCACAATCCCGTCGGAGGTGCCACTGTGTTGCGAATGCAGTAAAGTACCGCGGCTTCTACGCAAACTATCACAATCAAGGTTTATATTTTGAATCGTTATATTGAAGAACTCTCAACTCACTCTCTGTCTTTCACACTGTACACACTATCTCACTTCGTTTCATATTTCGCACGCCACTCCCTCAAACTTCCGCTCTGACTCTCATCACTCACCACAACCTAACATAACAATAATAATCTATAATAAGTGTTCACGCAAATCCCAACAGAGGCAAATGATAATTTAATTCGGATACTTTAATATTTAATAAGGTAGCTGAAGGTTGCATGTCATTGTTCACATGTTATATAACCTTCGTAACCGCGTTAGTCCTACCCTACATTAGTTCCGTCATTCATTTGCAGATAGTGGTTCAGTTCAAGGACACGGTGAAGATGATGAAGATAAAACTTGTCCCCCTTACAAAAAGCTTGTTGCCACAAAGATAGTCAATGCAACGGGCTATCCGCTTCATAATATGATCGTTAAATGCCACGATTCGAGTTCCGTTTTTAACGTAAGATACGCCAACAATTCCTTGTGTGTATGCGAAAACGTGACAAAACCCGTGGAGTTATTGATTTGCGCAAACAAACTATCAAACATGAATGTCCACATCACAGTATCAGTTGACAAAGTTCCAAGCAATCCAGGCAAATCCTGTTTTGTACTCCTGTATTATAAAATAAAAAAAGAACTTACTAAAAAAAGAACAGTAGAAATATTTGGTTGGCGAAAACACGCAGCTTACCCAACTGTTGTTGTATCAATCGCGGCACGTTTCCCCGTGAAAACACGTGATATGACGTTGTCAAAGGTTGTTATTGCTTCACCAACGGCAAAGTTATTAAGGTAGGTTGCTCTTATTTTTCATCCGCTTCTTTATCTTCCTGTTCCTCTTTTGCTTCATATTCTCTTTTTCTTCATCTTCTTCTTCATCTACATCTTCTTCATCCTCTTCTTCATTTTCACCATCTTCTCCATCTTCATCTTCTCCATTTTCCTCTTTTTCTTTTTCTTTATCTTCTTCATCTTCTCCATCTTCTCCATCTTCATCTTCTCCATCATCATCTTCTCCATCATCATCTTCTCCATCTTCATCTTCACCATCTTCATCTTCTCCATCTTCATATTCTCCATTTTCCTCTTTTTCTTTATCTTCTTCATCTTCTCCATCTTCATCTTCACCATCTTCATCTTCTCCATCTTCATATTCTCCATTTTCCTCTTTTTCTTTATTTTCTCCATCTTCTCCATCTTCTCCATCTTCTCCATCTTCATCTTCTCCATCTTCATCTTCTCCATCTTCATCTTCTCCATCTTCATCTTCTCCATTTTCCTCTTCTTTATCTTCATCTTCACCATATTCATCTTCTCCATCTTCATCTTCTCCATTTTCCTCTTCTTCTTTATCATCTTCATCTTCTCCATCTTCATCTTCTCTTCATCTTCTCCATTTTCCTCTTCTTCTTTATCATCTTCATCTTCTCCATCTTCATCTTCTCCATCTTCATCTTCTGCATCTTCATCTTCTTCTTCATCCTCTTCTTAATCTTCACCATCTTCATCTTCTAATTCTTCATCTTCTCCATTTTCCTCTTCTTCTTTATCATCTTCATCTTCTCCATCTTCATCTTCTCCATCTTCTCCATTTTCCTCTTCTTTATCATCTTCATCTTCTCCATCTTCATCTTCTCCATCGTCATCTTCTCCATCTTCATCTTCTCCATCTTCATATTCTCCATTTTCTTCTTCATCTTCTTTATCCTCTTCATCTTCTCCATCTTCATCTTCTCCATCTTCATCTTCTCCATTTTCCTCTTCTTCTTTATCTTCTTCATCTTCACCATATTCATCTTCTCCATCTTCATCTTCTCCATTTTCCTCTTCTTCTTTATCATCTTCTCCATCTTCATCTTCTCCATCTTCATCTTCTGCATCTTCTTCTTCTGCATCTTCTTCTTCATCCTCTTCTTCATCTTCACCATCTTCATCTTCTCCATCTTCATCTTCTCCATCTTCTCCATTTTCCTCTTCTTTATCATCTTCATCTTCTCCATCTTCATCTTCTCCATCTTCTCCATTTTCCTCTTCTTCTTTATCTTCTCCATCTCCATATCTTCATCTTCTCCATTTTCCTCTTCTCCATCGTCATCTTCTCCATCTTCATCTTCTCCATCTTCATCTTCTCCATCTTCATCTTCTCCATCTTCATATTCTCTATTTTCTTCTTCTTCTTTATCTTCTTCATCTTCTCCACTTTCATCTTCTCCATCTTCATCTTCTCCATCTTCATCTTCTCCATCTTCATCTTCTCCTTCTTCATCTTCTCCATTTTCCTCTTCTTCTTTATCTTCTCCATCTCCATCTTCATCTTCTCCATTTTCCTCTTCTCCATCTTCATCTTCTCCATCTTCATATTCTCCATTTTCTTATTCTTCTTTATCTTCTTCATCTTCTCGATCTTCATCTTCTCCATCTTCTCCATATTCATCTTCTCCATCTTCTCCATCTTCATCTTCATCTTCTCCATTTTCCTCTTCTTCTTTATCATCTTCATATTCTCCATCTTCATCTTCTTCATCTTCTTCAGCTTCATCTTCTCCATTTTCCTCTTCTTTATCTTCTTCATCTTCTCCATCTTCATCTTCTCCATCTTCATCTTCTCCATCTTCTCCATCTTCATCTTCTCCATCTTCATCTTCTCCATCATCATCTTCATCTTCATCTTCTCCATTTTCCTCTTCTTCTTCATCTTCTTCAGCTTCATCTTCTCCATTTTCCTCTTCTTTATCTTCTTCATCTTCTCCATCTTCATCTTCTCCATCTTCATCTTCTTCATCTTCTCCATCTTCATCTTCTCCATCTTCATCTTCTCCATCTTCTCCATCTTCATCTTCTCCATCTTCATCTTCATCTTCTCCATCTTCATCTTCTCCATCTTCATCTTCTCCATTTTCCTCTTCTTCTTTATCTTCTACATCTTCACCATATTCATCTTCTCCATCTTCATTTTCTCCATTTTCCTCTTCTTCTTTATCTTCTTCATCTTCTCCATCTTCATCGTCTCCATCTCCATCTTCTCCATCTTCCTTCTCCATTTTCTTCTTCTTCTTTATTTTCTTCATCTTCACCATATTCATCTTCTTCATCTTCTTTTTCATCTTCTTTTGATTCTCTTCCATGTAAGTAATCTTCCTCTTTTTCATTTTCATCTTCTCCATCTTCTTCCTCTTCTTCATTTTCTTCATCTTCTTCATCTTTATCTTCATCATCTTCATTTTCTTCTTTTTCTCCATCTTCTTCTCCATCTTGTTGTTGTTGTTGTCGTCGTCGTCGTCGTCGTCGTCCTCCTCCTCCATCTCCTCTTCCTCCATCTCCTCTTCCTCCATCTCCTCCTCCTCCATCTCCTCCACCTACTCCTCCTCCATCTCCTCCTCCATCTCCTCCTCCATCTCCTCCTCCTCCATCTTCTACTCCTCCATCTCCTCCATCTCCTCCATCTCCCCCTCCATCTTCTCCTCCTCCATCTCCTCCTCCATATTCTCCTCCTCCATCTTCTCCTCCTCCATCTTCTCCTCTTCCATCTTCTCCTCTTCCATCTTCTCCTCCTCCATCTTCTGCTCCTCCATCTTCTCCTCCTCCCTCTCCTCCTCCATCTCCTCCTCCTCCTCCATCTCCTCCATCTTCTTCTCCATCTCCTCCATCTCCTCCATCTCCTCCTCCATCTCCTCCATCTCCCCCTCCATCTCCATCTCGTCCTCCATCTCCTCCTCCATCTTCTCCTCCATCTCCCCCTCCATCTTCTCCTCCATCTTCTCCTCAATCTTCTCCTCCATCTCCTCCTCCATCTTCTCCTCCATCTTCTCCTCCATCTCCTCCTCCATTTCCTCCTCCATCTCATCCTCCATCTCCTCCTCCATCTCCTCCTCCATCTCCTCCTCCGTCTCCTCCTCCATCTTCTCCTCCATCTTCTCCTCCATCTGCTCCTCCATCTCCTCCTCCATCACCTCCTCCATCTTCTCCTCCATCTCCATCTCCTCCTCCATCTCCTCCATCTCTTCCTCCATCTTCTCCTCCATCTCCTCCTCCATCTTCTCCTCCATCTTCTCCTCCATCTCCCCCTCCATCTCCTCCTCCATCTCCTCCTCCATCTTCTCCTCCATCTCCTCTTCATCTTCTCTTCCTCCTTCTCCATCTCCTTCTCCATCTCCTCCTCCATCTCCTCCTCCATCTCCTCCTCCATCTCCTCCTCCATTTTCTCCTCCATCTCCCCCTCGATCTCCATCTCCTCCTCCATCTCCTCCTCCATCTTCTCCTCCATCTCCTCCTCCTTCTCCTCCTCCATCTCCTCCTCCATCTCCTCCTCCATCTCCTTCTCCTCCTCCATCTCCTCCTCCATCTTCTCCTCCATCTCCTTCTCCTCCTCCATCTCCTCCTCCATCTTCTCCTCCATCTTCTCCTCCATCTCCCCCTCCATGTCCTTCTTCTCCTCCATCTCCCTCTCCTCCATCTTCTCCTCCTCCATCCCCCTCCATCTCTCCTCCATCTCCTCCTCCTCCCCTCCTCCATCTTCTCCTTCTCCTCTCCTCCTCCATCTCCCCCTCCATCTCTCCTCTCCATCTCCTCCTCCATCCTCCTCCATCTCCTCCTCCATCTCCTCCTCTCTCTCTCCATCTCCTCCTCCATCTCCCCTCCATCTCCTCCTCCTCTCCTCCTCTCTCTCCTCCCTCTTCTCTCCTTTTCCATCTCCATCCTCTCCTCCATCTCCTCCTCCATCTCCTCCTCCATCTCTCTCCCTCCTCCATCCTCCTCCTCCATCTCCTCTCTCTCCTCCTCCCTCCATCTCCTCCTCCATCTCCTCCTCCATCTCCTCCTCCTCTCCCCTCCTCCATCTCTCCTCCATCTCTCCTCCATCTCCCCCTCCATCTCCTCTCCATCTTCTCCATCCATCTCCTCACTCTCTCTTCTCCTCCTCTCTCCTCCTCCTCTCTCCTCCTCCATCTCCTCCTCTCCTCCTCCATCTCCTCCTCCATCTCCTCCTCCATCTCCTCTCTCCTCCTCCATCTCCTCCTCCATCTTCTCCTCCTCCTCCATCTTCTCTCTCCTCCATCTCCTCCATCTCCTCCTCCTCCTCCTATCTCCCATCTCCCCCTCCATCTCCTCCTCTCATCCTTCTCTCCATCTCCTCCTCCTCATCTCCTCTCTCCATCTCTCTCCCCTCCTCCTCTCCTCTCCTCCCATCTCCATCTCCCCTCCTCCTCCATCTTCTCCCTCCTTCCCTCCATCTCTCTCTCCTCCTCCATCTCCCTCCTCTCCATCTCTCTCCCTCCCTCCATCTCCTCCTCCTCCCTCCTCCTCCATCTCTCCTCCTCCATCTCTCTCTCCTCTCTCCATCCTCCTCCATCTTCTCCTCCATCTCCATCCTCCATCATCTCCTCCTCATCTCCTCTCTCCCCTCTCCTCCCTCCTCCATCTCTCCCTCTCTCCCTCTCATCTCCTCCTCCATCTCCCCTCCTCCTCCTCTCTCTCCATCTCCTCCTCCTCTCCATCTCTCTCCTCCATCTCCTCCTCCTCCATCTTCTCCTCCATCTCTCTCCTCCATCTCCTCCTCCTCTCTCCTCCCTCCATCTCTCCTCTCTTCTCCTCCTCTTCTCCTCTCCATCTCTCCCCATCTCCTCCATCTCCTCCCATCTCCTCCATCTCTCTCCCCTCCATCTCCTCCTCCATCCTCCTCTCCCATCTCCTCCTCCATCTCCTCTCTCCATCTCCTCCATCTCCTCCTCCATCTCCCTCCCTCTCTCTCCATCTCCTCTCCATCTCCTCCTCATCCATCTCCCTCCTCTCTCTCCATCTCCTCTCTCCTCCACCATCTCTCCATCCTCCATCTTCTCCTCCCCCTCCATCTCTCCTCCATCTTCCTCCTCCTCCATCTCCTCTCATCTCTCTCCATCTCCTCCTCCATCTCCTCCTCCATCTTCTCCTCCATCTCCTCCTCCATCTCTCCTCCATCCTCCCCTCCTCCATCTCCTTCTCCTCCTCCATCTTCTCCTCCATCTTCTCCTCCATCTTCTCCTCCATCTTCTCCTCCATCTTCTCCTCCATCTTCTCCTCCATCTTCTTCTCCATCTCCTCCTCCATCTCCTCCTCCATCTCCTCCTCCATCTTCTCCTCCATTTTCTCCTCCATCTCCTCCTCCATCTCCTCCATCTCATCCATCTCCCCCTCCATCTCCATCTCCTCCTCCTCCTCCATCTCCTCCTCCATCTTCTCCTCCATCTCCTCCATCTCCTCCATCTCCTCCTCCATCTCCTCCATCTCCCCCTCCATCTCCATCTCCTCCTCCATCTCCTCCTCCATCTTCTCCTCCATCTCCCCCTCCATCTTCTCCTCCATCTCCTCCTCCATCTCCTTCTCCTCCTCCATCTTCTCCTCCATCTTCTCCTCCATCTTCTCCTCCATCTTCTCCTCCATCTTCTCCTCCATCTTCTCCTCCATCTTCTGCTCCATCTCCTCCTCCATCTCCTCCTCCATCTCCTCCTCCATCTTCTCCTCCATTTTCTCCTCCATCTCCCCTCCATCTCCCCCTCCATCTCCTCCTCCATCTTCTCCTCCATCTCCTCCTCCTTCTCCTCCTCCATCTCCTCCTCCATCTTCTCCTCCATCTTCTCCTCCATCTCCTCCTCCTTCTCCTCCTCCATCTCCTCCTCCATCTCCTCCTCCATCTCCTCCTCCATCTCCTCCTCCATCTTCTCCTTCTCCATCTCCTCCTCCATCTCCTCCTCCATATCCTCCTCCATCTTCTCCTCCATCTCCTCCATCTCCTCCTCCATCTCCTCCATCTCCCCCTCCATCTCCTCCTCCATCTCCTCCTCCATCTCCTCCTCCATCTTCTCCTCCATCTTCTCCTCCATCTCTCCTCCATCTCCCCTCCATCTCCCCCTCCATCTCCTCCTCCATCTTCTCCTCCATCTCCTCCTCCATCTCCTTCTCCTCCTCCATCTCCTCCTCCATCTTCTCCTCCATCTTCTCCTCCATCTTCTCCTCCATCTCCTCCTCCTTCTCCTCCTCCATCTCCTCCATCTCCTCCTCCATCTCCTCCATCTCCCCCTCCATCTCCTCCTCCATCTCCTCCTCCATCTTCTCCTCCATCTCCTCCTCCATCTCCTCCTCCATCTCCATCTTCTCCATCTCCCCCTCCATCTCCCCCTCCATCTCCTCCTCCATCTCCTCCTCCATCTTCTCCTCCTTCTCCATCTCCTGCTCCTCCTCCATCTCCATCTTCTCCATCTCCCCCTCCATCTCCCCCTCCATCTCCTCCTCCATCTCCTCCTCCATCTTCTCCTTCTCCATCTCCTGCTCCTCCTCCATCTCCTCCTCCATCTTCTCCTCCATCTCCTCCTCCTTCTCCTCCTCCATCTTCTCCTCCATCTCCTCCTCCATCTCCTCCTCCATCTCCTCCTCCATCTCCTCCTCCATCTTCTCCTCCATCTCCTCCTCCATCTTCTCCTTCTCCATCTCCTGCTCCTCCTCCATCTCCTCCTCCATCTTCTCCTCCATCTTCTCCTCCATCTGCTCCATCTCCTCCATCTCCTCCTCCATCTCCTCCATCTCCCCCTCCATCTCCATCTCCTCCTCCATCTCCTCCTCCATCTTCTCCTCCATCTCCTCCTCCATCTCCTCCTCCTCCTCCATCTCCTCCTCCATCTTCTCCTCCATCTCCTTCTCCTCCTCCATCTCCTCCTCCATCTTCTCCTCCATCTCCCCCTCCATCTTCTCCTCCATCTCCTCCTCCATCTCCTCCTCCATCTCCTCCTCCATCTCCCCCTCCATCTCCTCCTCCATCTCCTCCTCCATCTTCTCCTCTATCTCCTTCTCCTCCTCCATCTCCTCCTCCATCTTCTCCTCCATCTCCCCCTCCATCTTCTCCTCCATCTCCTCCTCCATCTCCTTCTCCATCTCCTCCTCCATCTCCTCCTCCATCTCCTCCTCCATCTCCTCCTCCATCTCCTCCTTCATCTCCTCCTCCATCTTCTCCTCCATCTTCTCATCCATCTCCTCTCTCCTCCATCTCCTCCTCCATCTTCTCCTCCATCTCCTCCTCCATCTCCTCCTCCATTTCCTCCTCCATCTCCTCCTCCATCTTCTCCTCCATCTTCTCCTCCATCTACTCCTCCATCTCCTCCTCCTCCATCTTCTCCTCCATCTTCCCTCCATCTCCTCCTCCATCTCCTCCTCCATCTCCTCCTCCATCTCCTCCTCCATCTCCTCCTCCATCTTCTCCTCCATCTCCTCCTCCATCTCCTCCTCCATCTTCTCCTCCATCTTCTCCTCCATCTCCTTCTCCTCCATCTCCTCCTCCATCTTCTCCTCCATCTTCTCCTCCATCTTCTCCTCCATCTTCTCCTCCATCTTCTCCTCCATATTCTCCTCCATCTTCTCCTCCATCTTCCCCTCCATCTTCTCCTCCATCTTCTCCTCCATCTCCTCCTCCATCTTCTCCTCCATCTTCTCCTCCATCTCCTCCTCCATCTTCTCCTCCATCTTCTCCTCCATCTTCTCCTCCATCTTCTCCTCCATCTTCTCCTCCATCTTCTCCTCCATCTTCTCCTCCATCTCCTCCTCCATCTTCTCCTCCATCTCCTCCTCCATCTCCTCCTCCATCTCCTCCTCCATCTTCTCCTCCATCTTCTCCTCCATCTTCTCCTCCATCTCCTCCTCCTTCTCCTCCTCCATCTCCTCCTCCATCTCCTCCTCCATCTCCTCCTCCATCTCCTCCTCCATCTTCTCCTTCTCCATCGCCTCCTCCTCCATCTCCTCCTCCATCTCCTCCTCCATCTTCTCCTCCATCTCCTCCATCTCCTCCTCCATCTCCTCCTCCATCTCCCCCTCCATCTCCTCCTCCATCTTCTCCTCCATCTCCTCCTCCATCTCCTCCTCCATCTCCATCTTCTCCATCTCCCCCTCCATCTCCCCCTCCATCTCCTCCTCCATCTCCTCCTCCATCTTCTCCTTCTCCATCTCCTGCTCCTCCTCCATCTCCTCCTCCATCTTCTCCTCCATCTCCTCCATCTCCTCCTCCATCTCCTCCATCTCATCCATCTCCCCCTCCATCTCCTCCTCCATCTCCTCCTCCATCTCCTCCTCCATCTTCTTCTCCATCTTCTCCTCCATCTTCTCCTCCATCTCCTCCTCCTTCTCCTCCTCCATCTCCTCCTCCATCTCCTCCTCCATCTCCTCCTCCATCTCCTCCTCCATCTTCTCCATCTCATCCATCTCCCCCTCCATCTCCTCCTCCATCTCCTCCTCCATCTCCTCCTCCATCTTCTCCTCCATCTTCTCTCCTCCATCTTCTCCTCCATCTCCTCCTCCTTCTCCTCCTCCATCTCCTCCTCCTCCATCTCCTCCTCCATCTCCTCCTCCATCTCCTCCTCCATCTTCTCCTTCTCCATCTCCTCCTCCATCTCCTCCTCCATCTCCTCCTCCATCTTCTCCTCCATCTCCTCCATCTCCTCCTCCATCTCCTCCATCTCCCCTCCATCTCCCCCTCCCATCTCCTCCTCCATCTTCTCCTCCATACTCCTCCTCCATCTCCTCCTCCATCTCCATCTTCTCCATCTCCCCCTCCATCTCCCCCTCCATCTCCTCCTCCATCTCCTCCTCCATCTTCTCCTTCTCCATCTCCTGCTCCTCCTCCATCTCCTCCTCCATCTTCTCCTCCATCTCCTCCATCTCCTCCTCCATCTCCTCCATCTCATCCATCTCCCCCTCCATCTCCTCCTCCATCTCCTCCTCCATCTCCTCCTCCATCTTCTCCTCCATCTGCTCCATCTCCTCCATCTCCTCCTCCATCTCCTCCATCTCCCCCTCCATCTCCATCTCCTCCTCCATCTCCTCCTCCATCTTCTCCTCCATCTCCTCCTCCATCTCCTCCTCCTCCTCCATCTCCTCCTCCATCTTCTCCTCCATCTCCTTCTCCTCCTCCATCTCCTCCTCCATCTTCTCCTCCATCTCCCCCTCCATCTTCTCCTCCATCTCCTCCTCCATCTCCTCCTCCATCTCCTCCTCCATCTCCCCCTCCATCTCCTCCTCCATCTCCTCCTCCATCTTCTCCTCCATCTCCTTCTCCTCCTCCATCTCCTCCTCCATCTTCTCCTCCATCTCCCCCTCCATCTTCTCCTCCATCTCCTCCTCCATCTCCTTCTCCATCTCCTCCTCCATCTCCCCCTCCATCTCCTCCTCCATCTCCTCCTCCATCTCCTCCTCCATCTCCTCCTCCATCTTCTCCTCCATCTTCTCATCCATCTCCTTCTCCTCCATCTCCTCCTCCATCTTCTCCTCCATCTCCTCCTCCATCTCCTCCTCCATTTCCTCCTCCATCTCCTCCTCCATCTTCTCCTCCATCTTCTCCTCCATCTACTCCTCCATCTCCTCCTCCATCTTCTCCTCCATCTTCCCCTCCATCTCCTCCTCCATCTCCTCCTCCATCTCCTCCTCCATCTCCTCCTCCATCTCCTCCTCCATCTTCTCCTCCATCTCCTCCTCCATCTCCTCCTCCATCTTCTCCTCCATCTCCTCCTCCATCTCCTTCTCCTCCATCTCCTCCTCCATCTTCTCCTCCATCTTCTCCTCCATCTTCTCCTCCATCTTCTCCTCCATTTTCTCCTCCATCTTCTCCTCCATCTTCCCCTCCATCTTCTCCTCCATCTTCTCCTCCATCTCCTCCTCCATCTTCTCCTCCATCTTCTCCTCCATCTCCTCCTCCATCTTCTCCTCCATCTTCTCCTCCATCTTCTCCTCCATCTTCTCCTCCATCTTCTCCTCCATCTTCTCCTCCATCTTCTCCTCCATCTCCTCCTCCATCTTCTCCTCCATCTCCTCCTCCATCTCCTCCTCCATCTCCTCCTCCATCTTCTCCTCCATCTGCTCCTCCATCTCCTCCTCCATCTTCTCCTTCATCTCCTCCTCCATCTTCTCCTCCATCTTCTCCTCCATCTCCTCCTCCATCTCCTCCTCCATCTCCTCCTCCATCTCCTCCTCCATCTCCTCCTCATTATCTTTTTTATTTTCATCATCATCATCATTTTCTTTTTTGTTTAATTATTATTCTACTTCTTCTTCATCGTCTTCGTCATCTCTGTCACGTCCTCGATCTCATCCTCCAACATTACACACATGCCAACTACGCATTCCACGTCTTTTGACTTGCGCCGTACAACACCTTTATTCCAAGAGCGCAGCACAATGACAGTTTAGGTAAGAACATCATTGATATATGGCCGTCCTCCAGAAGTACATTTCTTTTTTTACAGTACGTCAACACCAACCAATGTACTCTCCGTGTACAGTTCTTCAATTTCAACCAAAAGACTTTCTAGCTTTAGCTCAACCAAAAGACTTTCAACCAAAAGTCTTTCTAGCTTCAGTTCAACGACACCAATCCTCAGTCGTGCCACACAATCTTCACTCGTTACGTCCTCCTTTGTAAACCTCCCTGTCTTAACAGTCACTACAGTTATCCAACCTTCACCAACCACTGTTTTGGTTCCCTCAAGCTCTGTGTGGTCACTTGTAGGTCCAAAACAGCAATATATGAAAGGTACGATCGTTGTACAAGCATAATCAAATTTATTTGATTATTTGAAACGTAATTTATAGGAACGTCACGATCATTTTTGTGTCACTGTATTTATTAGTAGTGTTAAAGTGCTTATCACCGCAATATATTTATTATTTATAAACATTCTCTATGAGGAAAATAGTTGAATAGTGTAATATTTCTTTAATTTGATCTTCCTCGTGTATCGACTCTGTCACCACTCGACACTTTTCATCATTTTTTATTTATCACTTGTTCTTTAAAGATCTTGATTTAATCAATAAAGTCAACACATCCACTGTTATGATTAACGACACACAAAAAATTCAGGTAAAATTACATGAATGTAATGTAAAATGTTTGATGAATAATATGGTATTTGTACAGGTATCCAGGCACTGGTATACAATCGAATCTATTGTATTTGTGTTCCAGGACATCTTAGATGCCGCGAGCAATGTGATGAGAAGTAACAGAACAAATGAGGATGAACAAAAAATGGTAGCCTATAATTTGTTTAATAATAATAATAATGATACATCAATAAAGTCAACATATTATTTTGGTGCTTAGGTAAAAGTTGCCTCCGTTTTCGTGTTCTTCTCTAATGTTAACCGGCAGTGAAGGATACATAAGAAAGGGAGGTTAATAGAGATGAAAGTATTTTTTATAAAACAATGTATACATATGAGATTAATTTATAGTTTTACAAGGCGCAAAAACTGGCGACTACGTCATAGACATATCAAGGTTATTTTCTCAAGATTCAGAAGCTTTACAAGAACAAAAACCCTAACCATAACCCAAATAAAAACTCTAGTCCTAACCCTGAAATAAAGGAATATTAACCCCACTTTTAAACTAAATATTTCAATGATGTAATATTCTGTGTCCAGTACACAAAGTAGCAGCCCGAAAACTCCATGAACGTTGTAACTCCTTCTAGAAAGTTGGAGTCATAATCACCGACTTTATAAACTATATGTTGTTATTTTAAAAATCCATGAGAGTTTTTGCTCAACATACATTACTACATTAGACTCATCCTCGTTTGACCAGGATCAAGGAGAGTCGAAACAACTCTCACACAACCTCTTATCTACCAACTCTCATCAACTCTCATTCTTGTTTGTCCAGGAGCAAGAAGAATCAAAACAACTCTCACATAAACTCTTGTCTACCAACTCTCATCAACTCCCATCTTTGTTTGTCCAGGAGCAAGGAGAATCCAAACAACTCTCATACAAACTCTTGTCTACCATCTTTCATCAACTCTCATCTTTGTTTAACCAGGAGCAAGAAGAATCAAATCAACTCATACAAACTCTTGTCTACCAACTCTCATTAACTTCCATCCTTATTTGACCAGGAGCAAGAAGAGTTGAAACAACTCTCATACAAACTCTTGTCTACCAACTCTCATCAACTCTCATATTTGTTTGACCATGAGCAAGAAGAGTTGAAATAACTCTCATACAAACTCTTGTGTCTACCAACTCTCATCAACTCTCATCTTTGTTTGTCCAGGAGCAAGAAGAATCAAATCAACTCTCGTACAAACTCAGAAACTCTTGTCTACCAACTCTCATTAACTTCCATCCTTATTTGACCAAGAGCAAGAAGAGTTGAAACAACTCTCATACAAACTCTTGTCTACCAACTCTCATCAACTCTCATATTTGTTTGACCATGAGCAAGAAGAGTTGAAATAACTCTCATACAAACTCTTGTGTCTACCAACTCTCATCAACTCTCATCTTTGTTTGTCCAGGAGCAAGAAGAATCAAATCAACTCTCGTACAAACTCTCAGTGGCGGATATTCACGTTTTAAGGTGGTGGGGCAAAGCCTCCCAAAATGTCCGACAAGTTTGGTTGCTAAGTAACAAATTTTATTTGAAAATTTCCGACAAATTGGCAATTATATATATATATATATATATATATATATATATATATATATATATATATATATATATATATATATTTTATTTGAAAAATTTCCGACAAATTGGCAATTTGACGAAAGGTGGGGGGGGCGGCTGCCCCCCATCCCACCACAATTTCCGCCACTGCAAACTCTTGTCTACCAACTCTCATTAACTTCCATCCTTATTTGACCAGGAGCAAGAAGAGTTGAAACAACTCTCATACAAACTCTTGTGTCTACCAACTCTCGTCAACTCTCACCTTATTTGACCAGGAGCAAGAAGAATCAAATCAACTCTCACACAAACTCTTGTCTACCAACTCTCATCAACTCCCATCTTTGTTTGACCAGGAGCAAGAAGAATCAAATCAACTCTCACACAAACTCTTGTCTACCAACTCTCATCAACTCTCATCTGTAATTGTTTGACCAGGAGCAAGAAGAGTGGAAACAACTCTCATTCAAACTCTTGTCTTCCAGCTCACGGTGTCTCTCATCGCCGTTTGACCGGGAGTAAGGAGAGTTGAAACAACTCTGATATACAACCTCTTGTCAACCAACTATCATATCGACTTGTGCTGTTTTGTACATTTACCGTAATCCTGGGGATCTCTTTAATATTTCTATCATTTTTAGGACCCCGGAATAAAAGCTGTGAAGGTTTTGCAAGATCTTGGGAAGACTATCTCGCGTCAGTTGAACCTTGGAAATAAGAGCCAAGTCACTTTTCAACAAAACACAAAAGATATCGGTATGTGCGACGAAATACGAAGCTTTTGATTTAGTCTTGTCAGATGCTTAAACTAAATTTAAAACGTTTCGGCTATTTATCATGTGGTCAGGTAAGGACACATCCATATTGTAAACTAACCACACGAAGAAGGACACATCGTCCGAAACGGACCTGAAGAAGGACTGCATCGTCTGAAACTTCGTCCATTAAGTATTTTTCGACACATTGAAGTTCTCTTATTTCTCCTTTTCATATTATATCCAGTTCTTTTGAGAACTTAGCAGCTTTCGTATTTTTCAGGTTACAATATGCGACAGCCTTTTGGAGCTTTGTCAACTTTGTTTTCTATTTAATTTCTCTCTTTCAGTTTTTGGTGTTGCGGCAATCAACACTAGGACATCTTCAGGATTCGCGTTTCCTTCGGTGGACAATGAAACAGAAATTGGTGATGAGAAGATTGAGATTCCACAATCTGTGTTTACTTCAAGTTCAAGTTAGTGTGATGTTTAAGAAACAGTTCATGCATGGCGAGTTATGTTCAGTTATGGATCATGGATGTACGCTGTAAATTGAGAGAACACAGTGAAAATAAGATTATCAGAAAAATAATAATAATAATAATAATAATAATAATAATAATATAATAATAATAATAATAATAATAATAATAAAGGTTTATTTAACAGATCCATTTTTACATGGCTCTTCCCTGTATGAACATTTTTACATGGCTCTTCCCTGTATAATAACATGTATGCTATGAAGGCTCTGATTGGTCAGATTCCTTGGATTATACATCGTTGTTTAATACTGCATGAGTGCTCGTATTGTCCTGTCTGTATTTCTGATAAGCGATAAAGCGTCGCTATTTATTTCAATTAGACCATTATGAACAGCCTTGAAAAAGAAACATGCGATAACTCATCTCTTATTACTCTCACAGGAAAAGCGTTTTTTGTTGGCATAATATTTAACGGCGTTCGTGAAATGCGAAATAAAACAGGAAGTGAAGGATTTGTATTGGGTTCAAAGATCATAAACGCTGAAGTTTCTCCTCCTCCGCCTGTAACTCTGCAGGATCCCGTGATACTGACATTTCAAAAACGTTTGGTAAGATACTGCATATTATAGAAAATATTATTTCATGCTTGGGACAATTTTTCACCGGTCCCACCCCCTGCTACGGCCATGCCATTAGCCTGAGGACACCAAATTCTTCCGTATTAGGCCTAGATGGTTTGCCCATAACTATACTTTGTTCAATACTTCTTCTTCCTTCGCTGTGAGTATAATAATTTGGTGGTTTATTGTGTTTTAGGACATGCAAAGTTTCAAGGAGGATTGTTCATTTTGGATTGAAAATAACTCGTAAGTAAATAAAATAAATAAATCGTAAGTAGTAAGTCGAAACGTCAGTCACCAACAATAGTCTTTTTCAAGACAACAACAACTTGAACGATCAATTCCTGCACATTTCTATAAATGATAATCCTATAGGTTCAAACCATTTAATTTACTTTAAATGAACTACACAGTACCAATATATAATGTTCTATCTTCCTTTGTGAATATGATTTATAAACGCCCCTGGTTTTTGGATTCAATGGAGCAATGGGAAAGGAATGTACAAGATTCCACAAGTTACTTGCCTTGAAGATTGCAGAGAAGCAGGACAAGCCTTACTCAATTGTCATGTCTCGGATACGCACAAAACTTTCTTTTTGTTTAATTAGATCTTCCCTTCTATGTTTAAGGGGTCACGTACTGATTTTTAAGCATTATTTTGTTTTTGAACAATTGTTTTAATAATCTTGTTTCTTGACATTTTTTATGAGCCCTTTTTATTAACAATATTTTTATCTTTGTATTATATTGTACTTCATTAATAAACTTAAATGCAAAATTTATAAAAGATTTAATTCCTCTGAATATATTTTTGTTATTTACCAAACAAGATATCCGTAATTTGAGCGAGGGAGAGTGAAACACAAAGTGTTTACATCTACATTACGTTTCACCAACTCCGTCTAATCACTAATAGTATATACAATATTTATATAAAAATACTTCAGCCCAGTTCATAACGGTGAAGCTTCACTATTATATACAAGTACTTCATCATACTTCAACTTTGTTTTCAGGCTGTCTGGTGAACATGGCAAATGGTCGACCAAGAACTGTATGGAAGTTTTGCAGAATAAAACTCACATTAAATGTGCTTGTTATCATTTTACAAACTTTGCTGTTTTATTTAAAATAAGTAATGATCAGGTAAGCGATTTTGTATTATTTGATCACCTATATACTAATTAATGTTATATCATAAGGAGGAGTTACTAATGCATAGTCATGAAGCAATGGTAGCGTATGTGTCTCAGTTTTACCACTCATGCAGAGCTCTCGAGTCCTGCTCCTCGCAGTTGTCAAAGTATTAGTTGATTCTGTTGGTATACTACAGGTTGAAATACTGAGTCCGTTATTGTTTTTCTTGTTAGAATATATCGGAAGAAGACGCATTCCGTTTATTAATAATAACGTATGTCGGCTTAGGCTTGTCTATCTTGGGATGTTTCTTGACTTTTGTCATTTATGTCAGTCTTAGGTAAGTGAACATAAAAATGAAAACAGTTAAATAAATCTTGGATAACTGTTGTGCGTGGCCTTGGTTAAATACACTGGTGGGTTTGTTGGTCGCATATAATTTCGTCTGTTCGTTGGTCGCTTGGTTTGTGAATTGCTTGGCAGTGGTTGGTTGATTAATTCGTTGGTTGTGGGTTGGTTCGTTGCCTGTTGATGGCTTGGTTCGTTGATTGGTTGAATTGTTCGCATCATCACTTTTGTGTATAAAAATCTCGTTTACTAATTCTATTAACGAGAAAACAGGAAAAAAATTGTATAAGTATAGGCAATCGTATGATAGCGAGTGCAATTAAGGATTTACACCACGAGTGATATTTGAAAATTGTGCCAAAATTGCACGAGCCGTTAGGCGAGTGCAATTTGGCACAATTTTCAAATATCACGATTCACGAGTAGTGTAAATCCTTAATTTCACGAGCAAAATCATACGATTACTCATTTATTATATGCATGACAAAATTACGACACGTACGTAGTTGACAACAAACCTTTTCACTCTTGGTGTTCTTTGTACTCATTTCAAAATATTTACACGGAATTTTTAATTCATAGTGTACCACATGAGGGACATTAGGAAGAATACATATATTGTAATAATTTAGATTGTACACCCTCTTTAAATAAAGATTATTATTATTATTATTATTATTATTACCACAATTCGTTGGAAAAGTGAAAACTTTTCAAACTTGTTCCCAGTGTCTTCTCACTTTTCATTTATTGCACTCCTCTCAGCCAATCAGAATCCAGTAATTTTGTCATGTATATAATGAGCTTAAATGTTTCTTTTTTAGAAACCTCAAATCCGACCGATCAGCCATCCATACCAATTTAGTCTTAGCTTTAGGAATAGCAGATGTGATATTTTTAGTTGCAGTTGTCATTGAACCTGTTAAGGTAAGGAATTTGTTGGTCTAAATATATATATATGTTACAAATAATTTCCCAACGCAACCAGGTGATAAATCAAAAAGTTTTTTGAACGTTACTATCGATGACCCAACGTTTCGACACTCCAATCTAGTGTCTTCATCAGGGGTGATCGTTCTAAAGTTAGGATCCCTATTTATACCCTCATAGAACCGATGATGACGTTATTTATTAACAAGATGCAAATAAGCTTCTGGTAATAAACCACCGTCATCGTGATTCAATGGGGCGTGGGCGTTATTGATATGCCAAGCCTCCACACATGAACGTCTCTGATGGTACCTCGGATTAGTGGTAATAATTTTGGAATTTTCCCACGCAATCTCATGGTTGGTTATTTATCGGCTGGGAGGTTCGTATGGCCGAGAAATATTTCCCGAGGTCTCAATACGGACCGACCAAAATGGTAAATTATTTATTTATTTTTTCCTAATTAATATCCTGGCTTGTTTTTTTGGTCGTCATCAGTATTTCTAGTCAGTGGACAAAAAAGGAAAGTCTGTGCTTTTACCTTCGTCAAAGGAAATTGAGATTTAAGTCTCTTTTCGGATAAAATAACTCACTTATATGTCTTTCAATATGTTCAATCTCGTTTGAGTTCGTTTTCAAATATTTTTAGAATATTTCACGGTTTATAAAATGCATTTAAAACTGAAATTATGTCGAGCGGTCCGTATGGGCTCATACGAACCGTTTGTTAGTATACAGACCGGAAAAAATAATAATACATATTCTCTTTGCGTATTTTAAGTCCAAGTTTAGAGTTAGTAAGTGTGTAAGTCTTATTTGTAATCAATAACTGTCAATGTCATATTTGACATTGATCAGTAGTATACTAATGCATACTCCTCCTTATTCTCTAGGACACTTGTCTGGTCTTGACCATGTTAGCGTTTTTCTTCTACCTTGCCGTGTTCTTCTGGATGTTCGTTGAAGGTATCTACATTTATTTAATGGTTATCAAGGTTTTTCGTGGAAATACCAGAAGACGACGGAGATTGGCGTACTTGGTCGGATGGGGTAAGTAATAGGAAGAATTGGGCTGGTTGTTTAAAAAGACAATTATACCGTAACTTAATTTAGGTTTATTGCATGAATTGTTATTATTAAGTGGACAGAATTATTAAAATGCAGGCAAAGATGTTTTGAAGTTTTCTGTTCAGACAATGTACACATTTTGATTATTAAACAGAAGGAAAAACAGACGATTAATTGTTAACGTGCCTTCGGCGTTAGAGAGTGAAAGTTGACGAGAAAATCTTTGCTTGAAACGTTAGATCTTCTGCTTTGCACTGTTAGAGTTTTTAGTCCTATTTTACTTCCTAGGCAGTATATCTGTATATATAATATTTAAAGTGTCTATCTCACGTTTGGTTCGTAATAAAATATTCGTAATATTTGGGTCTTCCTGAGCAAAATCATGATATATCTTGTCAGCCGAAAACTTTATCTTCATGGACTTTTTTGCTGTTAAAGTTATCGCATGTGATGTCACAAGAGGCATATTTGTTGCAAGTAATTTGGAATACCTCTTGTGACATCACATCTGGTAACTTTGACAGCGAAAAACTCCATGAAGATGAAATTTTCGGCTGACAATATATATTATAATTTTACTCAGGAAGACCCAAATATTACGAATATATAAAATCCCGAAACGCGAGATAGTCATTTTAAGTCAGACAGTTAAGTTCGACATATCAAATTGAACCTTCCGTGTTGGACTTTGAAATTTTCTAATATTAATATTACAGTATAGTTATTAGAACGGTTAATGCTTCATCCGGCCATGGATGTACGTAATGAATGTCTTACCATCTAAGCCCAGAGTACCTTTGGTCCAGCAAGCTCATTGTGAGTTCCATATATGTGCAGAGCTCGCTGCTCTGGTCTTACTTAAACCATAAGCTCATGGGTACGATGCTGTACTACCTCCGCTGTCATTTTGATTTCAATAAGCACACCAATTTTCCACCATGACTGCCTTGGATTTCAAGGCAGCACTTCCCTTGCGATAGTAACTTCTAGTTTTATAGTTTTCTTAGTTATCTTGATACAGTCTTGCAGATACTTTCATTTGATTGTAGGCTGTCCGGTAGTTATTGCCCTGCTTACTTGGGTTATTTTAAGAGATGACGTCGTTTCAAAGTATCAGTAAGTGTGTCTCTGTCGTCTTCTACTGTATGCTATTTTTCAATATTCAAACATTTATTTTTGCGTTTAATTTGTTCTAATTAGTTGTTGGTTATCTGTCGATTCTGGAGCGATTTGGGCTTTTGTTGCTCCTGGCTTGTTTATCATATTAGTAAGTTTATTATTCTCTGATATTTAATGACATATTAGTTTGATGTGCATGTATCCTGATTGTAGAGTGGTTTCGTGTTGTGGGGTGAGGTACAGTGCTATGTACACTATTGTGTGGTGTATTGTGGTGTGTTATAGTGTGGTGTGTTATGGTGTGGTGTGTTATGGTGTGGTGTTGTATGGGGTGAGGTACAGTACTATGTATACTATTGTGTGGTGTGTTGTGGTGTATTATGATGTAGTGTTTTATGGGGTGAGATACAGTACTATGTATACTATTGTGTGGTGTATTGTGGTGTGTTATGGTGTAGTGTTGTATGGGGTGAGGTACAGTACTATGTACACTATTGTGTGGTGTATTGTGGTGTGTTATAGTGTGGTGTGTTATGGTGTGGTGTGTTATGGTGTAGTGTTGTATGGGGTGAGGTATACAGTACTTTGTATACTATTGTGTGGTGTGTTGTGGCATGGTGTATTATGGTGTAGTGTTGTATGGGGGTGAGATACAGTACTATGTATACTATTGTGTGGTGTGTTGTGGCGTATTATGGTGTAGTGTTTTATGTGGTGTGTTATGGTGTGGTGTATTGTGGTGTGTTATAGTGTGGTGTGTTATAGTGTAGTGTGTTATGGTGTAGTGTTGTATGGGGTGAGGTACAGTACTATGTATACTATTGTGTGGTGTGTTATGGTGTGGTGTATTGTCGTGTGGTGTGTTATGATGTAGTGCTGTATGGAGTGGTGTGCGCTCTGCTCTGTATGGTACGGTTTCATTGCATGCTAACAGATTTTTAAAACGTTTTCTAGTTCAACATAATAATACTTATTACTGTTATGAGAACAACATGGGCCACGTTTGTTGATGACAAAGAATATGGCGGCTTGAGGTATGCTCCAGCGAAAATACAAATGTAGTTCATATGAAAGATCTTACTTAAGAAGATATGGCTAGTTGAAGTTGAAAATTTGAGGAATTTGACGCCATGGAATTTGACGGAGTTGTTTTGATGGCGATCACATAGTGATAGCTGTTGTGAATGCTCTTTGGACGAAAATTAGTCGACATAAACTATTTAGTTTTTAATGCAGGAAAGTAGAGGAGCTTCTTAGGCATAATACGAGATAGAGTGACGTCATATTTTCAAAAAAAATATGGCGTCGAAATTGGACAAACTCTCCAACTTCAACTAGCCATATCTTCTTAACTTAGTTTATTTTAATGCTGAAACTTTGGAAATAAACTAAAGTCAGTAAGATCTTTCATATGAAGTGGAGTATCTCTTTAACAAGTTATTTACGTGAAATCCCCACACTTCACGCAACAACCAGATCACACACTTCACATGCATCCTTGACAGAGGTGAGGTGGCTTTTGTGAGTCAGATATGGAGAACTTCGAGATACTCCACAACTATTGACTAACTTGTCATCGACGATTGATTTGTTTTGAGTATACAGACACTAATTGTATAGCACTTTGTCACATAATTATCATCACCAGGCAATATCACATAATTATCATGCATAATTATCATCACCAGACATAATTATCTTGCCACTTGCTGGTACATTGTTACATATTGTAACCTTCGCTCTGCCACCTGAGTCCTTGTAGCTCAATGGTTGGGCTTTAGACCATCTCACTAGTGATCATCAAGTTATGGGTTCGAGTTTGGAGAAGCTAGACTGCATATTAATCATATTACATGACTATATTACTGCTGCAATTTTCCCTATGTATATTAGTATTATTTTTGTTTGTTTTAGAGCTGCTGTAAAGACATTTGGTGCTATTATACCAATATTAGGAATAACCTGGGTGTTTGGTGTCATGGCCTTCAATGAAGCATCAGTAGTTTTTCAGTATATATTTGCTATAACTAATTCCATCCAGGTATGTTTATAATAATAATAATGTTTATTAAGGATACCACGTTGCCGAAGTGTTTTTCAGTGGGGTCCTGTAATACTTCACAAGATTACGTTACATTACGTTACGTTACATTACGTTACGTTACATTACGTTACATTACGTTACGTTGCATTACGTTACGTTACATTACGTTACATTACATTACGTTACGTTACATTACGTTACATTACGTTACGTTACATTACATTACACTACATTACATTACATTACGTTACGTTACGTTACGTTACGTTACGTTACGTTACGTTACGTTACGTTACGTTACATTACACTACATTACATTACATTACATTACGTTACGTTACGTTACGTTACGTTACGTTACGTTACATTACATTACATTACATCAGCCTTTGTTCCTTCCTTTCTCCCTACTATACCTACCTTAATTTTATACTTCTTCCTTTTAGGGATTAATAATTTTTATCCTGTATTGCTTAGTCAGCGATGAGGTAACCGTTATTTCTGTCTTAAATATAATCATTTGCAGAAAATCCGTTCCTCATTTTAACGTATCATAGAATTGGTAGAATTGATAGAATGAAATATTCAGATCTAAAATAACTCTTATAATTGAAAGAACTCTTGAAACTATAACGACTATCCATTTGCAACTTTTCCATATCTCACTTCACTCTTTCGGTTTGATATGTAAATGATCATACTTATGACATCACACTGCATAATAACTTATTGAAAACGCTTATATCCTTGAAATTATGTAATGAAATCACTTGAAATGCAGGTGCATGTGCGTGATGTATCCAATGACATCAAATATGTAAATCATCAAACGATTCCATGTGATAATTATCATTTATAGACCCGGAGCGAGGGGAATTCGACGAGGGGTAATATTTCGACGAATTCCCCGAGCGGAGGGTCTATAAATGATATATTATACCGAAACAATCTTGAATGCTGTCTTGAAACGTCTTGAAACGTCTTGTTGTTCCTCCATTGTTTACAGGCCGTCTTCATGGTTTACGCGCGAGTACTGGGTACGAGCGGGGTATTCGAACTCGAATTCCCCACTGAATACGTCATCAGCGGGTAATTCGAACTGAATACGTCATCAGCGGGTAATTTGAACTGAATACGTCATCAGCGGGTAATTCGAACTCGAATTCCCCGCTGATGACGTCGTCAGCGGGGAATTCGAGGTTAAAGCGGGGAATTCGAGTTTAAATTGACTGGTCACGTGGTACAAATCTAGCTCTTTGATTGGACAATTGGTAAAGATTGCAGAATTTTTCAATAATTAAGTCATTATGTATTGTGATCATGTCATAAGTATGATCATTTACATATTAAACAAGTCTTAATATCTCAAGAGTGAAGTGAGATACGAAAACGTTGTCAATGGTGGCACTTTAACGATCTTGCAACCTAGAAAAGGTTGTATTGCGTTGTGTGAGAAGAAATTAGAGCGGAGTATGCTTGACACGTCTCTGTGTGTTTTCCTAGGTGAGAAACGAAATTCTGAGACGGGTGAGTGCCTGGCAGACTCGCCGAGATGTTTCATCTACGTCGGGAACCCGTCGGGCGTACGTTACAAGTTCCGACAAGTTGACGACGTTTAACCGAACGACGCAGTCTGGAAAGGACGAGCTATCCATGAATTCTGTGAACAAAATAAACGATCCTTCGGTTACAATTAGCAGAAAATACTCGTTTGAACAGCTTGATGTTAGTAAAGATTCTGAAAATGCTGATTGCGAGTTAGCCGCCACGTCGTCATCAAAATCCGAGAATTCTGAAGTTCCGGAGCAGACCGTTGAGGCCAAGGATCGTGCATTACATGAGATCGGGGACGTATGATCACCGCATGAAAAAACAGTTGGAAATATAAAGATTATTATCAGTATATCGATTGATCTGGTGCCAACGACAGCCTTACCTTGGCGTGTGTAACACCATTCGTGTTAACCATGGCTTGTCCGATTAAAACGCAAAACAAAACTTTCTCCAGAGAAAGGAAATCGATGGGAAGGATATTTTGCGATTGTTGAAAAACCCAACCAAGACCAGTTGTGAAAAATGCAACTCCAAGGTCTTCGTTAATATACACACTGTTGTAGTGAATGTGGGAGAGCTCGGAGTAGACAGACGATACATGGACGATCGTCAAGCTCATATCCTCAGAAAAATTATTCTGAGTCTTGTACAGGAATCGAACCTGTAACCTTCTGATTGCCGGATGCATATATCGTTAGCTCAATGGTTAGAGCCTCTCACCGGCAATCAGAAGGTTACAGGTTCGATTCCTGTACGGGAATCAGAATCATTTTTCTGAGGATATGAGCTTGACGATCGTCCACGTATCGTCCAAGGCCTTCGTTGAGAATTGAACTCACACCTCTGCGAATCTAATGCGGTGCTCTGGCAACTAAGAATAAATATGAAAGCTGCTAAGTTCTTAAAAGAACTGGATATAATATGAAAAGGAGAAATAAGAGAACTTCAATGTGTTGAAAAATACTTAAGTAAGAGTACTTACGTATATTATAATGGACGACGTTTTGAACGATATGTCCTGAGCCACGTTAGGCCGTTGCTGAGAGCGAGTTGTGAGTTCTAGTTCTTATAAAATTTCCACACTTGCAAAATATCCTTCCCATTGATTTCTCCAGATAGAGGGATTGCACTGGCTGAACGTTTGATTAGTTAGCTTAAATAAAGGTAATTTATATCAGGCTTGGACCCAATTTAGGGGCCTTGCCATTTCAACTGGGAAGGGGCCCGTCTATACATGTGAACAGGTAATATTTGCAATTTGAGAACTGAATAAGAAAAGAAAGAAAAATTATTTCGGAACATTTTCAACATTTAGAACATAACATTTTTAACATTTCAGAACATAAGAAGCTGTTCCATTTCCGAGGACTTTGATGCAAGTTTTTGATACACTGCCTCGTTATCAACAGCCTTCAGTAAATCAACTTCTATGGAACAAATCATTATTACTGCTTCCAAATGGTGTTGACTAAGCAGAGATCTCAGTCGATTCATTATAGAGCATTTTCTGCATATTATTATAGAGCATTTTCTGCATATCATTATAGAGCATTTTCTGCATATCATTATAGAGCATTTTCTGCATATCATTATAGAGCATTTTCTGCATATCATTATAGAGCATTTTCTGCAGTTTAATTTGATATATATGTAAACTAGTGATTTGTTAAACAGTTAAAACCTATTTTACCCATAAGGATCGTCATAGGGATAAAACAAATGGCAAAACAAAGGAGTAAAGTCAAGCCTTCGACATAAGGATCGTCAATATAAGCAGAAGATCATAGTCCAAACATAAGCCAAGAGCTGAACAAAAGACGAAACAAAGAAAACTTCTCGTTGTTTTGTCTTCGCAAGACACAGAAGAAATGTTAATGTTAACAAGGCTTAAGTATGATCTTTAGCTTCGCTAATGTTAACAAGGCTTAAGTATGATCAAAGTTTCCGATCTATTCAATTTTTACAATAGAAATATCGCCAATGCAGGAAACCTGCTTTATGTTCGTTTGAACGAAGTCACTAGAACGACGTTCCTTTCATTCAACATTACTATCCTAAAAATATCCTCTAGTCCCGGAAACTCAGCGGGACAATATATATATTGTCCTGCTTTTTTAGCCAATCACACCAACTATATATTTACCCCACCGTTTTACAATTTTTTTAATTTTTTTTTTTTAATGTTTTGGCCCATATATTATAAATTGTAAAATATTTACATTATTACAATCGCACTCTTGACTAGTTCTCCTGGCCCTCAGTCTGTTTGCTGATCGACTTTAAGTAAAAAGCCTATCAAAGTTTCTAGTAGGCCGCCTGCGCAACACTTTACTTTTTTAGTGTTAATGGTCGACAGACCTCGACGAAGAAAAATGCGATACGGAAAGTGATGACAACCATTCTTGACTTTTAATTAGAACACTGCTTTAGATTTCATTTTGATTGGTTCTTTGTGAGTAAAAGAATGTCGTTAGTAAAGCTTGAGCAAACGAAGGACAAAGAACGTTTGCGAAGGAGACCAGATGAAGGTTTTGTTTATATTGGTTTCGTCGTCTTCGCACGCGTTGTGTGAGACATGAAGTTATTCCTGCGTGACCCGTTTGTCTTTGGTTTCATCGTTATTATCCTCGTTTTATCCGAATATCCCCGCTTCTCGAACTGCAGTGGTAAGTATTTGATAAATGATAATCTTAATAAATAATTGTTCATCATAATTATTTGATATCGGGGCTGCTTGATATAGACCTGGGAAGATATATTGTTGTTTATATTCTACAATATATAAGATATTTTATATGTGTAACATCTTTCCGCTGTCTAGTCCGCAGTTTATCCAAAGACTTAACAGAAACAACTCGAAGGCAAAATTTTTATCGAGAGCACTGAAGACAAGGCTATATAAAACGGTGTTCAAGATATCTTAGCTGATTTTCAATATGCCGACGGTCGAATTTCAAAACGTTTTTTGTGTTTAGTGGCGTACTTGCAACTACTATAGAAATTTAATAGACATTTACACACTATCGTCACTGCACCAGCACTCCTCAGCAGGTATAGAATGCGTGTTGACGAAAATTATAGACTGTTGAAAGTTATAAAATAATGAATATCCTTACAGTTACGTACATGTATACACATTTTCTGTTCATAATTCGCTACATATTTCGACAATCCGTTTCGTATCGGCTACACCCTTCGGTTTTTCCTTCCAAAAAATCGTAATGAGTAAGTATAGCTAGCTGTAAGGTCATCTCTCCTCCTCCGCAGACATGTCTTAGTCTTAGTGACGCTTCGATAAGCTTTTGAAAACACTCCTTTTTTGCCGACGTGGGAGGAACTGTTATGGGAAACAATTTTCCCAGCGGTTTCTCCCACGCAAGGGAGATCCAAGGAGAATTTTCGAAAGCGTATCGAAAATCGAATCTCTTAATAGGCTAAAGAGAGAGAGAGTATTTTGCAAATATGCCAAATGAAAACGTTATGACTTATGTTATTATATTTCGCCCGAAAATCGTTGTAATGCTTTGTTACTGTCACTCTGTCAGTTTAAGAAGTAAATTGGCAGATGACGAATTAACATTAACATCATAAATAGTCTGATATCGCAGACTATAAATATGCTGTGTCTTTATAATTTGTGTATAATTTGGGCTACTAATTCTGACAGGCTAGAATAAAGGACATATCTTGCTAATAAGCAAGCAAATAATACAACGGGAATATGTCGCATAGAAACAGTTTTATAGCCCAGTTTAACAATCAGAAATTGAGGCAAATGATAATTTAATTCGGATACGTTAAGGTAGCTGAAGGTTGCATGTCATTGTTCACATGTTATATAACCTTCACTCTACGGTATACCGCGTTAGTCCTACCCTACATTTATAGTTCCGTCATTCATTTGCAGATAGTGGTTCAGGTGAAGCTGATGAACATGAAACTTGTCCCCCTTACAGAAAGCTTGTTGCCACAAAGATAGTCATTGCAACGGGCTATCCACTTCATCAAATGGTCGTTGAATGCTACGGAGTCGGTTCGAGTTACGTTTTTAACATAAAATACGCCAACAATTCCTTGTGTGTATGCAAAAACGTGACAAAATCCGAGGAGACATTGCATTGCGCAAACAAACTATCGAACATGAATGTCCACATCACAGTATCAGTTGACAAAGTTCCAAGCAATCCAGGCAAATCCTGTTTTGTATACCTGTATTATGAAATAAAAAAAGAACTTATTAATAAAAGAACAGTAGAAATATCAATAGCGGCAAGTTTCCCCGTGAAAACACGTGATATGACGTTGTCAAAGGTTGTTATTGCTTCATCAACGGCAAAGTTATTAAGGTAGGTTGCTCTTCTTTTCATCCTCTTCTTTATCTTCCTGTTCCTCTTTTGCTTCATATTCCTCTTTTTCTTCATCTTCTCCTCCATCTCCACCTTCTCCATCTTCTCCTCCATCTCCTCCTCCATCTTCTCCTCCATCTTCTCCTCCATCTTCTCCTCCATCTTCTCCTCCATCTCCACCTCCATCTCCTCCTCCATCTTCTCCTCCATCTTCTCCTCCATCTTCTCCTCCATCTTCTCCTCCATCTTCTCCTCCATCTCCTCCTCCATCTTCTCCTCCATCTTCTCCTCCATCTTCTCCTCCATCTTCTCCTCCATCTCCACCTCCATCTCCTCCTCCATCTTCTCCTCCATCTTCTCCTCCATCTCCTCCTCCATCTTCTCCTCCTCCATCTCCTCCTCCATCTCCTCCTCCATCTTCTCCTCCATCTCCTCCTCCATCTCCTCCTCCATCTCCTCCTCCATCTCCTCCTCCATCTCCTCCTCTATCTTCTCCTCCATCTCCTCCTCCATCTCCTCCTCCATCTCCTCCTCCATCTCCTCCTCCATCTTCTCCTCCATCTCCTCCTCCATCTTCTCCTCCATCTCCTCCTCCATCTCCTCCTCCATCTCCTCCTCCATCTCCTCCTCCATCTCCTCCTCCATCTTCTCCTCCATCTCCTCCTCTATCTTATCCTCCATCTTCTCCTCCATCTCCTCCTCCATCTCCTCCTCCATCTTCTCCTCCATCTTCTCCTCCTCCATCTCCTCCTCCATCTTCTTCTCCATCTTCTCCTCCATCTCCTCCTCCATCTTCTCCTCCATCTTCTCCTCCATCTCCTCCTCCATCTCCTCCATCTCCTCCTCCATCTCCTCCTCCATCTCCTCCTCCATCTCCTCCTCCATCTCCTCCTCCATCTTCTCCTCCATCTCCTCCTCTATCTTCTCCTCCATCTCCTCCTCCATCTTCTCCTCCATCATCTCCTCCATCTTCTCCTCCATCTCCTCCTCCATCTCCTCCTCCATCTCCTCCTCTATCTTCTCCTCCATCTCCTCCTCCATCTTCTCCTCCATCTTCTCCTCCATCTCCACCTCCATCTCCTCCTCCATCTTCTCCTCCATCTTCTCCTCCATCTCCACCTTCTCCATCTCCTCTTCCATCTTCTCCTCCATCTCCACCTTCTCCATCTTCTCCTCCATCTTCTCCTCCATCTCCTCCTCCATCTTCTCCTCCATCTTCTCCTCCATCTTCTTCTCCATCTTCTCTTCCATCTTCTCCTCTATCTCCACCTTCTCCATCTTCTCCTCCATCTCCTCCTCCATCTTCTCCTCCATCTTCTCCTCCTCCATCTCCTCCTCCATCTTCTTCTCCATCTTCTCTTCCATCTTCTCCTCCATCTCCTCCTCCATCTTCTCCTCCTCCATCTCCTCCTCCATCTCCTCCTCCATCTTCTCCTCCATCTCCTCCTCCATCTCCTCCTCCATCTCCTCCTCCATCTTCTCCTCCATCTCCTCCTCTATCTTCTCCTCCATCTCCTCCTCCATCTCCTCCTCCATCTCCTCCTCCATCTCCTCCTCCATCTTCTCCTCCATCTCCTCCTCCATCTTCTCCTCCATCTCCTCCTCCATCTCCTCCTCCATCTCCTCCTCCATCTCCTCCTCCATCTCCTCCTCCATCTCCTCCTCCATCTTCTCCTCCATCTCCTCCTCTATCTTCTCCTCCATCTTCTCCTCCATCTCCTCCTCCATCTCCTCCTCCATCTTCTCCTCCATCTTCTCCTCCTCCATCTCCTCCTCCATCTTCTTCTCCATCTTCTCCTCCATCTTCTCCTCCATCTTCTCCTCCATCTTCTCCTCCATCTCCTCCTCCATCTTCTCCTCCATCTTCTCCTCCATCTCCTCCTCCATCTCCTCCTCCATCTCCTCCTCCATCTCCTCCTCTATCTTCTCCTCCATCTTCTCCTCCATCTTCTCCTCCATCTTCTCCTCCATCTCCTCCTCCATCTTCTCCTCCATCTCCTCCTCCATCTCCTCCTCCATCTCCTCCTCCATCTTCTCCTCCATCATCTCCTCCATCTTCTCCTCCATCTCCTCCATCTCCTCCTCCATCTCCTCCTCCATCTCCTCCTCCATCTCCTCCTCTATCTTCTCCTCCATCTTCTCCTCCATCTTCTCCTCCATCTTCTCCTCCATCTCCTCCTCCATCTTCTCCTCCATCTCCTCCTCCATCTCCTCCTCCATCTCCTCCTCCATCTTCTCCTCCATCATCTCCTCCATCTTCTCCTCCATCTCCTCCATCTCCTCCTCCATCTCCTCCTCCATCTCCTCCTCTATCTTCTCCTCCATCTCCTCCTCCACCTTCTCCTCCATCTTCTCCTCCATCTCCACCTCCATCTCCTCCTCCATCTTCTCCTCCATCTCCACCTTCTCCATCTCCTCCTCCATCTCCTCCTCTATCTCCTCCATCTTCCTTCTTCATTTTCATCATCATCATAATTTTCTTTTTTGTTTAATTATTCTTCTTCATCGCATACCTAATTTTAAGTATTTTTTATCACTGCACATTTTCGTGCAAAGTTTAGCCGGGCAGAAGAACGCCCTTGAAAATGTCTGACCACACCCTTATAATAATATGTGTAACCACTGAATTTAAAATAGACTACACTTGATATTCAAAAATGCCAAAACAAACATACAGCACCACTGTTACTACATTATACAACTATCTATGACAGCATAGTTTCACAATCCTGTCTGTAGAAAAGAAATATTTTCGTCTTGGCAAATGAGGGGCGGCGTAGGCGTGACAAACCTCTAGGTGGTTCCGGAGGCATGCACCCACAGAAAATTTTGTAATCTAGAGTCTCTAAAATTGCATTTCCTGCAATTTGGGGGAACATTCTATAGAATTCTGAAGATTATACACAATTTATACACAAAAGTTAAGTATTATTCACTCCATCTTCCAAGTTCATAAAGAGAGAGACTTTGCTCATGTGACAAACCTTAAGTATAATATTAGTGTAGATACTCGATAATTTGGCAGTTTTCATATTAGTAAACGTCCTTGATAGTGGAAATACTGCTTTTTACTTTGTTTACATGAAGTACTGTGATTATCATTGTATATTTGTTTCACTACTTGTGTGTGTATATCGTTTAGTTTTTCTGCTCATTGCCTCATTTTTTTGTTAATTAACAATTTATCAAAACAAATTTTATCACTGCACATTTTACATTTTATCACTGCACATTTTACTTTTATCACTGCACAAATTGGTTATCACTGCACACTAAAATTAGGTATGCTTCATCGTCTTCGTCATCTCTGCCACGTCCTCACTCTCATCCTCCAACATTACACACATGTCAACTACGCATTCCACGTCTTTGTCTCGTACCGTACAACACCTTTATACCAAGAGCGCAGCACAATGACAGTTTAGGTAAAAACATCATTGATATATGGCCGTCCTCCAGAAGTATACATTTCCTTTTTTTACAGTACGTCAACACCAACCAATGTACTCTCCGTGTACAGTTCTTCAATTTCAACCAAAAGACTTTCTAGCTTTAGTTCAACCAAAAGACTGTCAACCAAAAATCTTTCTAGCTTTAGTTCAATGACACCAATCCTCAGTCGTGCCACACAATCTTCACTCGTTGCGTCCTCCTCTGTAAACCTCCCTGTCTTAACAGTCACTACAGTTATCCAACCTTCACCAACCACTGTTTTGGTTCCCTCAAGCTCTGTGTGGTCACTTGTAGGTCCAAAACAGCAATATATGAAAGGTAAGATCGTTGTACAAACATAATCAAATTTATTTGATTATTTGAAACGTAATTTATAGGAATGTCACGATCATTTTTGTTTCACTGTATTTATTAGTAGTGTTAAAGTGCTTATCACCGCAATATATTTATTATTTATAAACATTCTCTATGAGGAAAATAGTTGAATAGTGTAATATTTCTTTAATTTGATCTTCCTCATGTCACCACTCGACACTTTTCATCATTTTTTATTTATCACTTGTTCTTTAAAGATCTTGATTTAATCAATAAAGTCAACACATCCACTGTTATGATTAACGACACACAAAAAATTCAGGTAAAATTACATGAATGTAATGTAAAATGTTTGATGAATAATATGGTATTTGTACAGGTATACGTATCCAGGCACTGGTATATAATCGAATCTATTGTATTTGTGTTCCAGGACATCTTAGACGCTGCGAGCAATGTGATGAGAAGCAACAGAACAAATGAGGATGAACAAAAAATGGTAGCCTATAATTTGTTTAATAATAATGATACATCAATAAAGCTACATATTATTTTGGTGCTGAGGTAAAAGTTGCCTCCGTTTTCGTGTTCTTCTCTAATATTAACCGGCAGTGAAGGAAGTGAAGGATACTATAAGAAAGGGAGGTTAATATAGATGAAAGTATTTTTTATAAAACAATGTACATATGAAATTAATTTATAGTTTTACAAGGCGCCAAAACTGGCATCTCCTTCGTGTACGACACACACAATGGACACAGGCTACGTCATAGACATATCAAGGTTATTTTCTCAAGATTCAGAAGCTTTACAAGAACAAAAACCCTAACCATAACCATGAATACTAACCCAAGGAGAGTTGAAACAACTCTGATACAACCTCTTGTCAACCAACTATCATATCGACTTGTGCTGTTTTGTACATTTACCATAATCCTGAGGATCTCTTTAATATTTCTATAATTTTTAGGACCCCGGAATAAAAGCTGTGAAGGTTTTGCAAGATCTTGGGAAGACTATCTCGCGTCAGTTGAACCTTGGAAATAAGAGCCAAGTCACTTTTCAACAAAACACAAAAAATATCGGTATGTGCGACGAAATACGAAGCTTTTGATTTAGTCTTGTCCGATGCTTAAACTAAATTTAAAACGTTTCGGCTATTTATCATCTGGTCAGGTAAGGACACATCCTTATTGTAAACTAACCACACGAAGAAGGACACATCGTCCGAAACGGACCTGAAGAAGGACACATCGTCTGAAACTTCGTTCATGCATATATACGTATACTACTCTTACTTAAGTATTTTTAAACACATTGAAGTTCTCTTATTTCTCGTTTTCATATTGTATCCAGTTCTTTTGAGAACTTAGCAGCTTTCGTATTTTTTCAGGTTACAATATGCGACAGCCTTTTGGAGCTTTGTCAACTTTGTTTTCTATTTTCTCTCTTTCAGTTTTTGGTGTTGCGGCAATCAACACTAGGAAATCTTCAGGATTCGCGTTTCCTTCGGTGGACAATGAAACAGAAATTGGTGATGAGAAGATTGAGATTCCACAATCTGTGTTTACTTCAATTTCAAGTTAGTGTGATGTTTAAGAAACAGTTCATGCATGGCGAGTTATGTTCAGTTATGGATCATAGATGTGCGCTGTAAATTGAGAGAACACAGTGAAAATAAGATTATCAGAAAATAATAATAATAATAATGGTTTATTTAACAGATCCATTTTTACATGGCTCTTCCCTGTATGAACATTTTTACATGGCTCTTCCCTGTATAACATGTATACTATGAAGGCTTCCTTGGATTATACATCATTGTTTAATACTGCATGATGATCGTATTGTCCTGTCTGTATTTCTGATAAGCGGTAAAGCGTCGCTATTTATATCAATTAGACCATTAACAGCCTTGAAAAAGAAACATGCGATAACTCATCTCTTATTACTCTCACAGGAAAAGCGTTTTTTGTTGGCATAATATTTAACGGCGTTCGTGAAATGCGAAATAAAACAGGAAGTGAAGGATTTGTATTGGGTTCAAAGATCATAAACGCTGAAGTTTCTCCTCCTCCGCCTGTAACTCTACAAGATCCCGTCATACTGACATTTCAAAAACGTTTGGTAAGATATTGCATATCATAGAATATATTATTTCACGCTTGGGACAATTTTTCACCCACTCCCAAAAAATCACCCACTTCCAAATCCACCATTAGCCTGAGGACACCAATCTCCTCCGTAAGACCTAGATGGTTATTATTTTGCCCATAACTATACCTTGTTCAATACTTCTTCTTCCTTCTCTGTGAGTATAATAATTTGGTGGTTTATTGTGTTTTAGGACATGCAAAGTTTCAAGGAGGATTGTTCATTTTGGATTGAAAACAACTCGTAAGTAAATAAAATAAATAAATCGTAAGTAGTAAATCAAACCGTCAGTCACCAACACTGATAGTCTTTTTCAAGACTACAACAACTTGAACGATGAATTCCTGCACATTTCTATAAATGATAATCCTAGGTTCAAACCATTTACTTTACTTACCAGTTATTGTGGTCTAGTGGTTACTACATATACAGTATCTATGATCTGGGAGACACAGCTGGTTCAAATCCTGCGAGACTCAGGGTCTTAAAAATAATTGAGGAGAAATAATTGCGGATGTTTGACATGCACATGTGCGGATGTTCGACACGCACATGTGCGGATGTTCGACACGCACATGTGCGGATGTTCGACACGCACATGTGCGGATGTTCGACACGCACATGTGCGGATGTTCGACACGCACATGTGCGGATGTTCGACACGCACATGTGCGGATGTTCGACACGCACATGTGCGGATGTTCGACACGCACATGTGCGGATGTTCGACACGCACATGCAGCAGATGTTCGCCATGTAAACCTCTATCGAAAATTGCAATCGATACAAGACGTTTATGAAAGTATGCTTACTCGTCTGGTGACAAAAGGGCCTATTTTTCTCCATCCCATCCGTCCCCGCCTTAGTCCGGCTCTGCTAATCACTATATATATATATATATACAATATAGCAAAGTAAAAAGGTGGTGAATTGCCGAGATTTTCACAGTAGAGTGCTACGTATAGGAGTGTTCTGGATATATAGCAAAGAGAAAAGGTGGTGGACTGCCAAGATTTTTAGTAACGAAATACTATCTCGTTACGAAATACTATTTCGTTACTAGTAGTAACGAAATAGTATTTCGTAACGAGATAGTATTTCGTTACTAAAAATCTCGGCAGTCCACCACCTTTTCTCTTTGCTATATATCCAGAACACTCCTATACGTAGCACTCTACTGTTTTATATACAATATTTATATAAAAATAGATAGCCTGGCAGTTCATAACGGTGAAGCTTCACTACTATATACAAGTTTAGTACAAGTACTTGATCATATACTTCAACTTTGTTTTCAGGCTGTCTGGTGAACATGGCAAATGGTCGACCAAGAACTGTATGGAGGTTTTCCAGAATAAAACTCACATTAAATGTGCTTGTTATCATTTTACAAACTTTGCTGTTCTATTTAAAATAAGTAATGATCAGGTGAGCGATTTTGTATTATTTGATCACCTATACTAATTAATGTTATATCATAAGGAGTTACTAATACATAGTCATGAAGAATGGTAGCGCACGTGTCTCAGTTTTACCACTGCAGAGCTCTCGAGTCCTGCTCCTCGCAGTTATTAAAGTATTAGTTTATACCATGCCTAAAATAGGACAGGGGTTCTCGAAAAAATTGATAGTACGCGTACCATTGTACCATGAGACGCAATAAGTCTCTTTTATTTATACATTTTCTGTTTTAAAAAATTCAAAACTGTGACAGCACAGATAGTATCATACCTTCATACTATCATGCCATGACAAAGTATACATTGATATACAGCACAGATAGTTGCCCTATACCCAATTCATACTATCATACCATGGCAATTCATTGATATACAGCACTGTCATATAGTGTCATACCTTCATACTATAATACCATATGGCGAAATACATTATATACAGAACAGTACCATCGTACCATGGCAAAATACAATCATATTTTCAGCACAGATTATATAGTCTGTAATTGTGTTCGACGAAGGAGAACGCATTCTAATCTTGCATGTCATGTGCTTAACCTGTGCTTAACAGCTAAAAGAAATCAAGATTTATTTGGAACTTTACTCTTTTTGAGTAAATTACCCTTTCTGAATAAATTATGGCATTACTGCCAGATAAGTCGTTCAATTCAGAAATATTACATTAACAAACGTGAAGTTTGATTTGGGAAGAGTGTTGGTTGAATGGAAAATTTATAACTTCGCGAGGCTTGCTCTTTTGAGTGAATGTTGTTCGAATTAGATGTATGGCGTTCAATTGGTATGATACTATCATGGTATGATAGTATGAAGGTATGATACTATCTGTGCTGTATATCAATGTATTTTGTCATAGTATGATAGTATGAAGGTATGATACTATCTGTGCTGTATATCAATGTATTTTGTCATGGTATGATAGTATGAAGGTATGATACTATCTGTGCTATATATCAATGTATTTTGTCATGGTATGATAGTATGAAGGTATAGGGCACTATCTGTGCTGTATATCAATGTACTTTGTCATGGTATGATATAGTATGAAGGTACACGGCACTTTGTGCTGTATATCAACATATATATGGTACAATAGTATGCGCATACTTTCATTACTTGGTTATGTACTGTATATCAATATCTATATGGTACAATAGTATGCATACTATAATTTTTTTAACCTCTCTCCTCTTATAGGCATCATATATATCGGAAGAAGACGCATTTCGTTTGTTAATAATAACGTATGTCGGCTTAGGCTTGTCTATCTTGGGATGTTTCTTGACTTTTGTCATTTATGTCAGTCTTAGGTAAGTGAACATAAAAATGAAAACAGTTAAATAAATCTTGGATAACTGTTGTGCGTGGCCTTGGTTGAATACATGACTGGTGGATTTGTCAGTCGCATATAATTTCGTCTGTTGGTTGGTCGCTTGGTTTGTGAATTGCTTGGCAGTGGTTGTTGGTGGGTTAATTCGTTGGTTGTGGGTTGGTTCGTTGCCTGTTGATGGCTTGGTTCGTTGATTGGTTGAATTGTTCGCATCATCACTTTTGTGTATAAAAATCTCGTTTACTAATTGTATTAACGAGAAAACAGGAACAAATTGTATAAGAACTTTTATACGAGCTTAAATGTTTCTTTTTTAGAAACCTCAAATCCGACCGATCAGCCATCCATACCAATTTAGTCTTAGCTTTAGGAATAGCAGATGTGATATTTTTATTTGTAGTTGTCATTGAACCTGTTAAGGTAAGGAATTTGTTGTTCTAAATATATATATATGTTACAAATAATTTCCCAACGCATGCACCAGGTGATAAATCAAAAAGTTTTTTGAACGTAACTTTAAAAGTTACTATCGATGACCCAACGTTTCGACACTCCAATCTAGTGTCTTCATCAGGGGTGATCGTTGTAAAGTTAGGATCCCTATTTATACCCTCATAGAACCGATGATAACGTTATTTATTAACAAGATGCAAATAAGCTTCTGGTAATAAACCACCGTCATCGTGATTCAATGGGGCGTGAGCGCTATTGATATGCCAAGCCTCCAGACAACGTCTCTGATGGTACCTCGGATTAGTGGTAATAATTTTGAAATTTTCCCACGCAATCTCATGGTTGGTTATTTACCGGCTGGGAGGTTCGTATGGCCGAGAAATATTTCCCGAGGTCTCAATATGGACCGACCAAAACGGTAAATTATTTATTTATTTTTTCCTTAATATCCTGGCTTGTTTTTTGGTCGTCATCAGTATTTCTAGTCAGCTGTGGACAAAAAAGGAAAGTCTGTGCTTTTACATTCTTCAAAGGAAATTGAGAGTTAAGTCTCTTTTCGGATAAAATAACTCACTTATATGTCTTTCAATATGTTCAATCTCGTTTGAGTTCGTTTTCAAATGTTTTCAGAATATTTTACGGTTTATAAAATGCATTTAAAACTGAAATTATGTCGAGCGGTCCGTATACGAGCGGTTCGTATGGGCTCATACGAACCATTTGTAATACATCAGAAAGCAGGATTTGTTAGTATACGGACCGGAAAAAATAATAATACATATTCTCTTTGCGTATTTTAAGTCCAAGTTTAGAGTTAGTAAGTGAGTAAGTCTTATTTGTAATCAACACAGTGATGATATCGTTACCAATTGAGTAGACATTGACATTGAGTAACTAACACAACATCCTCCTTATTCTCCAGGACACTTGTCTGGTCTTGACCATGTTAGCGTTTTTCTTCTACCTTGCCGTGTTCTTCTGGATGTTCGTTGAAGGCATCTACATTTATTTAATGGTTATCAAGGTTTTTCGTGGAAATACCAGAAGACGACGGAGATTGGCGTACTTGGTCGGATGGGGTAAGTAATAGGAAGAATTGGGAAGTTTAAAAAGACAATTATACTCGGTAACTTAATTTAGGTTTAGTGCATGAATTGTTATTATTAAGTGGACGGAATTATTAAAATTCAGGATGTTTGAAGATTTCTGTTCAGACAATGCACAAATTTTGATTATTAAACAGAAAAAAAAACAGACGATTAAATGTTAACGTGCCTTCGGCGTTAGAGAGTGAATGTTGACAAGGGGTCTTTGCTTGAGACGTTAGATCTTATGCTTTGCACGGTTTCGGCAGCACACCAACCTTTTAGAGTTTTTTAGAGTGTCTATAAAATATTTCATATTTTACATATTCGTAATATTTGGGTCTTTCTGGGCAAAATCATAATATATCTTGTCAGCCGAAAATGTCATCTTCATGGACTTTCTTGCTGTTAATGTTATCGGATGTGATATCACAAGAGGTATTGTTGTGGCAAGTAACAAAAGAAAACTGGTTTGGAATGCCTCTTGTGACATCACATCTGGTAACTTTGACAGCGAAAAACTCCATGAAGATGAAATTTTCGCTGCTGACAAGATATATTATAATTTTACTCAGGAAACCCAAATATTACGGATATATAAAATCCCCAAACGCGAGATAGTCATTTTAAGTTAAGACAATTAAGTTCGACATGTCAAATTGAACCGTCTTTGGGTCGATAATTATATATATTATATAATTATATAATCTAATATTAATATTACAGAAAAGTTATTAGAACGGTTAATGCTTCATCCGGCCATGGATGTACGTAATGAATGTCTTACCCCAGATATATGTCTAAGCCTAGAGTACCTTTGGTCCAGCAAGCTCATTGTGAGTTCCATATATATATGCAGAGCTCGCTGCTCTGCTCTTACTTAAACCATAACCTCATGGGTACAAGGCTGTACTACCTCCGCTGCCACTTTGACTTCAATAAGCACACCAATTTTGCACAATATCATGACTGCCTTGGATTTCAAGGCAGCACTTCCCTTGCGATAGTAACTTCTAGTTTTATAGTTTTCCTAGTTATCTTTGATACAGTCTTGCAGATACTTTCATTTGATTGTAGGCTGTCCGGTAGTTATTGTCCTGCTTACTTGGGTTATTTTAAGAGATGACGTCGTTTCAAAGTATCAGTAAGTGTGTCTCTGTCGTCTTCTACTCTATGCTATTTTTCAATATTCAAACATTTAATTTCGTGTTTAATTTGTTCTAATTAGTTGTTGGTTATCTGTCGATTCTGGAGCGATTTGGGCTTTTGTTGCTCCTGGCTTGTTTATCATTTTAGTAAGTTTATTGTTCATTATTCTCTGATATTTGCAGACGGATTAAGGGTATGTTGGGCCTGGAGCTGACGGAGACATTAGGGCCTATATAGATTGTTTTCGATCATTATAATATATATATAAAGCTTTCTTTTTTTCCATGTTTCACAGATCAGTGTTGTAAACCTCTGTCGATAATTGCAATCGATACAAGACGTTTATAAAAGTATACTTACTCGCTAAGACCTTATTTAATGGGCCTATTTTTCTAAGGCCTGGAGCTGCCGTCCCATCCTTAATTCGGCTCTGGATATTTAATGACATATTAGTGTTACGTGTAGTGATTGTAGAGTGGTTTGGTGTTGTGGGGTACAGTACTATGTATACTATTGTGTGGTGTATTGTGGTGTGGTGCGTTATGGTGTGTTATGGTATAGTGTTGTATGGGGTGAGGTACAGTACTATGTATATTATTGTGTGGTGTGTTATGGTGTTGTGTGCTGTGGTGTTGTATCAACTTGTATGGAGTGGTGTGTGCTCTGTATTTCATTGCATGCTAACAGATTTTTAAAACATTTTCTAGTTCAACATAATAATACTTATTACTGTTATGAGAACAACATGGGCCACGTTTGTTGATGACAAAGAATATGGCGGCTTGAGGTAAGATAGTTGAGTTAAAGGAATACTCCAGCAAAAACACAAATGTAGTTCATATGTAAGATCTTACTTAAGAAGAGATATATGGCTATTGGCTAGTTGAAGTTGAAAATTTGAGGATTTTGGCGCCATATTGGTTTTTAAAATATGACGTCATTTAGTGTTCTTTGTCGACAGTGGAGTTGTTTTGATGGTGATCTCATAGTGATAGCTGTTGTGAATGCTCTTTGGACGAAAATTAGTCGAAATAAACTATTTAGTTCTTAATGCAGGAAAGTAGAGGAGCTTCTTCTTAGGCATAATACGAGATAGAGTGACGTCATATTTTCAAAACAAATATGGCGTCGAAATTGGACAAACTCTCCAACTTCAACTAGCCATATCTTCTTAACTTAGTTTATTTTAATGCTGAAACTTTGGAAATAAACCTAAGTCAGTAAGATCTTTCATATGAAGTGGAGTATCTCTTTAACAAGTTATTTACGTTGGTTTTGAAAACCTCACACTTTACGCAACAACCAGATCACACACTTGACATGCATCCTTGACAGAGGTGAGGTGGCTTTTGTGAGTCAGATATAGAGAACTTCGAGATACTCCGCAACTATTGTCTAACTTGTCATCGACGATTGATTTGTTTTGAGTATATAGACACGTGTATAGCACTTTATCACATAATTATTATCACCAGGCAATATCACATAATTATCATAATTATCTTGCCACTTGCTGGTACATGTACCTATTGTTACATATTGTAACCTTCACTCTGCCACCTGAGTCCTTGTATCTCAATGGTCGAGCTTTAGACCATCTCACTAGTGATCATCAAGTTATGGGTTCAAGTTTGGAGAAGCTAGACTGGCATATTAATCATATTACATGACTATATTACTGCTGTAATTTTCCTATGTATATTAGTATAATTTTTGTTTGTTTTAGAGCTGCTGTAAAGACATTTGGTGCTATTATACCAATATTAGGAATAACCTGGGTGTTTGGTATCATGGCCTTCAACGAAGCATCAGTAGTTTTTCAGTATATATTTGCTATAACTAATTCCATCCAGGTATGTTTATAATAATAATAATATTTATTCAGGATACCCACGTTACCGAAGTGTTTTTCAGTGGGATCCTGTAATACTTCACAAGATTACATTACATTACGTTACGTTGCGTTACATTACGTTACATTGCGTTACATTGCGTTACGTTACATTACGTTACATTGCGTTACGTTACATTGCGTTACGTTACGTTACATTACATTACATTACGTTACGTTGCGTTACATTGCGTTACATTGCGTTACGTTACATTACGTTACATTGCGTTACATTACGTTACGTTACATTACATTACGTTACGTTGCGTTACATTACGTTACATTGCGTTACGTTACATTACGTTACATTACATTACACTACATTACATTAGATTACGTTACGTTACGTTACGTTACGTTACATTACATCAGCCTTTGTTCCTTCCTTTCTCCCTACTATACCTACCTTAATTTTATACTTCTTCCTTTTAGGGATTGATAATTTTTATCCTGTATTGCTTAGTCAGCGATGAGGTAACCGTTATTTCTGTCTTAAATATAATCATTTGCAGAAAATCCGTTCCTTATTTTAACGTATCATAGAATTGGTAGAATTGAAATATTCAGATCTAAAATAACTCTTATAATTGAAAGAACTCTTGAAACTATAACGACTATCCATTTGCAACTTTTCCATATCTCACTTCACTCTTGAGATATAAAGATTTCGGTTTGATATGTAAATGATCATACTTATGACATTACATTGCATAATAATTGAAAACGCTTATATATCCTTGAAATTATGTAATGAAAACACTTGAAATGCAGGTGCATGTGCGTGATGTATCCAATGACATCAAATATGCAAATCATCAAACAATTCCATGTGATAATAGTAAAGATATGCAGAATTTTTCAATAAATCATTATGTATTGTGATCAAATCTTAATATATTTCTTAATATATTTCTAAAGAGTGAAGTGAGATATGAAAAAGTTGTAAATTGTTAGTCTTTATAGTTTCAAGAGCTCTTTCAAACAAAAGAGTTATTTTACAACTGAATTTTTCATTGCATAAGCACTTTAATGATCTTGCAACGTCATAGAAAAAGTTGAATTACGTTGCATGTGTGAGAAGAAATTAGAGCGTGTACTGGAGTATGCTTGACGGGTCTCTGTGTTTTTCTAGGTGAGAAATGAAATTCTGAGACGGGTGAGTGTCTGGCAGACTCGCCGAGATGTTTCATCTACGTCGGGAACCCGTCGGGCGTACGTTACAAGTTCCGACAAGTTGACGACGTTTAACCGAATGACGCAGTCTGGAAAGGCAACACCGGACGAGCTATCCATGAATTCTGTGAACAAAATAAACGATCCTTCGGTTACAATTAGCAGAAAATACTCGTTTGAACAGCTTGATGTTAGTAAAGATTCTGAAAATGATGATTGCGAGTTAGCCGCCACGTCGTCATCAAAATCGGAGGATCGTGGATCACATGAGATCGGGGACGTACAGTGTATGATCACCGCATGAAAAAACAGTTGGAAATATAAAGATTATTATCAGTATATCGATGATTGATCTGGTGCCAACGACAGCCTTACCTTGGCGTGTGTAACACCATTCGTGTTAACCATGGCTTAGTTTAGTTTTTTTAGATTAGGGTTACAATGAAGTTGAAGGCGGGGAGTTAGGGTTAGGATTGGGTTCTAGAATCATACAATTTACTGTTTAGGAATTAATTAGCTTGCGTTGCTGAAGTCTGAATTGTCCCTCATCGTCTTTCATAATTTAGACTGCCAAATATTAAAATAATATAATTCATTGCCAACCCTAAAACAAATGCCAAGATCTAAGGAATTAATATACAGTTACTCTACAGTTATCTTTTTGTATATAGGACGCACTGAAATAATAGTTAAGTACTTTCATGATTTTTTATTTGGTCCATGTATCTCTCTTTAAACATGACCAAAAGCACTATTTTAAATTCCCTGCTAAACATTTTCTTGCCTCGAAAACATTTTTATAAATACTGTAGCTAGGTCATCCTGAATATTCTCTATATTCATATTCAAATTATTATCAAAAACAAATATGTAAATGTTGGCATTTGTTTCTCTCTACAGTACTAATATAACATATTATTTCTGCTTCCACCAAGTAGGCCAGTCAACCAAAACGGAGACATCACTTCCATCAGACATTGAAACTGATAAGGCATCAGCAGACTTCACCACATCCAGTCGCAGCAGTGCAAGACCAATAGTCCCATAAGTGCTTTTCAATTTCCCAGCAGCCTTTCCTGCAGTTGTCTTTATTGAAGCATCTTTATCAAAACTTAAATTTGTCCTTGCATTGTCTACTGTAAGTTTAACGGGCATTATTCGTTTTCTTATCATGCCTGTATGGTGGGTTCTTGCAGTTAATTCTTGGCCAATGTAGCAACCTTTCTGAAATGAAACTAAAAATGGAAAATAAACAATATAAATGACAACACAAAATAAATGTTAGACACTAGTACATGATACAGAACTCATGGGCAGGCCAAGCTCCTGGCAATCACACTAGACTCATTGATAGCACTGTAAAAATATAGCTTTTGTTCACTTAAACCCAGCAGTTTCAGCATACAAATTATCCTTATTGGTCGCCTTTCTTATACAGAAGTACTAACTGGGAGAAGTGGTCTTAAAAACATGTCAGTTTACCTTTGGCAATCATTTCCTTCATTCTCATTACCTCCAGCTATACTGATCACTCCTTGCATATAAAGGGTTAATACTTTATTTATTTTTTAGCCAATGGGAATTTTGCAACAATATATGCATAATTCTGAAATGATCTTCGGGGGCTTCCGAGTGAAACTGGGCAGTATGGAAATTTCAATACTGGTATTTGGTACACTAACAATCAGGGCTGTCGCTACCCCACTTTCATTGGGAGTGCCCAACCAAATTTGAAAATTGCCCGAATTTTATTTACTATTTAAATACTTTACAAGACCAAATATTCCCCGAATTTAATGCTTAAAATTTCTTATTTTTGCCCAAATTTTCTCAATTTTTCCCCAAAATTTTCTCAATTTTTCAAAATATTGGGGGTATGACACCCCCACACACCCCCCCCCAGTAGCGATGCCCCTGCTAACAATATCACAGTACCAGTATATTGTTACAATTTCCAGTGGAAACCTAAACACGCAAAATAAGTCAGATAACACGCTTTTAACCGTTTTTGTATCAAATCCCTGGGGGTCGACCCCTTGGGATGGCCGCTGATATCCACATAACATAAACTACCTCCATGAAGCTCTGTAATATTATACTCCAATGGCAAAGCCACTCCCAGCTCAATATCTTTTAACCCTTCACTGACGCCATGGCGGACTCTATGAAGATCATAAACACGTTGGTCCATCACTTCTTTAATATTTCTAAAATATTCAGATGGTAGATCTGTTCTTGGTAGGAGCAACCGTGCGCCAAGAAGATCAAGACGCGGGTCTTTGACCAACACCAAATTATCAAAGTTCTTCGAATCTTTCCTCTTTAAATGTTTATGAGCCCCTTTGTCGATAACAGACCATGATTTAAACTGGTGACTCATATCGATGATTTCAACACGAGATCTGAGTTTATGTATTTGAAAGGTTTTTATAACACTTGACAGAACACCAGAATCACATTCAAGCAAAAACGTTGGCATATCTAGGCTGTCCTTGAGTTTGTAGACGAAGAAGTCGCACAAGACGCGACCTTTGGCGTTCAACATCATGCAGTACAAGGCAGACATTTGACTATCGCAGTGGAAAAGGTTTACATCATTGGTGACTAATCCATTTAAAAATCCTACTGCATTTTCTCCAGATAATTTAATGTGAGATTTGTTCCCAAGGACGACGGCAGTAAGTGAAGTGCTTGTAGATAAACATCTGCGGCTGGTGATACGACGATGTGAAATATATTTAAAACAACATTGGCGACGTATTAAACATTGTTTCCACTGCCAGATGCGCGCCGCCATCTTGCTTTGAAATCGTACCCAGGGTCTTATCTCCGCTTGTCGACTGCGCATCAAAATGACGTATGTGTCTAGCCTGCAGTGCAGGCGTTTTTTTGGGGAGGGCGAATTGTATTGAATGAATATTGATGTATACTGGTCGACTGCACATCAAAATGACGTGTTCTGCGTCGGGATAAAACTTATTTCAATTCATAACATCAGGCGAAAACAACAATAGACATCTGCATTTCTATTTACACTTGCAAATTCGTTAAACTGAATTCCCCAGCCCAATGTTATGAATTGAAATAAGATTTTATCCCGATGCAGAACGCGTCATTTTGATGCGCAGTCGACATTACAAACATCTATCTGTATACATCATATTAATTCAATACACATAATTATATACCATTATACATCATTTACCGTCATTGAACAATGACCATCATCCACCGTCATTAGACATCATCAAATAGTTTCGTCACAAGAACAAAACCAACCTACACTTTCAGTGTGCGTCAGGCACACCCGCACTTTAAGTGTGCGTCAGCACACCCGCACTTTAAGTGTGTGTCTGGCACATGTACGTCACGCACATCCGCACTTTAAGTGTGCGTCAGCCACATGTGCATCCGCACACCCGCATTTTAAGTGTGCGTCAGCTACATGTGCGTCCGCACACCCGCACTTTAAGTGTGCGTCCGCACACCCGCACTTTAAGTGTGCGTCCGCACACCCGCACTTTAAGTGTGCGTCTGCACACCCGCACTTTAAGTGTGCGACAGCCACATGTCCGTCCGCACACCCGCACTTTAAGTGTGCGTCCAAAATGTAAAGGGGGGTTAAGACCTTAACTATTTTAAACTTTCAAATAAGTTAAAAATAGATAGATAAATAGATGTTTAAATTAATGAAAACTACTTGGCAGCAACTGAATTACATAGATCTTAACAATAGTATAAACAATCAGAGTATAAGCTTAAGTAATTACAGGTTAGCTATGTACATAAAATAATTATTAGTTACAAAATGACTTAATTAGTGCAATGTGACATGGATATGATGGTATAAAAGTGTTCTTGAATGGATTAGTGTACATAATTGGAAGATCATATGTACGCTTGTGAGGCAGTAATGCACCCAGTTTATGATTACTGTCTGATGTTATTTTACTAAATAGTTTTTTACACAGTTTAAAGGAACACAGTTTAGGAACTTTAACCCCACATAATGCCTTCCTTAAGCCTATAGAGCGCTTACCAAGATTATAGGTCGCCGGAAATTTCGACAATGCAAATTTCCCCCAAATGGTCAAAAAATGGTCAAAAAGTAAAGGAAAAAAGAAGAAAAATCGTCATCAAGCAGCAAATTAAAAAGCTTGTGCTGGTAACGTGATCACGACTGCAGTGAAAAATAATGAATCTTAATAGGTCAAAGATGTTGAATGTCTAAGGTAATAATCCAACTTAACCAATAAAACTAAATTTTAGATTAATAGGAAATGAATCAATTTGAATTCAAGGTTTAGGCCCACCGGAACACCGGGAGGAGATTTCCCCGAAGCAGGCCCCAAACAATAACACACCCTGCTCTCTCGCTGTGAGCACTGGGCCCCTATCGAATAGCTTCCCAGGCACTATTTTTGAGGCACGCTATGCTTATGTATGCTTTGCAAAGATCTGAAACGTCCGTCGAAAAGCGGAGCATAGCAAGCTAAGGGCATGTCGTAGTTCTGGCAGTCTTTGTGGATTTTACAACATTTCATGTGGTCTTTGCAGTGTAAGTAGACTTTGTTCACTCCACTAAGGGCTGTGTAGTACGTAGAAAGAGTTGAAGTACCATCACTTGAAATGTAAGACATCCTGTACACTAAGTACTCTATGTCGACGGTGCATCAACATTCCCGAATTTTACTCTTTAAGAATGAATGCCTCTCTGAGATGGACACAACAGACAGACAGACAGACAGACAGACAGAAGATTCTGATAGTGACTGACTTAGAGGTAGTTAACTCCACTGGAATTCGTCTGGCTTCTTCTGTTTTACGTCAGTTTCAGTATCTGCCGGAGATTTCTCTGACTTAGGAAATAATTCTGGGAATCGAAAAGTGCCTTCCGCCTATGCAAAGGCAGAGAAAAAATGGTTAAAAACACACACCCAAAACAATTGTCTGAAAGAAATTTTTTTTTATATTCTACACTGTTAAGTCAAATGAACAAATAAATAAACAAATAAATAGTGGGTAGATGGGAGTGGGAAATATCATAAAGGAAGGAGTGGTAAAGAGAAATGAAGAAGAAGAGAAGGGAGAGGAAGGAATGGTTTGGATAATTAAATGGATGGATAGATGGATGGAATACATGAGGCCATAAAATAAACACATACATGGCATGGGTGATGCTGTTTCTTTGTCTTTATCAAAAGTGACTTACCAAAAGGCCCGGAGCTACAGGGGAGGTGGATGTTTTGACACCCCCCAAAAATATTTTTATGAGCTTCAGTTGGCAGAAGTTATATTTTAGTCAGCAGAAGTTAAATTTAAATGTGTTCGATTTAACACAGACAAGTAGAATCATTAACTTTTAGCACTTTAAGTTTAAATTAATTTCAAACTACCAAATTTAAAACTCACAAATCTAATGTTGATGTTAAATGTTTTGTTTATAATATGTAAATGTCATCAACGAGAGAACACCAAAAACATAAATTTATTAAAATGTCATCATGTTTTCATTCCGTATTGAGAGTGCGTTATTAATGTAGGACTAATTAACCATTTCACCAGCTAACCAGGGTCATTTTAGTAGGCAACCAACGGAAAGACAATAAGCGATAGGATGTAGTCAGTACATCCCCCCCTGTAAAATTTTATGAGTACGGTCCTGCTTACCAAAGTAACAAATGCCATCTTTGTATCTGGATTTTTTTTTGTTTTTACTGCCCCAGTTTTCATCATAACTTTCTGAGTTTTACCTACAATTCAAAAATTCATTGCTAAACATCTCAGTAGTTCATCACTATTTCACTTTACTATATCCAAAACACTGTCCATGCAGCACTCTACTTGTTAGAGCCTTCACTTGAAATGTTACCTCTTTCATAATTTTGGCAGTACAATGCACCAGACTGCAGAGTACGTCCGTTTTCGCCGAGATCTCGGGGGTGGAAGCTGTAAAATCTCGGGGCAGGGGCGCAAAAATGTCCCAGGGGCGGCCAGCCGCCCAAAGGGCGGTCATTGCTGAAACAACAAGAAAATGGCTTAATTTGCTTCACAACTTTTTTGTTTTCTTTGCAAGCCTCTGGTGGCGCGTGCAACATATTAAAATCACATCAAAATCCAGTAACATCAAGTAATTAAAATCAGCATAAAATACACCGCTGACACTAGTGGATTGCAGAAGACCACGCTGCTTAATTTATGTGCGGACACGCGGGAAACGATTATTAAGCCCCCGAATTAAGTACGGAGTTGCCGAAGTGTGGCTGACATTCAATAAGTAGTCATACAGCGTTTATCAATTATCATAAACGAGTGAACCTTATCGCAAGACACTGTATATACTGTAAGATACTGTGAATTATTTTCAATTGACAATTTCTGACATTTTAGTTACGTACCTGTATTCGGTGAGCCTCACTGCGTCACACATAAATATTTGTAAATAGCTAAATAAGTTCTAAACACCATTACACCATCAAGTTCTGTTAACTTGCTAAATAAGTTCTAAACACCATTACACCATCAAGTTCTGTTAACTTCTGCATTTTATGCCCATATGATCAAAGATAAAAACGAGTAGACAACCATTGGCATTGTAGTCTATATTCAAGTACTGTATTGTATATATTAATATATGCAGGAAAATATGCACGCTTTTTTAAGATTCCTAGTACAGGAATGTCGGGCCGCCAGTGCATGGAAAATTATTGCGTAACATATTTCAGGGGCGCCAAAATTTGTGACGTAACAAATCTCGGGGGCGCAATTGCCCTACTCTGCAGTCTGGACAATGCAACCTTATACAGTTTTCTACATCAGAATTATGTTAACAGTATTTGATAAAGTAATAAAACTTTATAATTAAACAAATAACCTTCTTGTATCTTTATGTCCACGTTAGCCACGTCGATTTGATAAATTTTTTGCAAATAGTTCTTCACATCCAACCGAGACATTCTGAAATAGAAAACATAAAATCAATCATTGGTAAGTTATTTAAATTTTTACCTATTTTATTGTCTCAAATGTTACACAAATGCATCATGGCATCATGCCAGACCATATCTCTATTGACTTGACATTACATATGGCACAATATCACATAACAGACTCACAAATAAACAGGAAGTCAGGCAGACTAGCCAGACACAGTCTTCACTGAGGCAAACAAACACCAGCCAGTTATATAGAGACAGACCAAAGAGGCAGACCAAAGAGGCAGACCAAAGAGGCAGACCAAAGAGGCAGACCAAAGAGGCAGACCAAAGAGGCAGACCAAAGAGGCAGACCAAAGAGGCAGACCAAAGAGGCAGACCAAAGAGGCAGACCAAAGAGGCAGACCAAAGAGGCAGACCAAAGAGGCAGACCAAAGAGGCAGACCAAAGAGGCAGACCAAAGAGGCAGACCAAAGAGGCAGACCAAAGAGGCAGACCAAAGAGGCAGACCAAAGAGGCAGACCAAAGAGGCAGACCAAAGAGGCAGACCAAAGAGGCAGACCAAAGAGGCAGACCAAAGAGGCAGACCAAAGAGGCAGACCAAAGAGGCAGACCAAAGAGGCAGACCAAAGAGGCAGACCAAAGAGGCAGACCAAAGAGGCAGACCAAAGAGGCAGACACAAACACAAACAAACAAACAAACAAACAAACAAACAAACAAACAGACCGACCGACATCAGGACCCAGGGGGTACACAAACATAGTAAGCATTCATGACAACCCTGTTCACTGTTGGTTGTGTACTTGTTTGGTTTGGTGTCACGGGTAATATAATTAATTACTCCGGCAACCATTTTTAAATACAAAATATGAGTATAAAACTGTGGTAAAAACGTACTGCATGGGAATGTAAAATTTAACCACATTCTCTGGGAGTTCTTTCGTCGGTTTCACGACTCGCATGAACCATTCTGGGAGAAATATTCGAGCTTGAAGACGAGGATTACGAACAACATGACTAGCAGCTAATAAGAGGAATTTCACATTGGCCGCCATATTGAATTTTACCGCGTAGAGATCTGGGAACTAGTAAATATTTAACGGGAATCTTCCGCTGCGAGTGGCAAAACTGATGTTGTCCTATAAAGTATGCCGCAAATTTTGGCGCTTTCTCGATATATGAACAAACCGAAATACAAACAAATCCCTAATCCTAACCCAATCCTAACCCAACGCTAATCCTAACACTTGGGTTGATGCTATAATAATTTTATATTTCGGTTGCTCATACGCGTTCTTTTACCGTTAGTAAAATCACAGCAAATTTTGCGTCTTGTCCACCTCTGGGTTACAATCTTTTTTAAGAAAACACGGAAAGAGTAATTTAAAGTTTCAATATGATTTGGAAAAGTGAAACAAGGGTAATTTATGTTTGTTTTGATCGCAGAGAAAAATTTTGTAAGAATGCGCTCAAGAAATTTCAGCCTTGAAATCAGTGATAAACGGGTTAACGCTATTGATAAACTCGATTGTAATGATTATAAATAATAGATAAGACGAGAAATGCCGAATATATAAGGCTTATATGTAATATAGTATCAGTATTCTGATTGCTTGCAAAAGCATTTTCAAGATTGTTTATATGCCACCAACAAGCCTTTGATTGAAAATTCCATCTCGGGTGGTTGAAACCAGTGTGAAAGTTCAAAACGTTCAAACTGGGTTGAAAGGCCGAACCTCTGAATTCCCCGAATTATAGACTCATTGATAAGTAAGTTCCAACCACTGGTTCGAACCACTGACGTTATATATAGAGGTCAGTGGTTCCGAAGTGAAATTACTAGTTCCCAGGTCCCTACGCGGTAAAATTCAATATGGCGGCCAATGTGAAATTCCTCTTATTAGCTGCTAGTAACAACCAGTGAGCTCTATATATATATATATATCTGGAGGGCTATCTGCCAGTCATTGGCCAGGCAAAAAGTGAAGCCCAAGATGGCCGACTTTGCACGTCAGTTTCAGTCCCCTACGCGGTTTATATATAAGAAATTGACGTACAAACCGCGCAGGGGACTGAAACTGACGTGCAATGTCGGCCATCTTGGGCTTCACTTTTTGCTCGGGCAGATAGCCCTCCAGATATATATATATATATAGAGCTCACTGGTAACAACATGTCTGTACGCCATCTTGTAAAATGGGCCCCAAGCACAAACTAGTCAGCAGTAACGCCAGTTTATGGATACTTCGTCTTAGGGGATATATAGTGGATTCGCCGACATATCGACACTCTATTACATCGACCACTATGACATTGTTGCGATCGTGGCGACCAAATGTAAACCAGGCTTAAGAGGGGTTAGGATTAGGTTAGCTTTAGGTTTATGTTTAGGATTAGCTTCAGTATGGATCCACTATATCTCTTTAGTATTGTTATTTTGTTCTGTTTGACAACCTATAAATAATAAGTTCAAACTTCCAGTAGGACGGTACTTTTCATCAAATCGTTCCACTTTCTCAGTGAAACGTTGCCCCCTTTGACGAAGGGCCTTGTGTACAGTAGAAGGTCTAATGTTTCGAAAAGCAGTACGCCAACCAGAGTATTCAACATAATTATATGTTTTCTTGTTTTAGAAGTTTATTTTTAGTAGACGTTTATAGACTTTATAAACAATTAAAACCTTTTAGTTGTAAAATGTGAGAGATATATTTAATAATCAAGCATCCATACTCATAGCTTTAGCTAGCCTGCGTCAGTCTCGACAGACTTAAGATTGTATAAAATCAGTATAGCTATGCAGTCACTCGTAAGAATTAGTCCTTTTTGCAATTCCTCTCATGGCTAAATAATCCAATTCGTCATCTACATTTACGTGAGCACAGTTTGAACATGTCCATTCAATATCAATTCCTTCTTGGTTACTCCTTAATTTCTGCACGTTTTTCTGCACGTTGTTGGTAGTGTTGTTGTTGACCGTTGACAATCACTAGTGGCTTTCTGGACAAGAGTGCGCCATTCGTTTCTATGTTCTGCTAGTTGTTCCAGTTGACTGATGTAGATGTTGGAGATTTAAGATTCTTTGTATATTATAATTGGGCGTCCAATATTGCGTTTACCATCATCATCATATCATCATCATAAACTTTATTTAAACCTCGGGTTGATGGGACTGTTTAGGCCCCTAGCAGATACATTACTAATATGCCGAGAAATAGAAAAAAAAAATACTAAGCACTAAATTTACAAATATAAAACATTAAACATTAAAATCTCATTGTACGCACAGCGCTACAAAAAGACTCTACATTAATTGCTGTTCTTAAGGAGTCTGGTAAAGAGTTCCAAGTCGTTACAGCGGTATACGAAGTTGAATTAAGACCAAAATGTGTGGTTTTAACTCTTGGAATGCACAGTTTGTTAAGTCCTCTAAGGTTCTTAATATTATCCCTAATGGGAAAATAGATGAGAGTTCACCATATAGCAGTTGTTTAGGGATTCCTTCATTCTGATGACATTTAGCTAACTACAAGAGAATACTTTTACTTTATTTGTATACTTTTATTTTAATGTAATTAAAGTTCAAAAATGATTAATTGGTAATTCTTTACTCAGTCACTGTCGGCAGTTCATCACATTTTATTGATAGTGTATCCATGGTAACAGCTTTGCCACTGGATAACGCGTTGTTTTTATTTATGAAGCTCACTTTGTTGTTGTTGTTGTTGTTGCTGTTGTTGTTGTTTCCGCTGTTGCTGATGATGATCTTGTTGTTGTTGTGGGTGTCATTGTCGCTGCTGTCGCTGTTGTTGTCATTGCTGTTGTCGTTGTCGATGATCTTCTCATTGTTGCTGCTGATCTTGTTGTTGTCGCTGTTGATGATTTTCTCATTGTTGTTGTTGTTGTCGCTGTTGTTGCTGATGATCTTGTTGTCGTTGTTGTTGATCTTGTTGCTGTCGCTGTTCTTGTTTATGGTCTTCTTATTGTTGCTGCTGTCGCTGTTGTTGTTGCTGCTGTCGCTGTTGTTGTTATTGCTGTTGTCGATGATCTTCTTATTCTTGCTGCTGTTGTCGCTGCTGTTGTTGTTGCTGCTGTCGCTGTTGTTGTTGCTGCTGTCGCTGTTGTTGTTATTTCTTTGGGTATTTGTCATCATGTTACTGTTGACTATGTCATTGTTGGACTGGTGGAGTGTAATGTTGTCTGAAGCACCAGGGCCGAGATTTCCAACTACGTAACTGCCAAAGCGATTCATTCCATAATCTCGTAACATGTTTAGCAAGGCCAACTTGGCCGCCCTTGTGCGGAATAAGTAGATAAAAGGATTGACACATGAATGTACTTGGACCAATACAGTGACGATTCTTAACCACTTATGGTAGACAATCGTGTTCCCTCCGACTATACGATGCTGGAGACGATACACCGTCATCGGAAGCCACGAACATACGTAGACAACGAGCATCAGACCAACGGTCTTGATCGCTTTCGTGTGTATGGATGTAGCATGGTTGGGTGCAGGTGCTGTATCGCTTTGGTCTGGTCGAGGGTGGTTGTGTTCCAAAGAACGGTTCAACTGTTTGATCCTTTTCGCTTGGCTGTTTGCAACGATGAAAATCAATATTTGAATGACGATTGTGAGGACAAAGATGATGGCGATAAAGGCAGGGTAATATTCGGTGATAAAACTTAACTTTAAAAACCGCAGGATACCGAGGATCACACTGGCTATCCAAATACACAAAACGGTTGCCATGGTTTTTGCTTTGGTCACGTGGATGCTGTAACGGAATGGGTACTTGATGATGAGATACTTGTCAAGCGAAAAGAACAACAAACAGGAGCAGCCGGCCATCAAAAGGGTCAACGATTCACCGAGGAGAATCCCATGTCCAAGCCTCTTTGCATTAGGAAACTGAACATAGGTCGCATGAGGCGTGAAGACAACATTGTAAAGGAAATCTGACAAACACAAACTAAAAATGTAATAATTTGAGTTTTGATTCATACGCATGTATTTCGTTAACAGAATCATGACGACGAGATTGGCGACTCCGCCAATGAGAGAAAAGCTGACGCATATGACAGAATATGGGACAGCAAATTCCAGTGTTACAAGTGATCCCATTCCACCACTGCGGAGGATAAGCGAAGAGTTCATGGAGCTATGCGGCTATTGCGGTGACATCTTTTTTTGTCGATGTACACACCTTTGCGTCTGAGTGCCAATAACATACAAAATGAAAAGCGCACTGGCTTTTTAACATTAATTTAACGCTAATTGTTTCCATACGTAATTTGTGCTCCATTGGTGTTGAAGCCGCCGAAATGGGCACTATATGAATGGGAAAAACACTTCATTAAAAATGTTTTATTGTCAACGAAAGTGCATATATATTAACAATACAAATGTTTATAAAATTTATATCGATAGAGTTTCCGTTTGCCGTCGGAGCGCATTCAAGGTCATTTCTATATTTTTCACTTTGTGTTTTCTTCAACTGGGCTAAGGAAAAATCACTACCGTCATCAGCTGTCGCATCACTATTCAAACCCAGGCCTTTTAATAGCCTCCATCAATGGCGCGTGATCAAGATCGTGCGCTATCTAGCGCAAGCAACTGTATTATCTAGAATTATTCCGTTACTTTTTAAAATGATGCTTTTCTCAACCTGCTCATGGAGTCTGTTTAACTCCGAAACACCGCGGAAATTAATTTTTCATGAAGTCCATAAAGTCTGTGATTAAGAAATAACAAAGAAATATAGATCAGATAAATAATTTAGTTATTTATATCGCTCCATTAGTAAAATTAGTTCTCGAAACAAGAATCCAGGTTACCCCTGCCAGGCAGGTGGTGGCAATTATCTTGATCAGAATCGCAGGTCTAATTCCGCGCGCAATCGTGAGTGTTTGCGCGTCAACCGAAAATCTATGCCTTCTTGTACGATGTATAGCAGCTGGTCAGCAACACGGTTTATAATTGAAATCTACCATTTTAACCTAACCTCCTCCGCAGCAACTCTGCCCTTCTTATCAATCCATTCACAATCCCTATACTTCCCTGTAATCCCAGCCAAAATATTGCTCGCACATCCTTGGAAGCGATTTGACTCGGAAAAAACAAGCCACAGGAGTTGCCTGCGGAGGAGGCTAATTTTAACCGATGGCTTCAATTATTTTTCCGCGGACAATTATGTTAAAACCAGGATGTATAATGGCCACTCAAAAGTGGGTTTCATGCAGTTAATATGGAATATCGTAGAAACCCAAAAGTAACTGGGTATATAGATTTGCGAGAGCTAGAGAGCGCTCCCTTCGTAACACGTCTCTATGAACACAATTGAAAATTTTTGATGATAAAGAAAATTTTTGATGAAAGTGTATAACCAGGCAACAGTTTGAAGATAAACAAGACACACATCGTACGAAAGTGTTTTTGAAGTTTCTAATTTCTCTTTTTTATGCTATATGCAGTACTTTTGAGAACTTAAAGGACATTGGCAACAAAAATGAAGTTTGTCTAATATTAAAAAACTCGTAAAATGATAGAGTAACACCTTTTACAACTTTCCCGTATTTTACTTCGTTTTTGAAATATTTCAGTTTGTGTGATATGTAAATGAGATGGTCTCTGACGTCAGGTGTTGGGTAGAGAATTTTCACTCATTAAAAAATGTCTTATATCTCAGTGATTGCTAAGTTTACAAGGTTCATTATCATGAGCAGTTATTATACGCACATTTTCAAGTAAATTTGTGGAACAAACTTGAAGATGGAACTCATATTTTAATGTGTGAAAATTCTCTACCCAACACCTGACGTCAGAGACTATCAAACAAACTGAAATACGGAAAAGTTGTAAAAGGTGTTACTCTATCATTTTACGAGTTCTTTCATATTAGACAAACTTAATTTTTGTTGCCAATGTCCTTTAACAGCTTTCATATTGTTCTTATGACAGTTTGAGAAGGACATAGGTTGATGAAATATTACTGAAAGAGGAATCTTGAAAATTATCCAAAAACACCTGTTCGGAAAGCAATTACATGAGTACTTCTAACGAGATGAAATAAAATAAATAGGGCTTATTATATATCTCTTTTACGAGTGCAATTTTACGAGTGGTTTTACTACATCTTATTTCATGAATGTTGTTTCTTTTGGTTGTTTATTGAAACTTTTATCTATAGAACACTTGTGTTTTTTAACGAAACGATTTTACTACATATATATATATATATATATATATATATATATATATATATATATATATATATATATATATATATATATATATATATATATATATATATATATATATATATATATATATATATATATATATATATATATATATATATATATATATATATATATATATATATATATATATATATATAGATAAGTAGCAAGTTCGAAAACATATGAGTAGAGTGCTCAATACCGAGGTAGAGCGGAATATTAAGACAAAAGGACAAACTTGGTTTACTTCATTTGAACTTTAATCACAACAAATTTGTTTCGTATGGTAAGCGGAACTTACCACACTCATCAGGTGATCATCGCGTCTGATCTTACTGAATACTTGCGCATCAGACGCGATAATCACCTGATGAGTGTGGTAAGTTCCGCTTACCATACGAAACAAATTTGTCGTGATTAAAGTTCAAATGAAGTAAACGAAGTTTGTCCTTTTGTCTTAATATATATATATATATATATAAGCCCTATTTATTTTATTTCATCATGATGAAAGGCTCCGCTCGAAACGTCAGTATTTCGTTACTAAAAATCTTGACAGTTCACTACCTTTTCACTTTGCTATATATCTACGCAGCACTCTACTTTTTTACTGCTGTTTGACAAATAGCATGTTATACAAGGTTGAAGAATGAATTCCCACTGAAAAGCTGCTCAGAAAGTTCCGTTTCAATTATATGTCCCGCGGGAGAAAATGAATAATTGCGTATTTAACTGAGAAAGGATACTGGCAAAGCATTCTGGTAGTTGTAGTCAAATGACGTCAATCTACGCTACATGATGCTAATGCTACAACCGGAAATGATACAACCGGAAATGAGCTATTCTGCAATCTGATTGCTTGTATTCAGCTCATATGTACCATATATCAGTAATGAATGGAATGTTTTGTTGAAGAGAAAGAATAAGAAATCAGGCATTTGCTTGATAAAATAACACGAAAAAATACCTAAAAATATCACAAGTATCTATATATATGTATCTATATTATACCATGTCCTATATGAGGCTATACCTAACTCGTTGTTTCTCGCCTCGTCAGCAGTGGCGGCACTACGTGGGTGTCATCCCACAAAGTGACGACATGTGTAGGGCGTTCGGGGATTTTCCGCCAGAAAGTTTTTGAATTTAGGGTCTCTGAATGGCATTTCCTGCATTTTGAGAGCACTTTTGAGTAAAATCTAAAGATCACAAATCACTTTTTTTGTAGTGTATCCATTATTTTTAAGAAAATATTATTAATAATAGCACCACTGATAAAAAGAGGCAGTTTGCCGGATGGGCCCCCTCGGCCCATGGGCCCCGGTGCGGTGCACCGTTTGCACACCCATAGTGCCGCCACTGCTCGTCAACTATAAGCTCATATACAACTCTGAATGAATCATATAATTGTTAAACATCGAAGGACAATCATAAAGAAAAATCGTAATCTAATCTAATCATTAAGGGCGAACAACGAGTCACTACAGCTTTTATTTCCTAGCTTTGTTAACATTATGGTCCAATTAGTTCCAAAGGAAATTAAAAACGCAAATTCAATTTCTATATAAAAATAATTTCTATTTAACAATTCTTTGGAGTGTTTATAACAAAAAAGAGATCGTTGAGACGACTATAGTGTAACATTGACATATTTTTTCCAAGAAATCAGCCGTCGTAATAATAAATGGAATATTTACTGGAAGACAGGAGGGTGAAAAAGAGTACTAGATAGAGTTTGGTTCATGGGTTGCTTCTGAAGGGTATTACAAATGCAAAGATTGAAAAACCAACAAATTAAATACATAATGAATTGTATCCATACATGCCAGGATTTGTAACTCTATACTGATATAGCGATCTAGATTTTCATCTGGTTTTCCTGAGATTCTCAGATAAATTATCAAAACTTAGATTTATTGGAAGTAATAATTATTTGTAGATACTAGAAATCACAAAGATAATGACAGAATATGGAATGACACCGCAGCATTTATTCGTGGCTTTTTGTCGCTATAGGATGTCCAGGGATAACAAATGTATGTTTGCTGGAAAAATGGATATTATTTCTCAGATTGATTAGGTAGCCTTAATTTTGACATTTTGTTTACTCAAAGCGGCTTTCTTAGATGAATCTAGACATAGCACTCACGATCGCACTTCAATCAATTTGTTTCGGTTGGCACAAACCGGATGGGTGTCTAATAGCTTGCCAATGCAATCGCGTCTCGTGCTGACTCAACAGTTGTTAATCAAACCAAGTATTCACACGGGTTCCGAGGGCGACGCACTCGGCTGTCACAAGCGAGGCTGTTTCGCGGTGTGAAATTTTCAACAAGGAAGAAGCATTTTCAAGATTGCGGGTGAAAACTGAACCATGGAAAACTCAACGAAATGTATCGGTACGGAAGAGTCGAGCGAAGCTGAGGATGAGAAACAAAACATGAAAAACATAAAACGTATTTACCCAGCAACGCTTTCATTCTCTGTGGAGTCAGAGACGGCAGTTGCGAAACGCAACGAACGAGAGCGAAACAGAGTTCGTCTGGTGAACGAGGGATTTAGTTGTCTTCGACAGCGCATTCCTTTTATTCCTCAGAAGAAGAAGCTTTCGAAAGTGGAAACATTGAGATATGCATTGGCTTACATTAAACACTTGCAGTGCGTTATTCAGGAACACGATGAAAAAAGTATGGAACACGCGATCGAACGCCGTCGAATGAAATGTGGCACGGTTCGCATGGTATCTACGAAAGCCCAGGAGAGATGGAATCGTTGGACTGCAGAGAAACGATAGTGTGTGCATGTTTTATGGCCGTGAGTTGCGTTAAACTTGTGTGTAAAAATTACTATATATCCGATTGATGACAACCTCAATTTGATGTAGATTATAAAGTAGTATAGCGCATCGCATTCAGACCATTATTCATGCGTGAGAGCAGGTTTCATTTAGTAGCAAATTACGGTCAGTTCAGATCGATTGCCAGCCGGCTTAAACAACTCCGAATGAAGACAGCATGCCGACTGCCCTTCAACACCGTTACGTGGAATCCCGAAGGTCGCTGCATGCAGTCTATAACTCCGTTACTCTTTCTATAACTGTTTAACAGCCTTCAGTGGGACCCACGCTACTTTAGGAACCGGCCATTGTTCAACTTGCCGTTGTTCATATAGCCGTTGGATTCTCGACAGATGTGTTTCTCGACAGATGTGTTTTTATCCTGTGTTTCTTAAAATTATATGGTTTATGAGTATCGAGTAAAATAGCTTTCTTTATCTTGTATTTATAACACCAGAGGTTTTAAGAATGCTTTGAACTTTATGGAATGATACAAATAACGGAATTAAAAAGGTAACTAGCTACTTTCGGAAAATAATAGACAAATGAACAGAATCAACTCTATATTTTTATGATTTTACACACCAGATTTTACAAACTTTTAATTGTGTGCAACTATATAAATATTTAGCCCGCGCGGCTTCAGCTAAAAATCAGGTTGTATACATATTTTCTGTTATATCCAAATACTATTTGAAGAGTTTTCATTTGAGTTGAAGTGGAGCTAGAACGAACCTTCGAATAGTGTCAAATGTTATTGCAATGGCGGCATTGTGTTAGTCACTTCAGTCAATTGATGATAAGATTTATTGAGCCGATGTTTATTCTGATTGCTTAGATGGATGATTGTGGTCTACCTTGTAACTCTCTAACGAATGTACCTCCTTTTTCCAGTCATCTGATATTCTGATTGGTCAAAATATGGAAATTACGATATTTGATTGGTCTAGTTACATGCTTGGCCGTTTTCACGAATTTGCCTCATATTTTTATCCACCCGATTGGTTTATATCTGGGAATATCCTGTGCTTTTTTTGGCTCATGCGGTGTTGAAGCGTCATGAAGTGCATGTGTTTTTTTATAATAGTTTTCGAGCGTACGACCTGTAGACATTGTGGTGTTGAGAGATATTCAATTAGTGATATACTACAATGCATTAAAATAGGTTCGATCAGTTGTTCAGATTCTTGGTCTACAATTACAAAATATGCGTCTTGCTTAGCAAGTATACAATCATTCTTGATGGTGGCCTTCTTTGGGTGGCATTAAATTTAATTATTATGTTGACATTGACTGTTGGGGACCATCTTCCGATAACCTCCCCATGGAAAACAAAAAGTGTACTCGACAATTCTGGAGAAGAAGCCAGTTGTAGTTGTAGCTCTCCTCCGCAGAGACTTCCAGTGCGGTAGAGGGGGTAATCGTTATCCCCTCTACGGCTCTACCTCATTCCTTATCCCAACCCATTACCCCGTCTTTGTAGCCTCCTTAATTGTCTGCTTGATAACTAACGCCAAATTAGGTTTTGAAATGACTTTTGTCGCGACCCCGATTTGAAGTTACAAAAATGGGTGAATACTAAAAACGTATTTCATTAAAAGTGATTATTCTCAAATTAGTTTTAATGCCCACAAGACGTATATATATACAAGCGGAAATTGAAGCAGTTATCGTAATATATTTACTATATATGATACAAAAATAATGCTATTTTGTCTACCTCAACTTAGACATGCAGATATTATTCGTAAAATATACGCTGTCTTATACGCTAACGTCCGGCCGGAAAGACGTACTTGATGGTCCCCACTCACAGGTATCATATTTATTTAAAAAAAAATCAATTTTATCAAGCGTAGCCTTAGGGACATATATATTTTTTCTAAATTAATGTCACAAGCTGAGTGGTCCTTTCTCGTGATAGGAATCGGAAGGGAACGTGTATCAACTCACGAATAGAAGGTCATATATGCTCAAGCCTTGTTGCCATTAAATAACAATCATTGGCATCTTCTTTGTGTACCGCACACACAATGGACACAGACTACGTCATAGACACATCTAGGTTATTTTCTCAAGATTCAGAAGCTTTACAAGAACAAAAATCCTAACCATAACCCAAATAAAAACTCTAGTCCTAACCCTGGAATACTAACCCTACTTTTAAACTAAATATTTCAATGAGGTAATATACTGTGTCCAGTATACACGAAGTAGCAGCGCAATCATTGAACTCCGCGCAATAGTAAGAACAAAATCAAAACAATTCGTTACTACTTATGTTGAGCAAGGAGTTTTTGCGACTCCTTGCACTGCGATTTTTACGACTTAATGGCAACAATTACGTCCAAAGCTTTCTGACTTGGGCTACTCTGGTTAAATATTATTAAATTAATTCATCGCAATGGAGGAACCAGGCGGGAATCGTAATCTTGTTATGAATATTAATGCCCAGCAAATAGCTTTAAAAAGAGCCATAAACAACATAATTTTGAAAAGAAAAAAATGTATTACTAACGTTTCGTTACTAAACTCGTAACATCTAAATTAATTCAATATTAGAGTGAAGATTTAGGATATTCCCTATCATAGACGAACGAGGCGGGACAATTGCCCCCTCCCCCAACAAAATCGATTGAAAAAAGTAATTCGGGATGCACTTTTCGCAGGCAATTTCGAGATGCATGTATCACTGTGAAATGTTAAAGCAAAGTTCAGACGATAAACTGACTTAAAAATACGATTTAAAATTCAGTATTCAGATCCTACTTTTTCGGATATCAAGAAAGCGCAATTTGAGTGTACATTACGCAACTGTTAGGATTATTCAATTTATTGAATAACTGACTTTCGAACGAGCTATGAAATCATATTAAATAAAATAGAAACGCTAACGTATCCTTATATTACACTTGGAGATATGATTTCTAATAATTAGAGAGATTAGGCCAAGTTCAGACGCCGCACTTCTCATGAGTTGAACCGAACGTGAATTATAGCAAAATCCTTTGTCCAAACTCATTGACAAATTTGGCGAAAGAGACAAACTAGGGTTACCCTACTAGTAGGGTCACCCTATCACTAAACTAGGGAAACCCTAGCACTAGGGATATATGTTTTTGCCTTCCCGGGTCAAGTTTTTAGGTATCAGGCCTCTTGATGCACTCGCAAGCCTCGCATATGTCAATGTTTGTCAAAATTCTTCGACGAAGTCGTCGAGATAATAATAATAATAAAGACGTATTAGGAGCAATGTACAATAGTCTCAATGCTCTTACAACAATATATTCTTAATGTTACTTATAAAACTAATTTTCATTATAAGATAAAGCCTACTACATATGTTACCATGCACTATGAACAAAAAACTATTAATTTAAAAAAAGAAAAGTCTTAAGTGCTGACTTAATATCAAACGACGTATTTGAGAAAAATAAGGTGGTCGAAGTTTATTCGTTGCAGTATGGCGAATCCCGCGAAGAATCAACCAAACAAAAAGGATAACGTGGATTGTTCGGAGCAATATCATGGCTCAATATTGCGGAGCAATATCATGAGAGAGAGAGAGAGAGAGAGAGAGAGAGAGAGAGAGAGAGAGAGAGAGAGAGAGAGAGAGAGAGAGAGAGAGAGAGAGAGAGAGAGAGAGAGAGAGAGAGAGAGAGAGAGAGAGAGAGAGAGAGAGAGAGAGAGAGAGATAGTTAATAGAGATAGGGCAGAGTTAGTGGAATGTAGAGCCGCATGATCAAGGAGTGTTTATAGACATGATTGAATAACAAAGAAGAATACCATCTAACTGAAGAGAAGTAAGCACAGCCGGGTAGTAGAGAGATTAAAATCGATAATACAGCAATAATTTTCTCTTTCCGCCATGTTTACACGCTCGACGGCGCGAGTATACTTCACCCTAGTCCTATAGGGTTACCCTAGCCCGATCATTTCCTTATAAACGCAAGCTATCTTTTCACCCTGGCGCTAGGGTAACCCTACTCCTATAGGGTTACCCTAGCGCTTATAAACATGGCCTAATAAAATGAATTAATATTCTTTTAAAACAACCTTATTGTGGTAGTATGAAGGCCCCAGACACCTCTGAGGCAAGAAGTGTAAACTGTAGTAAAAGTGCACAAAACTGTTGCGAATGCTCAATTTAATGGGGCCGTCCTTCACAACAATCACAATGGTATTTGTTTCGGTTTTCAATACAAATCTCTCTCTCTCACTAACGATGATTTCACAACACTCTCGCTGATATTTTACATATGAATAAAGTATCCAATTTCAACTTGATAAACGTTTCATGACGTAGGATAACAGTCTTCTTTTTTTTTTGCTTGAACTGCAAAACATGGTAAATTTTGCGAGTAGAAATTACTGCGACAACTAACTTTTGCGATTTGCCAAAAATCGTAAAGATTAGTTGCCGCAATAAATAGTATATATTGGTTTGGCTCTTGAGAAGAACTGCACTGAACCTGGTTTAGTAATGCATAGTATGCAAGACCTCCTTTACAGTTGGAATATTAAAAAGGATAAACAAATATATTAGAATGGAGATGCTTTTAAATTTTCAATATATGGAAAACTGTCCCTGGGAAAATGTAACCCACGTGCAATATGCTGTCCTAATAAGTCATTTCTAATTTAATTCGAAACCTTTTGTGTAACCAAATTAATCATAACCAGATTTCGCTATTCCCACAGGAACGAGACGACAGGAGGCTGCTGTTGAATTGCGCGCAGGACGTCGAGGTTCGAGAAATAAAAAATACAAGGGAATTCATTTAGAAGTTCAGCAATACCCACTAGTTTAATGGCCGCGGCATATGTACATATTCTTTATTCGACTTTATATTTACACATCATTCATGATCAACGCAATAAAAATTGGTCAACAATCTGATCGAATTATTAATAAGAGATAGTTAAATATTCAAATTATGTGTTGATATATACACTGCTGTAAGCTTGGAGTAGACAGACGATACATGGACGATCGTCAAGCTCGTATCCCCAGAAAAATGTTTTTGAGTCCCGGACAGGAATCGAACCTGCAACCTTTTGATTCCCAGTAAGATGCTCTAACCATTGAGCTACCGAGACTCAGATGGAGAGTGAAGGTTACAATGATGTACTGGTTCAATTGATATATGCACTGCCTATGCAGCAGTCACTATATATATCAGCAATACTTGGATGTATTTCAAAATACCATTTTATAGTTGTTTTTTACATCGATGATCACTTTCGACCCTGAAACACTATGCTAAAGAAAATGTAAAAAACGGGGGTGAATTTTCATCACAGTAAATAGGCAAACAAGGTGCATGTAAACAATCTTATTGGCCAATGCAGTTTATTGAAAATAACAGAATTGTTACAACCAGTCGCAAACCAAGCAGTTCTGCAAAGATCTCGCGCGTAACTTTGAGATTTCTGGTCCGTCGTGAATATTTACGTGTATATAGCTGTTCGTCTTCGATATAATTTGAATAGACGACACATGGACGATCGTCAAGCTCATGTTTCTGAGTCCCGGACAGGAATCGAACCTTCTGATACAGTATTTTGAGCTCTGAGATCACTACTATTTACTAAGAACGTGATCCTTGAGCCCGCAATTGTGACGTCTCAGACTATCAACGCTACGCATCGGGTTACTTGTTTTCTTCGAGAAGTAGATGAAATGTCTAGCCTTTCAGTTCAAGAATTTGAAAAAAGGACCTTGATCACTATGGATTTCGCGTTAAGAGTCTGACGTCACTTCCTTATGCTGGTCAGGAACATCATGATCGATTAATGGCGGACATAACTCCAGATTCGGAGTCAGAAAAATAATACTTGCTATCGTCGAATGGCAAAACGGTTTCGACCGAGTACTATTTAGCAGTTCTGCTTTATAAATATGTAAAAATATCGATAGGTAAAAATACAGGATCCGATTGTCGGTCGTTCAGGAAAGTTTGGACATGGTTCACATAAACCGACTTTCGTTTTTATACGAAAAAGTAACGCACTCACTCACTGTGTGACATGTAATTGACAAAAGAGATTAATCTGATTACAGAACTCTCAGAATATATGGCGAATAGCTTCAAACTATTTGATAGAAACGTTATTAAATTATACAGAATGATTACTCGATATGGTTTACTCTAAGAGTCAGTTTAGCGTGCCTTCAAGACTGCAAAATACAATTCGTTACAGAAGTAATACGCTGATTAAACAATTATTCTATGCCAAAAGCCTTTCCAGTTGTTGCTAGACAGGCAGCTTCGAAAATACGGAGAGAAAATACGATCCAAACTAACGAAAACGCGTGTGATGATGTCCATGTGATATGAGAGTGTGAGCAAGTTGTATCGTAGAAAGTTAAATAGAGAGATATTTGGCATTTCACTCGATTTTACTACATGTTCTAAGGATTTATGGCGAAGGAAAATTTCGAGTGTTGGAATATATATACATTTTAAGACCAAACCGGGACCAGTTGCGAAAAATGCAACTTCAAGGCCTTCCGGCTGGAATTGAACCCACGACCCTGCGATGCTAGTGCAGTGCTCTGACCACTGAGCTACGGAAGCCGTTGCCGAGAGCCTATTCACGAGTTCTGTATATATATATAGTGGTGGTAATGCCGGGATAAGATTTTGGGTATATTACAAGTAATCTTGATAATCTTATCCCGGCATAGAACTCGTGACTAGGCTCTCGGCAACGGCCTCCGTAGCTCAGTGGTCAGAGCACTGCACTAGCATCGCAGGGTCGCGAGTTCAATTCCAGCCGGAAGGCCTAGAAGTTGCATTTTTCGCAACTGGTCCCGGTTTGGTCTTAAAATGTATATATTCCAACACTCGAAATTTTCCTTCACCATAAATCCTTAGAATAAATAGAGATATAAATAGATAAGTCGTTTAGATAGATAGATAAACGCCGACACCATGTTGACGCAAATGTTCGAAACACCGTCGACGAAGAAAATGCTGCGAAAACCTCGCATAATTAGTGACCCAGGTGAGAGGAAATGCCGAGGGTATCTTCTCCCGGTTTCTCACATTGATCTTGTTTGTCGTCCTTGTCATCTTCGTAATAGGGGCCCGCAACATCGTGAAGCAAGCTGTCAGTGGTTAAATCATCACTGGTATTCATCGTGATGTCGCCACCGAGAAAGTCTTGCAAGGAAGGCGTGTCTTCCAGGTCGTAGGTACCTTCTTGCGGCGGAAGGGAAAACACCCCGGGCGGTTCTTCCGGTACCTTCTCTTGTGGTATGGTAAGATCTCCGGGTTGTTCATTTGCACCTGTCGTCAAAAGAGGATCTTTAGTCAGCTTCGTGGCAGGCGTGAAGACTGGGAACAAAGGTGTGTCCTTTTCTTCGCGAGGCTTTTCGCTGCCTTCGTCGCTGCTCGACGACGAATCGGAAGATGACGAGGAGGAATACGAGCTCGACGAGTCGTCGCTGTCGTCCGACGAGGACTCGTCACCAGTGTCGTTGCTCCGACCGGAAGTGGAACTACTCCGACTTTTCGTCTCCATCGCTTCAGGAATTTCATGATCTCCTTTGGAAATCTCATCCATCTCTTCATCCTCGGATTTCTTCGGCTCTTCCTCATCAACCGACTTGGCTTCATTTTCCGTCTCCGACTCCTTCTCGTCTCCGACGTCTTCCGAGTCGCTCTCGTCGATTGCGTTGCGCGATCGTTTCCTGGGTGGGACAACATCTTCCTCATCACTCGTGTTCCCGTTATCCACTTCAACCACCGGGGATTTCTCCTCGGCATTTCCGCCATATACGACATCAATATCCCCGTTTCTTCTTTTTTCCTCCTCCTCCTCCTCCTCCTCCTCCTCCTCCTCCTCCTCCTCCTCCTCCTCCTTACTCTCGTCCTTCTCCTCTGGGATCTCCTCCTCCTCTGGGATCCCCTCCTCTTCCTCTGGGACCACCACCTCCTCCTCGGGGACTTCCTCCTCCATCATCTTCACCTTCTCTTCATTGATAACTACAGTCGCATGGACCAGCGGTGTCCAACGTAATCGCTCCGGATCGAGCTCCAAGCGTTTCTGGGATATGATCTTCTCCATATGCTCTGTGATATTTTTTCGGTTGAGACAAATGACAACCCTGAAAAAAAGGAACTTGATTATAAAACAGATTCCGCTTAACTTTCGCTATTAAAGATGGAGTGTTTACCAACATGGCTATCTCAATTAATTAATTGCCATTTATTATTAGACTGTGTATGAGATTCTAATAGCGTAGCGTCTGGTTGTTATTAATAGCTCAAAATGCGGACAAACAAACCAAATTTGACTCACAAATGATTGCAAATGAGCTATTTTCTTTTGTTATGGCATCAAGAATTATGGGTAAAAGCGGACAAACATCGTTACTGACGTCATCTCGACGGAGTGCTATTGATGTTTATGTAACTACACGAGATAGGACCATATGAGATTCTGACGACCTCCCCCCCCCCTTATTTGCTGACGTTGTGCTGACGTGTAAAGTTACGTCCCACGCTTTGCCACGTCAGCACACGATGGGAAAAGGAAATGGCGGCAAAAATAAGAAATCTCTCGCAGTCCTACTCAATCCTAATGTTCCCTAATCACGTAGTTAGCACAGATTATCGTTAATCTCACTTTTCTTCTTTTCTCTGGACCATGTTCAACAGTTGTAAAGTGGCAGCAACATCGTGAGGGTCCATACCAGTTGAACGACTGACGTCTACAGATCGAAACACGACTTTAGTAACATGAAGTAGTACATAAAACATAAGTACACAAGATAGATATCTCCCAGGGTGTTGCAACATGTGTTCGCTGTCATGTCTTGCAACAACACTTGCACCACCACTATCACCAACATCATCACCACCACAAACATCGCCATCACCGCCACAACCGCCACCATCACCGTCACCGCCGCCACAACCACCTCCATCACCTCCGACACAGTGGCGGACTGGCCCACCGGGAAACCGGAAAATTTCCCGGTGCGTCCCCTCGGTTTTGCCGTTTTGCGCCCCCACGAAGACAATTTGGCGCCCCCACGAAGACACTTTGCACTTGGTCAGGCGCCCCTTTCATCCAATTTCCAGGGAACTTTCCTGCTACCAGTCCGCCCCTGCTCCGACACCGCCATCACCACAGCCATCGCCATCACCACAGCCATCGCCGCCACCACCACCACCATCATCACGACCACCACGACCATTATTATTATTATTATTATTAAAGAATATTTACACAGGTTAAAAAACGCTTCAGTGAAAAACCACTGCTATCAATGCATGCCCTGTTGTACCACCACCGCCACTAGCAACACCACAACCAACAGTAATACCAACACCCCTTCTTTAACTAAACGTTACCTCGTATTGTAACCAGCAAGTCTTTATGTTTTCCAAAATATTCCAAGATAACACTTTTCCAATAACTTCGGTACGTGAGCAGTCCCAGATCTGACAAAGGTTTCTCAGGAGATCCCGACTGTCCTTCAATACGTGACAACAGATAACCTAACACCAAACAACAGCTGCGCATCAAAGACATTTTATAAACTATAGAAATATACATATGCACAATGAGTCGGTTCCCATAACATTGTGTGATGGGAAGGCAGTTCTGGGTGTATGGGAACCGACTCATGGGAGAAGAGGAAGAGGGCGGCCAAAGCTGAACTATGTGGATGTCCTGAAGAAAGATGCCGGGGTGGAGACGACCGGTGAGCTCGGAAGCTTGATGAAGGATCGGAAAGTGTGGGGACGCCATGCTCGCACAATACCCCTCGTAATAGGTTGTAAATTCTATTCCTGTCACGGACCCATGATGAGTATGTCACACTGTATGAAGCAGCTCTGCCTCTTATCGTAACCATCGCTCTGCCATCGTCGCCAAGGGGGGACTGGGGGACAAGTCTCCCCCACTTTTCCAATTTTGAAATTCTTCTAAATCCGGCGAGAAACGTTTGGAGTGGTGGATGGTGTCCACATAATACTTTGGGTTAGGTTTTCGGGTATGTTTGGGATTGAAGTTCGTGACTTAGTTTTAGGGTTAGCACTACCAATCTTCCTAATTACGAGCACTTACTAAAATCTATCAATAATCGTCCATATCCTTGTCTTTGATAGTGCGGCATAGTCATGATACACGATAAGTTATATTTTTGTTGGCACGCTTTTTCCTAGAAAAGAAATTATATTTTTTATTCAACTTCGCCAAGTATAAAATAATAAATCGCATGGTCACCGCAACAACAGTACTCCGGTAATAATGATTAGAAAAAAATATTAGGCTGCGACGCGTCTGCACTCACAGACAATCTTGAGTGAGTGAGTGAGTGAGTGAGTGAGTGAGTGAGTGAGCAGCTGAGTAAGCGTGTACAATTCTTTATTTGTTTAAAATACGGATGAATGAAAGAGCGAGCGAGATAAGTGATTGAGTGAGTGAACTAGTGGGTGATTGAGTGAGGTTGTGGGTGATTGAGTGAACTAGTGGGCAATTGTGTGAACTTGTGGGTGATTGAGTGAGCTTGCACGGGCAATAGAGTGAACTAGTGGGTGATTGAGTGAACTAGTTGGGTGATTGAGTGAGCTTGTGGGCAATTGAGTGAACTAGTGGGTGATTGAGTGAGCTTGTGGGTGATAGATTGAGTGAGTTCGCTAGCGGGTGATTGATTATTGATGGAGTGAGCGAATAAGTGGGTAAGTGATTTAGTTATCGAGTAGAGGTGCGTGCAGGGTGCATGATAGTATACCTTAGAGAAATAGCCAACAAGATGACATCCTTTTCTATCGTTCAGTGTTAACACGTAGAAAAGAAAAGGTTCGACATCGTAATAAAGAGTTTTATGGTCCAGAAACAGCTTGGCAAGCAGACACAAATTTTGACAGTAAATCTGCAGAAAAACAACAAAGACTGCACCATTAAGGCATCAAAAGTAATGCTGCACTGCAAAAAATGCATTTTCATCTTTGAGTAAATATAACACATTTTGTGAGTAAACGGAATCTTTACTCAACATTTTGTGTTAATTTTACACTTCACATGAGTTAAAATGTTTCTACTCAATCGTGTGCGTAAAACTAACTCACGCCTTTGAGTAAAATGTTATTGAGTAATTATTACTCAAAATGATGAGTAAACTTTACTCATCCGCGCGTAAGCCCTCACTTTTGCTTTACTCAGCAATTGAGTAAATTTAGCCAACTCATATTTTTGAGTAAACCGAATGTTTTACTCAAATTTTGAGTAAACATACAACCACTATTGAGCGATGAAGCAGGCGTCTCGAGTAAATTCGGCGACACAAATTTTTGCTTCGAACATCGGATCAGCGTCACTATCGGTCATCAATATTCTATGATAATTCGTTGTTGAGTAGAGATGAGGGCTGCACATGGCATATGTGGCACGGCATAGTCAGTTTAAGTTTTATGACTGATAACAGGCTATGTTTCCTGTTAAATAGCAATTGCTCGTCGTTATTTAAATTAATTCACATTCGAGTAGCTTTACTCAACTATGACATTATGCTGATACTATATACCTGTATAATTTCCACTATATAATATTAAAAGTGTTGGAAACTGAACGAATCTTGTCAGGCGTTCAGGGTATTAACAGTAGCCTGCTCCGTATATGGACATTCCCAGAGGTCCTAGCGAGTTAACGTTAATGCTGCGCCATATTTGAATTCTCTTGTTGTCGCTGAAAGTTGAAACATTTATGGCATGCTGCTTTGTGTCTTGGATTATTTGTTTGTTAAATGGCTTTGTGAGTTTGTGTTATCAATTCTGAAGAAGTGGCTGATCATCAATTATTCGTTGGTCTTATAAAATACTGGCTGTGGGAGTAAATACGGCAGAGATGCGATTTCAGAAAAGTTCGAAGACGAAGGTTCAAGGTAAGTCTGACTCTGATCTACTAATATATTAATCCTGATCCTAAACGCATCTGAAAGTTTGAAGCAAATCAAATAGTTGCCTGAACTTCGCTTCTCTATCAAAAACGTTGTATTAGAGGATTCCATTTCATTGTAGTTATTTTTCAATTGAAATGTGGATATTATCATGTGTCTAATCAAAATAATTTGAATGATGGAGAAAGCCCATCCTTTATTTGATCTCAGGAAACGAAGTGCTGTGGTATGTTATAGACATATTTATCAGGAATAACCGTTTACATAACCTTTCATTTGTTTATGATAATGTATGAATAACAATCAACAAAAGGGAACTTCCAAGGATTTAAATCCTTGCTGAAAAGCACAAATTCAGAGAGTATAAATGGCATATGGCATGCAGTGCTATTGGTTTGGTTTTAGAAGTGTTGTTATCATAATTTTTATCTATAAATTTAACTTCCAAACATTTGGCATTGTTCAAAAGATTTCTTCATGTGACATTGCATATTGGTTGGCAAATAGTTATAGATTTTTATTTTTCATGGAATTAACATACATATATAGCACACAAAGTGCCAAGTGAATCAGCTCAGAGTCAATACATTGTCAAGCTCAAATCCTCAGAACATTTCCTAGACTCAAACCTGTAACCTGATGATTGCCCGTGACATGCTCTGATATCAATTGGGACTCTTAGTTATGAAGGGTGAAGGTTACAATGATGTACTGGTTTGATTGATATATTCACTGAATATGCAACATTCACCATATATCATTACCAGTAATGCTTAGAAAACTTTGTGGGATTAATTTTCTGAGGATTTGAGCTTGACGATCATCATGTATTGTAATAATAATCACTACGGCATATATTTTGCATAACATGTTTAATAAAAGACTTACTTTGGTTATACAGTAGAACCTGAGTTTTACGACCACCGCTGTTGCCAAGCAAAAGTGGTCGTAAATGGCAGTTAATGATGTGACGTTATGCAAGCCATAATTATTGGAAGACATTGTTACGTTACAACTATATTATGTGTTCGCTAGTCGACTAAAAGATGGCTTTATAATTTAAAACCAATATAATATTTCTTAATAAAGAAAGAAAACCAGAATTTTTTTGAAAAAAGCACTGTTTGAACAGAGCTTGTTTGAACAGACCAATGCGTACGTACTTCATCTCGTAAAAAGTCATTCATGACAGGTTAAATTTTGTGTTTGGGATGCTAAAAGTGGTCGCTGGTCGTGTTTGGCAGGTGGTCGTTAATTACAGGTACCTTTTAACTATAAATGGTCCGTGCCAGAAAAAGTGGTCGTAAATGGCAGGTGGTCGTAAAAAATCAGGTTTTACTGTAGTCTTTAATTAATTATTATTAACTGTTATCTGTATTTTAATTAGGTTGTTTCTTGCTTTTCAAAATATTATAGATGCAGTTGCAATTTTGCCATTCCTGCTTAAACAAAACTAAGAGATTTTGGTAAGTTTGACTCAAAGTTTGAGTTTATCTATACCTTCATAAATCTGTATGATTTTTAAATAATAAATTTAAAAAAATGTTCGCCTTACCTACAAAAACTGGGTGTTCAGTGGATGTACATGGTACATCCGGTACCTGTTAATGTTTAAGTTTGTCAAAGTGTGTACACTCACAAGCATTATTGATCAAGTATTTATGATACCTGTACTACTTGAATTCATGTTGTTTCACCAATTGACTGAATTGAGGCCACCAACTACCATAAATTAAAGGTATGCTTTAGCTGTCCTAAAATTAACAAGCTGTCTAAAAGCCATCCAAATAATAAACAGCCACCCAAAAGTTGTGTTCTTGAAGCGGCAGTCCAAATTTAAAAGATGGCTGGCTAGTTAGAGCATCTCACCGATAATCAGAATTATACATGTTCAATCACTAACCAGAATTCATAATTTATAATATACATGTATAGTGTATGTATTATCATAATGTTTTAGTAGTTATAATTCTGGGTAATATACTAATGAGATTAACTTGGTAACAATGAAAAAATGCAGTCATTAAATAAATTGGGAGAATGTAATGGTGTGTATAGAGAGGTAGTTGCATGTATTATATCAATGATCAATATGTTCAATATTTATTGGAACCCTGGTTACAACATTTGGAGGCTTAATTCCTATTTCCTAGAAGGCGCTTGTCAACAACCCCCACACTATTCCCACTATGTTTCGAGCTGAACCAAAGACCAATCAGCTTCTACAGAGCTATATATAAAAATTATATACAACTGCTTGGAGGCACAAATTCTGTAAGATAAATTTTTGTCTTCATGCTGTCAATTTTGTAACTGTATTTATTAAATAACTGATGAAATGTTCTTGTATGTGAATATTTTACCAAGGCTATTTGAAACAAGTTACATCTTGCTTTTGCACCTGTGTCAATTGTAATTTAACAGCAGGAGAAAACCTAGCTGAAAGCCTGGCATTGCACTAATGGAGTGTTCTTGTGTGACATCAATACTGCCGTGTTGGAGGGCAACGTCAAAGCACTGATGTTCAGGAGAGCAGATAATGCAATTTCAGTTTGCCCTCCAACAGTGGAATTCTTGAGAACACTCTATATAATTAATGGATAACTAAATTATGGACAAGTATACAAATGCTTAATTTCATTTAACTTTTCATTTAGGAAAAGTATGTTCTAAGTTCATGAAAGACTCCCCAAGCCAAGTTGTGCAAAAAATTAACATGAAGTGTATGGAGGTGAGGCAGCCCCAAAGACCCAGAATGGATTCAAGTTTAAATGCTGGACAGCAGTAATGGGAACATTTAATTTAAACTGTCTTTTGTGCTTTACATAATATAGTTTTATGTTATATTTATATAATTATGCTTATTTTAATCTCAATATTTATACTTGTTTACATGAATATACAGTAATTTATGTCATGCAACTCTTCGACCTATCTCATCTGCTAGGGAGAGCTTGGAGTAGACAGACGATACATGGGCGATCGTCAAGCTTGTATCTTCAGAAAAATTATTCTGATTCCCGGACAGGAATCGAACATGTAACCTTCTGATTGCCAGTGAGACGCTCTAACCATTGAACTACTGAGACAGGGTTTCTTTTAGGGGGCGAAGGGGGCATTCCAAATATTTGCCCCCCTCCCCTGAAAAAGATTTTTCCCCTCTTGTAAATTGCCAAGGCGCTCAATCCGCCCCCAAAAAAATTTCAGTATGGGGTGTTTTGCCCCCTCTTGTTATATTTTCTGAAAGAAACCCTGCACCGAGACTCAGAGGGAGAGCGAAGGTTACAATGATGTAATGGTGCGATTTATATACGTACTGCCTATGCGGTCATTAAATATAGTAACTGCCGCATAGGTAGTACGTATATCAATCGCACAATTACATCATTGTAAGCTTCGCTCTCCATCTGAGTCTCGGTGGCTCAATGGTTAGAGCATCTCACTGGCAATCAGAAGGTTACAGGTTCGATTCCTGTCCGGGACTCAGAATCATTTTTCTGAATATACGAGCTTGATGATCGCCCATCTATCGTCTGTCTACTCCAAGCTCTCCCACATTCACTACAGCAGTGTATATATTAACACATCCAAACACTACCGATATATAGTGACTGCACCATAGGCAGTACAATATCAATCACACCATTATATCATTGTAACCTTCGCTCTCCATCTCAAAATCATTTTCTGAGGATACGAGCATGACGATCGCCCATGTATTGTCTAATTTATGTCATGATAATAAATTATTTTAATTTGTATTTTGTTGGCACATCTATACTTGGAAATTGCAGCAATGGCTGGCCAAATTATCCTATACTATACAAATGAAAACAAATATGGCTTTTCTATGGGTAAATGTTTCTGCCATGTAAATTGTATGACCCATAGTTTGCCCATACTTGAATGGTTTTTCTATGGGGAAAGAATCAAGCCGACATGCCATAGTTTTTCCATAGATTACAGAAAAGAGAGAACTAATGGTATCACTATTGTGCTCCATATAATTTCCATATTGACTCCATATAGTCATAACTGTATGGATTTTTGCCAATTTCCTACAATTTCCATACATGTATACTGTATATGACAGAATAGATTATATGGTTGTGGTACGGAGAGTTACTAGTGTCCATAGTAAAACCATACTTATGCCATACCTAGCCCATAGCTCACCCCATACCGTTTCCTTACTTGGGCCATATATGTCCCATATTATCTGCTTTGGTAAGGGCAAGACAAAGAAAAATGTCGGATTTCATTTAAGATTTGCGTTAGATTTTTGCTTATGTTTTGTGAGTCTTCGGGTGGACTCAACTAAAAGATCATTGGATAGTCACAATAGAAATGTCAGGCCTATCTTGTTTGCTAGCATATACAATGTTATTTTTAAAATTTTGGTGCACCACTTAATCATTATAATATAGCCTTGAGGATCGAATTGGACGCTCTTGCAGACGATGACTTGTTTGTAATTGTATAAGATAATTATTTTTATACATATCTTAAACGTTTCCACATTTTCATTCAATAAACATTTAACAACTGCAGCTATATGATGTATTTTGAGTGGATATTTTCCTTTAGTTGTAATGAAGAGCTTCAACATATTCAACTCGCGTACTGCGATTCCGTTTTACTCACTTGGAGTAAATTGCGCGTAATATTTACTCCGCTTCTGAGTATGATTTACTCTCATTTTGAGTAATCTCAGATTTTACTCAAAAAAAGGTGTCATTGTGGATGCATTTGGTTTACTCACATTTTTGAGTAAGTTTTACTCATATCTTTGAGTAAGTTTTACTCACAGTATATGAGTAAGTTTTACTCACAGTATATGAGTAAGTTTTACTCACAGTATATGTGTTAGTTTTACACACTATTTGGTGTCACTGTGGATGCATCGTTTTACTCAATATTTTGAGTTAATTCTACACAGGATTTTTTGCAGTGTGAAATATTCTGAAATGAATCAGAATATTTCATCTCCTCTACCTTGTTGACAGCGCCATCTACTTCGAATACAGAGATATCATCATGATGGTAAATCTCGTTGGCAGGGGGGTGGAACCAACCGCATTTGATCTACAGGAGAGACAATGAGACATACAAAGATAAACAAAATATAACACTAATTGGAAAATAAAACATCCCCTATCCCCTAAAGTATTATTAGTCACATTCAAGACTTTACATGACCTTGCGCCATCTGGTAATCTTTTACAATAATACAATCCTAGTCGAAGTTTGCGTTCTTCCACCAAGAGTTTACTAGCTGTCCCCACATCAAACTTACTACCTTATGGGGATCGAGCGTTCGCCATCGCTGCCCCAAAGCTATGGAACTCAATCCCAATCCAAGTCAGAACTCTCTTTCTAAATTTAAGACTTTTTTGAAAACTTACTTGTTTAATGCTAGGTTTTCTTAAACTTTGTAAATAGGTAGAATAATTTTAATATAATCTTCTAATAGGTTAGTATCATTGTAAACGCATCGGGTACCAAAATGCGTCATAAAAACTGTAATTATTATCATTATTATTACAGACACTGAGACACGAGTGAAAGTTTTGAATTTTCTTCTTCTTCTTCTTCTTCTTCTTTAGTGTTTTATAAAAAATTAACAAAGTAGCAAAAACAACAAAGTAGCAAGTTAAATAAGTGCTTGCCAGATCTGTATACCTCGAGCTGGGGCAGCGAGCTCCGCAGCAGAGGAAAGACCAGGGTCTGCTAGCAATAGGTCGATCCATCACTGTAACTGTTGGGTATCCTCTTCTCCTTCCACCTTCTTGGTCTAATGATTTCATTTATTGCTGGTAGATCTCAATATAGTTCGATATTTGTCATGTATTGCTGCCACGGTACATCCAGCGCTTTTCTCAGCAATCTCGTGTATATGCCATGGATTTTTTGTTTCAATATTTTAGAACCTTCTTTATATAAATAGAAAGCTGTTTTCTTGTTGTTTTCTTGTTTAGCCAAAAGCGCCGCGAATTTGAGTCATTCGCTGGCTTTAGTGTTCAAATGATATAAACAACTTGACACCCATATATCTGGACCTCACGTTCGGTCAATAACATATCTATACTATATTAAATATGTACAGCGAAGTCTCTCGCAGGACTCCTCAAGCAGCGAGCTTATCACCGGCTCTTGTATATACAGGAAGCTTTACAACAATTTTCTTTAGATGAAGAGAGGATTTATTGATGGTCAAATATATGTATATGAAAATTTGACTGCCCCAACCGGGAATCGAACCCGAGGACTCCGAATCGACGCTCTAACCACTGAGCTATTGAGACACGGTCAGAACAATCAAACATCATATACATATTTATACATCGCCCTGACTTGACTCTCAAATCTCTACAGGAAGACATCTCATCTTCGACGAAGTAGAGCGAAGCCTCTCGCAGGACTTCCTCAAGTAGCGAGCTTATCACCGGCTCTTGTAATGAAGAGAGGATTTACTAGTTGTCAAATATATGTATATGAAAATTTGACTGCCCCAACCGGGAATCGAACCCGAGGACTGAGCAATTGAGACACGGTCAGAACAGTCAAACAGCATATACATATGTATACATCTCTCAAATAATAGAGTCGGGGCGATGTATAAATATGTATATGATGTTTGACTATTCTGACCGTGTCTCAATAGCTCAGTGGTTAGAGCGCCGATGCGTTGAATCGGAGACCTCGGGTTCGATTCCCGGTTGGGGCAGTCAAATTTTCATATACATATATTTGACCATTAATAAATCCTCTCTTCATCTAAAGAAAATTAAATATGTCGGGAATGTGGTTGTGAACTTAGAGTTGAGCCTTTATGATTGAAAGACTAACTGGCCAAACACAGCACAGTTTTAATGTAGGCTGAACGTTTTCAACACAAGGAAAGGGTAGATATTCCTCGGAACATAAAAAACATCAGCCAAGGGAAGTTTCAACTACTGAGGAGTCACGCGGAGCATAATTAGCGAGTATAAACTGTAGAGAACTGAAACTGTTTGGGGTTATTGGGTTATACTCACGGTGTATCGAAAGTCGAAACACATTATTACTTATTGGATTCCTCTGAGCCCAATATTACAAAATATTTAAGTCGAGAATTCAATATTGGGCGAGACCGAAGGTCGAGCCTAATATTGCAAGTCGAGACTTAAATATTTTGTAATATTGGGCGAAGATGAATCCAATAGGTGTTTTATTATATCGAACAAAATATCTTAACACAAAGATGTTTCTTCGCAAGTAAACAGACAGTCAAGCCTGCTCTTATGTTCTTCACTTACGTTCAAAACTGTTCCGTTTTTGTTTTTTGTTTTTTTATTTTTAACCGTTGTATTAATTATTTTGCATTTTTGCTTGGTTGTAAAGTTAATAAACAAATAAACAATAAATAAACAGTCAAAAGACTCAAAAGGTTGCTGGTCGTCAAAAAGAATAAATTTAAAAAAACTCGGAGAAACACATCACGTTCCACGAGAAGTACTTCAACCAATGAAATTTCGATTTAGATAAAAGGCATGCGAGTGACGTTGCTTTGCACGTGAACAGCCCGCGTAAACAGTCACATCGTAAAATATTGGGCTGTCACGTGATGCTAATAGAGACAATTGATTGGTGGATTAATATTGAAGCATTGAAATGTGAAGTTTAGAAAAAGGTTATAGTATTTCTTGATTTCAGGGTTAGCACTAGAGTTTTTCTCTCTGAAGGTTTTTCTCAACTTGGAACAGTAACTTCGTAGTTCGTCCGGTACACAAACCAATATTTATAATTTCAAGAGCTTTTTAAAAATCCAGTCGCCTGCAGAGAGGAAAATTGGGAGACAAGTTGTAGATGGGGATGTTACACTGTGCAACGCTGAAAATAGTTGCTGCAATCATTGTAGAAAGTAGAACTAGATTCTACTTTCTTCAACGATTACAGGAACTTGTGTGGGTCATCACCTTTGTACCTATACTATCAAGTTTTGTGATTGATTGATTAAAACAATAAAACAATAGAATCAACCACAAAGAAACCAATGTCCTAACCTAACCACTTGTTCCATGTAGCCAATCACAAAACCTGTTCATTTTAGGTACGTATTTACTGACTTGTGTCGCAACAATTTTCGCCGTTGCAAGGCATGTTACACTTTGCAATGGTTTGTGGAACTTGTTTCGTAACGGCATTACGAGACAAGTTGCACGAAAAATTGCATGATAGTGTAACAGTGCTTTTACTCTACCTTGTGTCTGTGCAATATACTGACGCTCTTCATGTACTTCAAGCAAAACTCACACAGGTAAAGTTTAGGCAATCTAGAAATTTCAGAGAAAAGACACAATAATGGTTAATACAAAAGGTAAGAGAAGGTAAGGATAATTTGAGTGATAGGACACATATATTTACCTAAGACAGGTAACTGGAAAATACAACTCAATGCAAAGCCTTTATGAATACCTTAAAGTGCATATAAACCCAAATTCGTTTAATTAAATTTGTCACGTCACCAGGATTCGAATGATATATATTACATCTTATTTGAAGAAAAACTCATTTTGTTAGAAAAAAATATGAAATGGGGTGATTTCGTGAAAACTAAGAGAGCAAAGTGGGAACCCACGGCCACAAAGGAGTCACGTATTCGTTCTACACAATTTTGCGTCAGATGATTTTCGATTTTATAAGGCCTTGCCTGGACAGAAGATGGTTAATTTACTTCGATTATTCGTTGTTTTTGTCTTCCGAAGAGGTGGAATGTATGTCCTTTGAAGACATGTTTAAAATAGTTACCATTTATATCAGCATTGCAATTGACTTTCTTCGAAACTAATGTTGTTCTTCGTCTCGCTCCGTAATTCATACAACTGTCATGGCGAGGAAATATAAACAGTCACACTACTGCACACATTACAGGTCAGCGGTTACCCCAAAAAGTTAACTTAGTAATATATCTGCGAGTTGCGCAGATACAAAAACCCTAATACTAACCCTTGTATTAGTACAAAGGTTAGTATTGTTACCCTAATTTTAGGTTAGTTGAGGACTATAAAATATTTTAAGGTTATACAGAAATACTCGTTGTCATTCAAGGAATTCATCAAGGATCGAATTTAAGTGTCGATATATAATTTAGCATACTAGTATCAAATTACCATTTTCACTTTCGTTATCACTTTAGTTCCGTCTTCATTTTGTAAAGCAAACAACGATTCAATTTATTCTAGTTATCTCAACGAAGATTTTGCTATCACTATTCACTATGGCTTCCAAATGTGACAGCGACTGGCAGTCAACCAAAAAGACAGTCTTGCAAAGAACTTCTCATATGTTTAACAACCCTTTCATCAGCGACATCAAAGTCAGTTGTGGAGATTCAACACGGAAGTATTTCCACGCTCATAAGTATGTTCTTGCAACGAGCAGTACTGTCTTTCATGCCATGTTTTACGGAGATCTAGCCGAGAAAGATTCCACCATTCATCTTCCTGACACCGATGAAGAAAGTCTCGAAGAGTTTCTTCGTTTCTTGTACACAGATGATTGCAAGATGACGGCGGAAATCGCAATAAAGGTCTTGTACTTAGCTAAGAAGTACATAGTTCCTTCATTGACCGAGAAATGTGTCAACGTTTTACAAGAAAGCTTGCAGCCAGATAACGTAGTCACAGTGCTCGAGCAAGCGTTGCATTTTCACGAGAAAAAATTGGAGAAGAAATGCTGGGAAGTTGTGGAATCGCAGATAAGAAAAGTAGTTGCCTCGGAAGCCTTCTGTCGTATCAGTCAAGGAACTTTAATTAACATATTAAAGCGAGACCAGCTTCATGGCATCCAAGAAAGTGAATTGTTCAAAGCTGTTTTAAAATGGAGCGACGCGCAGTGTGGAAGGAGTCATCTAGAGGCAACCGGGAAAAATAGAAGAGCAGTTATCGGTGAAGCTGTTTATGAAATCCGATTTCTGTCTATATCAGAGAAAGATTTTGCACGGATGTTTCTGGCTCTGGGCTTCTTACAGCAGAAGAAGTTATCTCAATTTACGACAAGTTTAACGGTTTTGAGTCCGCTGACCTAAAGTGGAAACAGCTTTACAGGAGAGATTATTTAAAATATTTTAAAAGGTTTTGTCTCACAGACGTCAGCGTGCCTGGTTAACTGTGGACCTATAAAGCTAGTCCCGATCGTCTTTCTTTCAGTGTCAACAAGCCTGCCACATTTCACGGTGTTTATCTGTTTGGTGATGAGAATGGAAGTAAATATGAGGTCTCGTTGGAAGTTAGTGATGTGAAAGTAAGTGGTACGTATACCTCAGAAGTCAACAGTGAAGGAGTTTATGGTTTTAAAGTGATGTTGCCAACACCCATTTCCCTTGAGCAAAACAAAGTTCTGACAATGGCTGCTATAATCACTGGACCAGTTTCGTACTATGGCAATAGAGGAAAAACGTCAGAAGAAATTGATGGAGTTATCGTAACATTTAGTAATGCGGCGTCAGGATCACCAAATGGAACAGACAAAAACAGTGGTCAGTTTTATGAAATTATCCTTTCAATTTGAAGACAAATTAAACACTTAGAGAAAAGTTAGACGAAAACGACATTAACCATGCTCATAAAATAACAAGCCTGCAACCTTCTGATCACTACAAGTGTTGGTTTATATAATGTAACGTGTACTACTAAATTCTGAGTCTTGATGACTGAATGTTTCCCGAAACGAAGTCAAATTAAAGATCAATAACTATTAGTAATTTGTTATATAGTAAAATAGTATTGTAAACGTGTGAAAAATATTGATTATAAAAGAACAGGAGAAAGTGGACATTTGTCAAACGTAGGCTAACACGAAGTAAATAAATAAAAATCACGTGCGTAAGCCTGAGACATTTTTACGTTCGATGAAAGGGAGAACGCTGCGTTTGTGTCGACAACTTTTTACCCCTGAAACCGGAAATTGCCTTTCGATCTCCCTGCGTACATAAGCATACATATGTTGAGGTGGTTAGAATTAGATACGGTTATAAAGTTAGTATTAAGGTTAGTATTAGGGTTAGTATTAAGGTTAGTATTAGGGTTAGTATTAAGGTTAGTATTAGGGTTAGTATTAAGGTTAGTATTAATAGCATTAAGTATTAGGGTTAGTATTAACTAAGTACAGGAAATCTAAAAACCCTAATACTAACCCTTGTATTAGTACACAGGTTAGTATTGTTACCCTAATTTTAGGTTAGTTGAGGACTATAAAATATTTTAAGGTTATACAGAAAGACTCGTTGTCATTCAAGGAATTCATCAAGGATCGAATTTAAGTGTCGATATATAATTTAGCATACTAGTATCAAATTACCATTTTCACTTTCGTTATCACTTTAGTTCCGTCTTCATTTTGTAAAGCAAACAACGATTCAGAATTTATTCTAGTTATCTCAACGAAGATTTTGCTATCACTATTCACTATGGCTTCCAAATGTGACAGAGACTGGCAGTCAACTAAAACGACAGTCTTGCAAAGAACTTCTCATATGTTCAACAATCCTTTCATCAGCGACATCAAATTCACTTCTGCAGATTCAACACGGAAGTATTTCCACGCTCATAAGTATGTTCTTGCAACGAGTAGTACTGTCTTTCATGCCATGTTTTACGGAGATCTAGCCGAGAAAGATTCCACCATTCATCTTCCTGACACCGATGAAGAAAGTCTCGAAGAGTTTCTTCGTTTCTTGTACACAGATGATTGCAAGATGACGGCGGAAATCGCAATAAAGGTCATGTACTTAGCTAAGAAGTACATAGTTCCTTCATTGACCGAGAAATGTGTCGAAGTTATTCAAGAAAGCTTGCAGCCAAATAACGTAGTCACAGTTCTCGAGCAAGCGTTGAAATATGACGAGAAAGAATTGGAGAAGAAATGCTGGGAAGTTGTGGAATCGCAGACAATAAAAGTAGTTGCCTCGGAAGCCTTCTGTCGTATCAGTCAAGGAACTTTAATTAATATTTTAAAGCGAGACAAGCTTCATGGTATCGAAGAAATTGAATTGTTCAAAGCTGTTTTAAAATGGAGCGACGCACAGTGTGGAATGAATGATCTAGAGGCAACTGGGGAAAATAGAAGAGCAGTTATCGGTGAAGCTGTGTATGAAATCCGATTCTTATCTATGTCAGAGAACGATTTTGCGCAGGAGGTTTCTCGCTCTGGACTTCTCGCAGCAGAAGAGATTGTCTCAATTTACGACAAATTTAACGGTTTAGAGTGCGCTGACCTGAAATGGAAACAGCCTGACAGGCGAGCAGATTTAAAATATTTCAAAAGATTTAATAATTTTGACGTTAAAGCACCTGGTGATCAAATCTGGACTAACAAAGGCAATCCTGATCGTCTTTCTTTCAGTGTCAACAATCCTGCCACATTTCACGGTGTTTATCTGTTTGGTGATGACAAAGGAGGTAAATATAAGGTCTCGTTTGAAGTTGGTGATGTGAAAGTAAGTGGTACGTATACCTCAGAAGTCAACAGTGAAGGAGTTTATGGTTTTAAAGTGATGTTGCCAACACCCATTTCCCTTGAGCAAAACAAAGTTCTGACAATGGCTGCTATAATCACTGGACCAGTTTCGTACTATGGCAATAGAGGAAAAACGTCAGAAGAAATTGATGGAGTTATCGTAACATTTAGTAATGCGGCGTCAGGATCACCAAATGGAACAGACAAAAACAGTGGTCAGTTTTATGAAATTATCCTTTCAATTTGAAGACAAAATTAAACACTTAGAGAAAAGTTAGACGAAAACGACATACACAAAGCTCATTCAATAACAAGCCTGCGATCTTCTGATCACTACAAGTGTTGGTTCATATAGTGTGACGTATACTCCTTTAGTCTGTGACTCTGAGTCTTGATAACTGAATGTTTCCCGAAACGAAGTCAAATTAAAGATCAATAACTATTAGTCATATGTTATATAGTAAAATAGTATTGTGAACGTGTGAAAAATATTGATTATAAAAGAACAGGAGAAAGTAGACATTTCTCAAACGTAGGCTAACACGAAGTAAATGAATAAAAATCACGTGCGTAAGCCGGAGACATTTTTACGTGTCGACAACTTTTTACCCCTGAAACCGGAAGTTTCCTTTCGGCCTCCCTGCATACATAGGCATAGATATGTTGAGGTGGTTAGAATTAGATACGGTTATAAAGTTAGTATTAAGGTTAGTATTAAGGTTAGTATTAAGATAGTATTCAGGTTAGTATTGTAAGGTTAGTATTAGTAGGGTTAGGGTTAGGGTTAGACAAATTACAGCTTGGTAAAATAAACAAATAATTTCACAACGCAACCAGGTGATAAATCAGACATAGTTTGACGCTACTCTCGCTTTAAAACGTTTTTTGAACGTAACTTTAAAAGTTACTGTCCACGACCCAACGTTTCGACACTCCAATCTAGTGTTTTCATCTGGGGTTATCGTTGTAAAGTTAGGATCCCTGTTTATACCCTCATAGAATTATGACGTTATCTAGTAACAAGATGCAAATAAGCTTCTGGTAATAACCACCGTAATCGCGATTCAATGGGGCGTGGGCGCTATTGATATGCCAAGCCTCCAGAACCTTATTTACATCTTGCTAATAGATAACGTCATCATCGGTTCTATGAGGGTATAAATATAGGATCCTAACTTTACAATGATTACCCCCTGATGAAGACACTAGATTGGAGTATTGAAACGTTGGGTCATGAACAGTAACTCTGAAAGTTACGTTCAAAAAACTTTTTAAAGCCAGAGTAGCGTCAAACTATGTCTGATTTGTAAAATGAATTATACAATTATGTGCTACTCAAGTTTCTGTAGAGGAGAGTCTCTGGCAGGAATCAAACAGAGATATAATCTCATACTGACATATGAAGACTTGCAGACAATCCATTAAAGTGCTTATAAACCCAAAATGCGTTTTTGGTTATTCGGATAGAGCATAAAAAGTTAGTGAATAAGTTCTGGATTAGTTTTTGCGTTAAACTTTTAGTTTCGGAGATATAACGGCTCAAACATGCAAATTGTGCCATTTTTTGGAAAAAGTAGCGCCACCAAAATAACACACAGGGACCTGGATCCGAGGAACCCATCTTCAACAACAACTAGGCTTTTGTATAGGAGAAGACAGCTATCTTAAGAGTTTTTATTGAAAAATGCCCAAACGATGTGTCTTTACGATGTTACCTTGTCTACTCGAATTGTAATATATTTTTATAAGTATTGAAACATAACACGTTCCTCGGATCCAGTCTCCCGGCCTGCGCTACTTTTTTTCACAAATTATGACTTTGAGCCCTTATATCTCCGAAACTAAACGTTTAACGCAAAAACTAATCTAGAACTTATTAACTAACTTTTTATGCTCTATCTGAATCACTGGGTTTATAAGCACTTTAAGGAACCAAGTTAGGGAACTAAATTCTCGAAGTGCAGAGAAGCTTAGGAAGTACAACATTGTATAAATAAGACCTTGTTTTAAAGTGCCCCTGCGACGAAATATCACATTGCGTTTCCTGGCATTTTTTGCTACAGAACATCATTTTAGATTAATAAATGTTCGCATTTGCAAAAAAAATTGAACAATAAACATTCTAACACAAGACATTTAACCTCCAAAGTCGCCCAAATGTTGTCCGCCATTGCTCAAAACTTGTTCCAGACGAGCCCGCGATTCCACAGCAGAGTATGTGATTATGACGTCAAAGACTCAACACGTGACAAAGTTTTATGGAAATTATACGAATTATACGACAAGTTACAATAGAAAGTTTTCCCCAAGTAGCTTTATATTCATATATAACTAGCCACGTGTTGAGTCTTTGACGTCACTTCCTCTAACGCAACCTAAGCGTCCGGAACACGTTCGAGTAATGGCGGCCGTATAATCTCGTATAAAAACAGTCTGAAAAGGCGACTTCCTATGCTCGCAATTGCTTGAAACTTGGTTAAGTAAGAACACCATGCTCTTTACAAATATGTAAAAATTTGGGATACCAAAAATTTGATCACAGGGGCACTTTAAACACTATCAATTTAAATTAAATTGAATTTTGATGTCGGGAATGTGGTTGTGTTCTTAGAGTTAAGCCTTTATGATTGAAAGACTAACTGGCCAAACACAGCACAGTTTTAATGTAGGCTGAACGTTTTCAACACAAGGAAAGGGTAGATATTCCTCGGAACATAAAAACATCAGCCAAGGGAAGTTTCAACTACTGAGGAGTCACGCGGAGCATAATTAGCGAGTATTTGAAATTTGAAAATTTGAAACACAAATTCCCCAATAGAGGCCATCACTCACCGAGCGTACTCTTGGGGATATGGTGACGAGTACCATGTTGTGATCTCATAAGGGCCAAACTGAATAAATGGCGGGAACCTGGAGCTGGAACCTTTGTCAGCGGCAGGTTGAACTCTCATCTCACTATTAGCTTTTTCTTGTGCTTTTCGAAACAATGTGTAGTCTTCTTCGGTAACGCCTTAACAACATAAATGGATGAGAAATATTGAAATAACATTTGAACCCAAGATTGGAATCCAGGAATTGAACCCAATGTTTCCAAGAACATATCAATGCTATCACGTTTAGAGTCAGAAATTTTTGAAAGCTATTCTTTTCTCAGAGACAATGTATCTCTATTTTAACAGGATAAACATTTCAGTAATAAATTACTGTTAATAATAAGTGGCCTTGGCCCTTAGGCCCGGGTCAAACGTCGAACTTTTCATGAATCGAACTCAATGTAAATTAGGAAACTCTTTTGTTTAAATTCATTTGCATTGAGTTCGACTCATGAAATGTTCAACGTTTGACCAGGGCCTAAGTATCTTAGGGTTGAGTCTCTCCATTGAAACAAGTAAAATTGTCTAAGGTAACAGCCAGAGAAGAGTTATAAAAACAGAGTTATAAAAACAGCCTGGTTGACAGTGAGTGAAACCATAGAACATCTGACCACAAGTTTTAATGCACTTTGTACCAAAATTAAAACTACAATTAAAACTACTTACAAGTTTGCTAACACAAGACACAAACTGCTAACACAACATGCAAACTGCTAACACTCCACGCAAACTGCTAACACTCCACGCAAACTGCTAACACAAGATGCAAACTGCTAACACAGGACGTAAACTGCTAACACCCCACGCAAACTGCTAAAGCAAGACGCAAACTGCTAGATTAACACAAGATGCAAACTTGAACTAACACAACATGGAACTCACAACATGGAACTAATAAAATTAAAACTACAATTAGAACTATAACTGATCGAATTAAAACTACAATTAAAAGCTGGACGTCTGATATATGACCTGGTCGCTGGTCAAGATGACCGGACCGGCCAAGTTCATTTTAGCTCGGACATGCCGCTTTTATGACCGGACAAATTATTCAGCTAAAGCCTGAAAAAAAGCCTTAATTCCATAATCGCCATTGGTAAACTCCTTCACGTAAAATGCATTGCGCTTTAGTTTATGTTAGCCGTTGCGTTTACACGCGATATACGCGTGATACAAAACTGAAAATGTGCGAAACCGTCACCTAATTATCTGGAGCAATTTGAAAATCATTCTAAGCGGTGGTGCGAGATGAAAACGGCACCCTCAGCCTTGGTAATATTGTGTCAACACAAATGAAATACCAATACTTTTCAGCTTTAATTTGTTTAATTAGCAGTCCAGATTTATTTTATTCTACAAAGTAGATGTTCTTTGTCGACTGCTCTCTGGAAAGTTTCAGAATTATGCGACGCTTGTTAATTAACACAAGTTCGTTGGGTGCGGGCGATCACCTCATTTGATTGATATAGTAAAAGAAACATTACATAACAGTGCTGGTTTTGACAGTTGCAGCCGCTCGTAATTGAATTTATTTCTACTTCGTCTTTTGAGCAATTAGTTTGTTCTTTTGCTTAATGTCATAATGTAACTGGTCAAAATGACTGGCAAGTCCGAGTCGAGAGTTTGACCGGACAGCACCTCAATTTGGCCGGATATTGTCCGTTGTCCTACCGTTATTTCGCGCCCTGTATGACACACTTATAAAACAGAAAATAATAGTAACTGTAAACGTACCAGGTGGAAGGGGTGGTCTCTTTTGCGTTGGTGATTTGGGTGACAAGAGTCGTCTGGAATATTTCCCACTTCTTCTCTTTGGCGTGATGTCCGTGGTATCTTGGTCAGGCAGTGACAAATCTGATGTGTTGCACTTACGTTTAGACGATGCAATTGGGCAACCAAACAAACTGTGTGTTTTAGAGAGTAACGCATGAGAGAAGGAAGAAAGAGAAGGAAGAAAGAGAAAGAGAAGGAAGAAAGAAAAAGAGAAAGGAAGGAAAGACAGGAAGGAAAGACAGAAAGAGATAGAGAGAAAGAAAGAAAGAGAGGGAGAGAGAGAGAGAAAGTAAGCTCAATTCACATAAAATATTTAAATCATCTACTCATCATTTCAAAAGTTAGAAAAAGAAAGAAAGAAATAAAGAGTGAAAGAAAGAAAGAAAGAAAGAAAGAAAGAAAGAAAGAAAGAAAGAGAGAAAGAAAGAAAGAAAGAAAGAGAGAAAGAAAGGAAGGAAGAGAGAAAGAAAGAAAGAAAGAGAGAAAGGAAGGAAGAAAGGAAGGAAGGAAGGAAGGAAGGAAGGAAGGAAGGAAGGAAGAAAGAAAGAAAGAAAGAAAGAAAGAAAGAAAGAAAGAAGGAAGGAAGGAAGGAAGGAAGGAAGGAAGGAAGGAAGGAAGGAAGGAAGGAAGGAAGGAAGGAAGGAAGGAAGGAAGGAAGGAAGGAAGGAAGGAAGGAAGGAAGGAAGGAAGGAAGGAAGGAAGGAAGGAAGGAAGGAAGGAAGGAAGGAAGGAAGGAAGAAAGAAGGAAAGAAGGAAGAAAGAAAGAAAGAAAGAAGAAAGAAAGAAGAAGAAAGAAAGAAAGAAAGAAAGAAAGAAAGAAAGAAAGAAAGAAAGAAAGAAAGAAAGAAAGAAAGAAAGAAAGAAAGAAGAAAGAAAGAAAGAAAGAAAGAAAGAAGAAAGAAAGAAAGAAAGAAAGAAGAAAGAAAGAAAGAAAGAAGAAAGAAAGAAAGAAAGAAAGAAAGAAAGAAAGAAAGAAAGAAAGAAAGAAGAAAGAAAGAAAGAAAGAAAGAAAGAAAGAAAGAAAGAAAAGAAAGAAAGAAAGAAAGAAAGAAAGAAAGAAAGAAAGAAAGAAAGAAAGAAAGAAAGAGAAAGAAAGAAAGAAAGAAAGAAAGAAAGAAAAAGAAAGAAAGAAAGAAAGAAAGAAAGAAAGAAAGAAAGAAAGAAAGAAAGAAAGAAAGAAAGAAAGAAAGAAAGAAAGAAAGAAAGAAAGAAAGAAAGAAAGAAAGAAAAAAGAAAGAAAGAAAGAAAGAAAGAAAGAAAGAAAGAAAGAAAGAAAGAAAGAAAGAAAGAAAGAAAGAAAGAAAGAAAGAAAGAAAGAAAGAAAGAAAGAAAGAAAGAAAGAAAGAAAGAAAGAAAGAAAGAAAGAAAGAAAGAAAGAAAGAAAGAAAGAAAGAAAGAAAGAAAGAAAGAAAGAAAGAAAGAAAAGAAAGAAAGAAAGAAAGAAAGAAAGAAAGAAAGAAAGAAAGAAAGAAAGAAAGAAAGAAAGAAAGAAAGAAAGAAAGAAAGAAAGAAAGAAAGAAAGAAAGAAAGAAAGAAAAGAAAGAAAGAAAGAAAGAAAAGAAAGAAGAAAGAAAGAAAGAAAGAAAGAAAGAAAGAAAGAAAGAAAGAAAGAAAGAAAGAAAGAAAGAAAGAAAGAAAAGAAAGAAAGAAAGAAAGAAAGAAAGAAAGAAAGAAAGAAAGAAAGAAAGAAAGAAAGAAAGAAAGAAAGAAAGAAAGAAAGAAAGAAAGAAAGAAAGAAAGAAAGAAAGAAAGAAAGAAAGAAAGAAAGAAAGAAAGAAAGAAAGGAAGAAAGAAAGAAAGATATCAATGTGTAACATGAACTCCTAAATGTATAGTGATCCCAACAGTCTAGATCAGCTACCTTCGATGAGACGTGAATTTTCCAGAAGAATGTCCACTTCCATCACATCCTGGTGTAGGACACAAGCCAAGCCTAACATATGAAAACTCATTACTGTATACAGTAATCAAGGACTGTTATTAATTTAAGCAAACCTACTTACAGTAGTTAGCCACTTGGCCCATTTAACTTACATGGGAGAGTCATTTGGTGTGTGCTGGATTTTTCGCCGTGGAGGTGTGGTGATGGCTTTTCGTTTTTTCGGGGATGGTTTGGAAGTACACATGAAGCAGATCCATGAACCTGTGGGAAAACAAGGTTAAAAAATTGCGCAAAAACAAAGATATTGAGGGTTGCTGAATGAACATGCACTTGTTTCCAAACAGAATGTATCCCAAACTGCCAACTTTTTGTGAAAGTAAAACATTTTTGTGTTGAATGGACTGCGTTTAGATTTTGTATTGTCAGATGATAGATATTACGCTAATTTTTGAGACGTTACGCTAAGTTTGGAGACATTGCGCTAAGCTTGGAGACATTACGCTAAGTTTTGATACATTACGCTAAGTTTGGAGACATTGCGCTAAGTTTGGAGACAAATAGTATGCTAAGTTTGGAGACATTGCGCTAAATTTAGAGACATTACGCTAAGTTTGGAGACATTACGCTAAGTTTGGAGACATTGCACTACATTTGGAGACATTGCGCTAAGTTTGGAGACATTACGCTAAGTTTGGAGACATTGCGCTAAGTTTGGAGAATTTCGTTAACTTTGAAGACATTGCGCTAAGTTATGAGACTTACGCTATAAAGTTTGGAGATATTGCGCTATGTTATGAGACATTACACTAAGTTTGGAGACGTTACGCTAAGCGTGGAGACATTGCGCTAAGTTGTGAGACATTACGCTAAGTCTGAAGACGTTAAGCTAAGTTTTGAGATGTTACACTTAGTTTTTAGACATCACACTAAGTTGTACCGTGACAAGTACAATTTTTTGTGTGTCGTTACAAATTCATTTGTGCTGGTCATTCTGACAGGTACAGCAAAAATAATTATTTCCAGGCTTGTTATACAGTAGGTCTTTAACCAACCAGATGGCAGTATTTACCTGAAGGCATGTCAGTCATTGGTGGCTTGAGACATTCCATGTGAAAACCTTTATCACAGGCATCACAAAACAAAAGGTTGTCCTATAAATAGAGAGGTGTCCCAAAGTTAAAACTTTGTCTTTTGATGTGAAATAAAACTAGGTGAAATAACATCAGAACAACAATACAACAGAATTCGAGTCAACCACTTTTTTACAATCTACTGTAATACTTTATGAAGGAAGTTTAATAGTTACCGCATTTCCAGCAGACACACAAACTGAACAGATCTTGCACTCAATACACTGCCATCTTTCTGATAGTATCTTTTCGGTGAGCTCTGGAGAGTACTTAAGACAACTTGGATGACCTTAGCAAGAAAATATACATTAACTTGCTAATCGCTTCATTAAGGTGAGTCTAAAAGACAAACTGCTGACAAACATCCCACAATATATAATGACAAACTGCTCAACTTGTGGAGAGGTAGGGTCAGCAGTTTTCTTCACCCGCATTGAATAGATAATTCAGCAAAAGTTTTAATATTTTGTACAAGTGAAACAAAAGAAACAGTTTTTAATAATTTCTGGTAGCTGCTAAAATTCATCATGCACAGTGTAAGAGCCAAGGAGGACATCAATTCCGGAAGTTGTCAGTGGAGAAGTCATGTCTGACAAGTACTGGTCCTTTGCGCTTACCACTGTTCCCACAATCTGCACAGGAAATGAGTTTCTCGATTTCACCATCTCTGTTTTTGTCTCCTGTTCCCAAACAAAACCCACACACAGGACTGGGTTCTGCAACTACCTTCTTTGGTCGCAACTGTAATGTTTGAAAGAGAATTAAGTTATGTGTAACAAGATAAAGTTGGGCTTCTATTTCACACTTAGATTGCAAGCATAAAATTTCAGACTGTGAAGTGATTGGAAATATGGAATTGAAAATAAGCAATGGCTCATACAAGCTGCAGCTTATTTCCCTCGTAGAAATGGTCCTAACATTCATGCTTATGGCACCCACGCCCCATTGAATCGCGATAACGGTGGTTTATTACCAGAAGCATATTTGCATCTTGTTAATAGATAATATCATCATCAGTTCTATGAGGGTATAAATAGGGATCCTACAAAAATCACCCCTGATGAAGATACCAGATTGGAGTGTGAAACGTTGGACAGTAACTTTTAAAGTTACAGTACATTCAAAAAACTTTTTAAAGCCAGAGTATCATCAAACTATGTCTGATTTATCACCTGGTTGCAATGGGAAATTATTTGATAACCAGTCACCTTTTCTTTTAGGATTTCTCTTTGTGCAGTTGATGATTTCATAGCATCCCTGGCTAGTGTTCTCTCGGTTAGCTTCACATATCGCCCTTCCTTGATGAACCGGCCACTATTAATGCCACGTTGGATGGCATGCTTGATGGCCATGTTAAAGTCAGTTATTGACTCAATCTTTTCAGAGAAATTTTCTTTTAAAAACTTTTCAATGGTTGCAACTGATGCCCCATCTTCTCCTTCAAGTGAAAAGACACAGGAAAATGAAATCAATGAAGTCGGAACAAATAAGGATGTGAAAATGTGTGCTACACAGGCTTTTAGCCAAGCGGCCGTCCAGCTATCCTATGGACAGCCATTTTTGAAAAATCAGATTTTTGGACGGCCACTTTTCGTATGGACGGCCATGGATGCCTAAGCAAAATATTTTCCTCAAACAACAACTTACAGGTTTCCCCCTTTGTGATGTTTCTTGATTTCTGTTAGCTGCTGTTAGTTTTAGCTATGGTGTAAGTTTCGTTACTAATTTTTGTCAAGAACATGCAGATATGATGATTGGTTAGTGTGAGATTGATTTAACGTATATGTATATGCTCTAATATGAAGTAGCAAAAACATTGTCTAATAAAACCACTGTTCAATACGTTTGATAAGCTCACAGCCATGCCCACCAATTTTTTTGTGTGGCTACATCCACTAAAATTTGGCCATGGCCATACCGGGACAGCCAGTTTTGAAATCCAGGCTAAAAGTCTGGTGCTACATAGGCAATGTTAAAGTGCCCCAGTGATCAAGCATGGGAAGTCACCTTTTCAGACTGTTTTTATACGAGATTATACGGCCGCCATTACTCAAACACGTTCCGGGCGCTTAGGTTGCGATTAGAGGAAGTGACGTCAAAGACTCAACACGTGGCTAGTTATGTATGAATATATAGCTACTTGGGGAAAACTTTCTATTGTAACTTGTCATATAATTTCCATGCTTTGTCACATGTTGAGTCTTTGACGTCATAATCACATACTCTGCTGTGGAATCACAGGCTCATCTGGAACAAGTTTTGAGCAACAGCGGACAAAATGTGTGCGACTTTGGAGGTTAAATTCCTTGTGATAGAATGTTAATTTTTTTAGCAAATGCGAACATTTATTAACCTAAAATGATGTTCTGTAACAAAAAATGCCAGGAAACGTAATGTGATATTTCGTCGCAGGGGCACTTTAACATACCAGTAGTATGAGTGAAAAACACAACAAGATTGGTACAGGTATACAGTGCTGCCAAAATAATGAATAAAAGGTGTAAGATTTCTAGCAAATGCCCTTTTTCAGAGTAAACAATCTGATAAAGGGTCTAATGAAGAAGGGCCTGGTGAACAGCCTAATACTTTACAGGGTTTGGTGATCAGCCTTTACTTTCAAGGCTTTGCATGGCCAGGCGCCTGTTTATATTACTGATTTGCTAAATAAATATAAACCTACTCGTGCTTTGAGATCATCAGACCGTAATCTACTAATTGAGCCAAAATCCAAAACGGTGACTCATGGAGACAGAGCGTTCTCGGTTTCGGCACCAAAACTGTGGAATTCATTACCACAGGAAATTAGAAGCTTTGATATGTTGGGTAATTTTAAGTCAGCAGTTAACACTTTTCTTTTTTAAAATTAATAGTTTTTTTTTGTTTATAGTGGTAATATATGTAGTAGGCTTTATCTTATAATGAAACAGTAATAAGTTTTATCAGTATATTTAAAAATATATTGTTGTAAGAGCATTGAGACTATTGTATAATGCTCCTAATACATCTATTATTATTATTATTATTATTATGAAGGGCCTAGTGAACAGCCTGATGAAGGGCCTGGTGAACAGCCTGATGAAGGGCCTAGTGAACAGCCTGATGAAGGGACTGGTGAACAGCCTGATGAGACCTCCTATTATTTACTGTTTTGGTAGTGTTTTCATTTATCAGGATATAACTTATGCAAAGCCAAAAGGTGGTGAACATTTTAAGGAATGAAACACTAACATTTCAAGCAGAGCCCTTTATCAGAGCAAGACCAAGGGCTCAGCTCGAAATGTCACTATTTTGTTCCTATAATTTCGACAGTTTACCACCTTTTCACTTTACTATATATCCAAAACACTGTCTACATAGCACTCTACTTTTTTATATCTTATGCAGTCAACATTCAAAATAACAAATTGCAAAAATTACTAGAAGTGAGAAAGCCGTCATCTCAATTAATATTCTACTCACAATTGGTCCAAGCAAATTCTTTAATGTGCCACTACGATGAAAATTCACCCTCGTCTTTTAGATTTTCTTTAGCATAGAATAGTATTTCAGGGTCGAAAGTGATCATTGATGTAAAAAAAACTAAAAATTGGTATTTTGAAGTAAGTATTTTGAGCTCTGAAATCACTATTATTTAGGCCACCATTACTAAAAATGTGTTCCAAGTGAGCCCGCAATTTCAAAAGGTAATATTGTTTGTGACGTCAAATTCTCAATGCTACGCCTGAATTTCAGTCGACGTTAATTGTTTTCTTGTTTTCTTCGAGAAGTAGATGAAATGTTCAGCCTTTCAGATGAAGAATTTGAATAAACGACTTTGATTTACTTGAAGAATTAGCGATGTGGAGTCTTCTTGTTGAGAATTTGACGTCACTTCGTTACGCTGGTCAAGAACATGAACGATTAATGGCGGACATAACAACTCCAGATTCGGAGTCAGAAAAATAATACTTGCCATCGTCTAATCGCAAAACGGTTTCGACCGAGTAATATTTAGCAGCTCTGCTTTATAAATACGTAAAAATATCGATAGGTGAAAATTTGATCGTAGTGGCACTTTAAGCTTTTCCCATTGTTGAAGTTTAACAACAATGATTCCATAGATGTGTTTACTCACTTCCAATATTTTTTTTATTATTATTATTCCCAAATGCATTGCAAATTTCAACTTCAAATTTCAACCAGTTTCTTAACAACAAAAAGAAAACAGCTGAAACAAAGATGAATGACATTTACCTCGAACACTTAGTCATGGCTTAGGCAGGTTTGTGAGACGATGAAACATTTTGGAATCTCAATATAGCTACCTGAATACGAAAATATGGAGAAGTCAAAGAGAAACTCAGCAAAATCTGCATACTCGTGACATCTTCGTGATATCACAATTTTCAACTAGGTTTTCACGCTGACGTCAGCTAATTTCCTATCCAGTCTTTTTATTATCCATGGTTCTACCTTTCTCCTTCACTAACCTTCAGTTGTGATGGCCTTTTGCACATACTTTCTTAGATCAGATGGCATCTGTGGTGATCTTTTCGATCCTGGCGTGGTCACAGTTGGATCTTTGTAAGAAGACAAGCCTTTGAACTCTCCTCGGATGATCCGACCAGCTTTCACACAAAGATCGAGCTGCTCAGCTATAGTTTGTGAGTCTACTCCATATGTTGATTCAAGGACATGTGTGATGCGTTCTTCATTTGGCCGTTGTTTTTGACCTTTGACCTTCGCAATGGCCGCAAGAATCCATGGTATGTACTTTGAGTCAGGTTCAGTGTCGTCTGATTTTTTTGGCCGTGGCATCTTTCAAAAAATTAATTTAAAAAATATATATTAATTCTAATTCCTTTTGAATCTCAATAGTCAATGTACATCTAGACCTCTCATCTTCAAGACACTAAATTAGTAACTATACTGTTTTCTGTCCAATTTCTTCCACTTTACTAAGTGTCAGGAAAGGAAATAATCAATAATAAACTGTAGAGCGAATGTTATGATGTCAATAGGCGGGCGAAGTTTCATATAAATCCCGAAATGACGTCAGATAGACTATCGGTAGTAAAATTCGAAATTAAAATCAGCTGTTATTTCTAAAATAAAGTATTATCGTAAGAGTTAGGGTTAGTATTACGTTGAGAATTAGGATAATGTTTGGACTGTTTTGAATTCGAGATACTTATATTAGATGTCGGGCTATTAGGCAACCATCTGACCATCTGGCTCAACACAAGCCCAAATTTAAATAGCTAAGGAATAATATAATTTTCCCATGAATTTGTCATGATAGGCACAAGATTAACATTTACTTTTAGTATTATGTAGTTGACGTACCTTTGCCCGGTTTAAAATACAATAGAAACTCGGGAAAAACGATTTATTTATCTATTCCACTTGGTATACAGTAACTGTTGAAATATTGAACACGCCATTTTTTGAAAAACAAAGCTTGAGCCCGCGTGGCTACACGCACGTCACGAGAGATACTTCATGTACGCTGGAGCAATTTTAATTTATTATATTAGTATATAATATAATATAATATAATTATTATAATATATAATATAATATAATATATAATATAATACAATATTTATAAGTAATATCATGGTAGTGAGGTGTATTAGCTGTTAAACCGCCCGCTCGACGAGGGTCATTAAGTAAAATTCCTGAGGGCCGCACTTTGTAATACCATGGTTGTCGAAATTTCATGTCTTTGCTAGCCTGTGCACAGCCGCGAACCTCCCGGATTCCCGGGTGTATCCAGGCTGTGCACAGGCTATGTCTTTGCATGCCAGGTGAGAAGAAGCTAATACTACCTCTCATGACGTCATTTTGACCTATAGATTGTATAAATTAATCCAAATGAGGTAATTTAGTTATTAATTCAACCTGAAAAGACAAAAGAAATTGAGACAACCATGGTATTATAATATATATTTATAAAAACGCTTCACGATGCAAAGTTTAATTAGGCTATAGTTTTTTCGAAAAAATCTGCAGAGAAATTGTCAGTCCTAAAAATACATTTGAAAGCCCACATCACATTATTATTAAGTTTTATTTAACCAGGGTGACTCAATCAGTTATATAACTGTTCTCCCTTGAGGCCCTGACATTCAATCTCCAAATCCCTGGATTCAGGGCCATAGGCCATAGCAATACAGTTGGTCTGGTTTCACAACTTTCTGGAGCACGAAATTTTTTTTTAAATTGCGAGGCTGTGCCTGAATATATTATAGCTAGCCTACAGTCAGTTTAGAGGATAGTATTATTATGAGGATTAGTATTACGGTTATATTCTTAGGGTTAGTTGCGTTCGACGAAGGAGAGCGCATTCTAAATTACTAATCTTGCATGTTATGGGTTAATACTGTGCTTTACTCGGGAAAGGTGGGTGAAAAAATTACCGTTTTGTAATTTGGAATAAATTATGGCATTAGTACTAGCTCGGGACTAACACAGCAGTGGATTGCCTGTAGAAGTGTTCAGGATTAGGCATGCCAGCAGAATGATGCTAGAAATGTTCTATAGCATGGAGGATCAAATAAATAGAATGTAGAATATAAACCACACATAGCCTTGTAATAAATAACATATGGTAATCATATGGCGCGTTTATAATATCAAAATTCAATCTGATCATTTGAACACCATACATCTAATTCGAACATTTACTCGAAACGTGCAAGCCTCGCAAAGTTATAAATTTTCCATTCAAGCGACACTTTGCCAAAACGAACTTCACGATTGTAATATTTGCTGAGTTATCTAGCGGTCGAACGGTCATATTTCAAATCGAACTAACCAACGGGAATGCGGGATGTCACCGTTGTCAAAAACATTTTATATAGCATAAAGCCCGACGTTCGAGGGCTTTATCTGACTTATTTCACGAGTGAGGAGGTTTTCCAACAAAGTTTTGTCCATTTTATCCACCTTGGACAAAGATTTCCCTTAGTATTTCCTTCATTTCTTATCTAATTAGCATTCATGGTCTTTATGCTAGATAAAGCCCGCGGTACATCAAAGAAAACCGACTCAATCGTGTAATAAGCAGTGTTATATCATCAGTTTTGCTTAATATTGATATATGTACAATGAGAACTGATGATGACATTGATTGTGGACGTGAATCACAGAAAGCCCAGAAAATTTTAAGCCTTGCGGCTTTCCACTTCCCACAAAATGCAGGAAATAGCGTTTCCAGAGCCTTAAAAAATCAAGAATTTTCCCAGGGGAACATGCCTCGAACTCCCCAGTTTCTCGCGCATTTGGCGCTCGTATCCAGGCTATGGCCCGAAATCGAAATTTTCCTTCTCTATTAAAAAGATACTTGACCATACAACCATTGTGACATTTCATTAAAAATTATATATGTACAGGTATAAAATTAAATAATCTGAATTTAAATTACAACAGATCAGTGCTCTCCAACCAGTAAGCTCTTACAATAGTGATCAACATAGGCTAAAATTTTTTTTTAAATGTGCTAAAACTTAAAGCAAAAAAACTTGTGATCATTACCGGCCCTAATCATGATATATGAGCAACCGAAATTTAAAATTATTATAACATCAACCCAAGTCAGTTTTAGGGTTAGGATATAGGTTAGGATTAGGGATTAATTTAATTTCGATTTGTTCATATATCGAGAAAGCGCCTCATTACCCTAAGAGAACCTGCTAATTGCTTGCATAAATGTTTAGAAATGTCAATAATCTTAGCATATATTTCTGTATTTGAGAAGCAACATAATTTTCATATTTCACAGTGTCTACTCAATATGTAGCAGAGAGTTTTCCAATTCAAACTTAATATTTTTGTCTTTGCATACATAACATTGATAAGCCAATCATATTCTGCACAATTTGGGCCATCAAACAAATATTTTTTTAATATTAGAAGTGCAAGGCCTGGTTGTATAAAAAAGTAGATAACTTTAAAATGCCCCTAACCTCAAAATTTTTTATTGTCTTATTTGGAAGAACTTTTAAAATAATAAAGTAACTTCTTTTGAAGATTTTCACTTCTTCGCTTTCTTTGTGAGATATATCAGTTTGTTTGATATGCAAATATCTGGAATTTCGTCACACATGCATGACTTATCAGAGAATGTTATATATCTTTGCGTTCATGAAATAAAAACACTAAAGAGTGAATAACGCGTATGTGCGTTTCTCCCACAACACCAAACTTCTTGATTTTAAAGGATTTTGTTCGAGAATGAAAGAGATATACACATTTCTCCAATACGTCATTATGCATGTGTGACGAAATTCCAGACATTTGCATATCAAACAAACTGATACATCTCAAAAAGAAAGCAAAGAAGTGAAAATCTTCAAAAGAAGTTACTTTATCATTTTAAAAGTTCTTCCAAACAAGACAATAAAACATTTTGAGGTCAGGGGCACTTTAACTATAGTTAGTGTTAACTATAAGACTAAGTACACCTTTATTCTTAACTAAGTGGTTGAACTTAAGCCCTTTAAGCGGCTGCTATTAATAGCTCAAAATGCGGACAAACAAACCAAATTTGACTCACAAATGATTGCAAAAGAGCTATTTTCTTTTGTCATGGCTGCAAGAATTATGGGTAAATGTGGACAAACATGGATACTGATGTCATCTTGACAAAATGTTATTGTAATTAAAAGTTTTGTGCAACCGGGCACAGATCATATTATGTAAAATATTAACATTTCTAGACACTATATGCAAGGCATTTCATTTGAAATGATTTATTTTTGTTTTTATCTCAACGTGGAGTACCAGACTGGGAGGAGACAACAGGGGACTGGGAAAGATACTGAGAGTTTGAGCTGGCTGCCGAGGGTGGTCGACTACCTGTCTTTGGTTTGGGGGCCTTTGCCAGGATTGCTTGCATGTCTTTTTTCTCATCATAAGACTTGAGAATCTCATAAAGTTTAAGCACCTCTTGGGTAATCTCCAAGATTTTATCCATGTCAACACATAGATCTTTGAACCAATCACTGGCATCTCTTTGTCTCACCACACAAGCCATGTACACGGCTGCTAAAGCAATTTGATATGGATAGTAAATAAGGCAGACATCTGTTCGAAGACTGTCATTTACAATACGCCATGCCAGTGAAAGAAAGTTGTCATCTTCGTTTATATCCTTGACGTATTGTACGAGCGATCGGTAAGGGTGGTACAATATCAAACAACAGTTCATTGTTTCCAGAACAAAAAATTCACATTCATAAACCTGCAAAAGAGAAATGGACATTGCAACACAGCTGTACATAATTTGAAACCATCTTTCTCCCAGCCGGTAAATAATATATATATATAATATACATATATATATATATTTAACAATTATACCATGAGCTTGAGTCATATATGAGCTCATAGCCAACGAGTTGGCTATTAGTTCATATATGACATTCGACAAGAGCGAATGGTCTAACTGTTTCATTATATAGCCAAACACTTAGTTAGTTTGGCGTTTCTTTATAAAGCCCCATCGATTTCAGCTTTTTTCGACCTAAAAAACATGCCGCCATCTTGTTTTTTCTCAACTGCTACAATATGAGGTATAGCCTAGTAGTAGAGGAGCCAATCACATTGTGAGATAGGTAATATCCTACTAGTAGCTATATAATAAATTTAAATATATATATATATATATATATATATATATATATATTATATATATTGCTAAATAATTTATACACTATTTAAGAAGATGCCTTTTACAAACTAGAAACTATGTAGTATGTATGAATTATTCTAAAATATATAAAAAGGATAAAAAATAGTGATCTCTTTCATAATATACAATACCTGATTAATCCTGTAAGGATATTCACAATTAAAAACAGACATGAATTTATTTTTGACAACGCTGGCACAAGTTTGAATCAACCTGTTGTTAGATATAACGCCGCATTCCTCGACTTTTGAGGCTAAATAGAGACACGTTGGTGCCAACAAAAGAGGGTCGACGTTTTTCAACGAGTTCTTTGAGTAAAATCTTTTAAAATAAACTGTGGCTGTGGCGATGACTTGCTGCCTGTGCTTCAAGTATTCGCCCAGAGCTTGGATAAAATTCGCAAATAGTATGTGTATCTTCTGGTATTCCTCTGCGTTTAAGTGTTTAAGGTCTTGTTGCCGTCCTGCGGCCGTAATTATTTCTTCTTTCGTTAGCATCCAGTAATTGTGATGAGAAGACAACCAGAAATTTGCCGCCATTTTGGAAAAACTGGTGTGGCCACTGGCCCACGCAGGCTCTGGGAACGAGATTGGCGTGAGACCTGAATATATCCCAAGATTTCCTATTTTTTACAAAAAATCCCAGGTTCACCAGAGGTTCACAGCTTCATATCCTGATTAGTTCCCAGGTCTCTATCGCCGTTTGAGTACTCTAGCTCCGACTCAAATAACCGAGAGACAAGAGCTTTCAAATAGAAAATATTAGAAATAATATTAATAGGGTCAGCTTTTCAAAACCGAAACTGTTTGCTCTGGAAAAATCCCAAGAAAAATCCCAAGGTCGAATCCCTGAGAAAAAATCCCCAAAAAATCCCAACTCCTTCAAAAAATCCCAAGATCTTAGGATAGAATCACTGGGCGTGGCACTTATATCATATATGATGAGTCATCATTTCGGTGAAACTCTAAGGACCTTCACATTTTCTAGAACTACTAATCCTAACCCTAATCTCAACCCTAACCTTGATCTTAACCTTAATCCTAACCTTAACCGTAGCTATCCATAACCTAACGAAAAATAAAGACCAGACAAAAACAGAAAGGTCATTTTGAGTGATCCCTTTTAGCCATCCCCCATTTTATATAGTTCCGATATTCTGCTGCCCTATACATTTTTTTAACTAATATTCAAACGTTGATGATATACTTGAACGCTATACTGGAGAATTTTCACCAACTTTTTCACTCAAATCGTCAACCAGTTTATCACACAGAAAGCAGAAAGCCAAATTCCTGATTTGATATTACAGTCATTAGCATTTCTATTAACCGTGGACAAACAAACTTTATATTCACTTCGTGTAGAGTCTATATCAGTAATATTGTATTTCGAGTTATAGGTAATGAATATAATATTAGGGTTAGTTTCAGGGGGGGAGGGGGGTAGGCCGCAAGATAAACTACAGTCTCCACTACGGTGGCAGCTCGTGGGGTCTAGATCCCATTTCCCAACGTACAAAATTTAGAAAATCCCACTCCCATTAACAACACATTTTAAAATCCTAATCATGTGCTGTCTTTATTAAAGTTTTCCCATTCCCAGTGGCATTTTAATCCCATTCCCAGTGAGGAAAATCCCTAAGAATCCCAGTTCCCAGTGCTAAAAATGGACAAATCCCAGTTCCCATTTTACCCTTCAGGATTTGGGCTGTTTCTTTCGGTGAACTGGATATACATAATATTACATCATTGAAATGCTGAGTTTAAAAGTAGGGTTAGTATTCCTTTATTTCAGGGTTAGGACCTAGAGTTTTTATTTGGGTTATGGTTAGAGTTTTTGTTCTTGTAAAGCTTATGAATCCTAAGTAATATGGCCTTATTCAAATCAGTCTCCAAACCACAAATCTTGCTGTAATCGCTCGTACGATGCCAAGTTTACATTATATATACACGGCGGGAGTGATTTGCAGAATGCAGATTGCAGAACGCGGCTACAGTGTATTAGGAGCACGTTGTAACCAATAAATTATTGGATTGTAAGCAACCCCAAAACAACAAAGATCCTAACCCTACCCCCCGCCTAACGAGTTTTCTAACCCTGCCTTCTGCAATCTGCCTTACCCCCGCCCTTATATATATGAGATCGGCAAACCTGAAAGATAATCTGAAATTAATGTTTGTTTAAACTCCACCAACAAGACTTCTCAATTATCACCTCAAACGTCTATTAGAATTTTGTTTAGCGCGAGATTCCTTTATCACAAGAGCTTATCGCGCTTCTTCAATGAACAATATGAGCGACTCCTTGATATCTACCAGAAAAAGATGACAGATCTTTCTCATGCCCGGCACTACTACCTGCACAACAGCTACATTCACTAACAGGATTTTCAATCATTTCAAAAGGCATTAGGTTAGCATTTGGCCTAGGGCGCTTCTGCAATGCCAATAATAAAACTCCTTTAGCTTCCACTGGTTAAGAAAATATGACACTGTGATACAGTTCAGAACCTGCCAGCAAAGTACGACACATCTAGTCTCTTGCACAAGAGTTTTTACTGCCACTATTACACCGCGTTCACTTTTTTTCAAGAACGACGTCCGAAAATGTTCCAACCGTGTCTCAATTCGTGAAGCCAGTGAGACCATTTTTGAATTCAAACAAAAGGATGCTAAAACGTTTTTAAAAAAGTTTAAAAATGTAAAATTTTGACCTTTTAAGACAACATTCACGTATTTATTGTCGCTATATATTGATTTTTGCGTAAGTGAGGAAAATTTACATTTTGCATCGTAAGTAAAGAGAATCACATTACTCGCCCTTCGGCCCTCGTCAGTCCAAAGGCGAATTCTCGTTCTCCACGAAACTTCCACCCGTGTTTTTATAACTGTGTGGTAATAAGGAAAATGTTTTTAAAATGTTTTAAAAAGACGCATGCAAGCAAGGTTAAAATCAATCCGTGCCTGCAGCTGCCCGTGGACATAAACAATTGCACCTGGATGGACTGACGCGGAAAGATAAGACATTACTTTGAAGTGCATTTCATTTTATGAAATAATTGAGAGCAGGTGAACGAGAAAGATAATTATAGTGAAGGCTCTATTTCACAATCATCCTCATGGTAACATGAAAATTTATCGACATGAATCGACAGAAAACTAATTGAACTCATACTTTAATCAACAATTTTCCGTCAACTCATGAGTAGTGCAGGTTAATCATGTGGCGATAAATTGTCAAGGCTCTTGGTTGGTAAATCCTTATTGAGGCATAATGGAAATTTCAAGGACAATTAAAACTTTCAGTGTTTCCCAAAGTGTCTCACGCACATAATATCGCGCCACGGAGATCAAAGAGGAATTAGAAAGATAGTTGCGGAGAACGAAGGGAATTGAGTGATTCAGAAGTTCCACATAGAAGAATATATTCCCTATATGTCGAAGGTAAGACAAGAACTGAAAGCCTCTCGACCGCTCATTAAGAGAGGCGTTATTTAGAACGATAATATATGAGAAAATTAATGAGAATAACAAATAACCAGGTGATAAATCAGACATAGTTTGACGCTACTCTGGCTTTAAAAAGTTTTTTGAACGTAACTTTAAAAGTTACTATCTATGAGTCATGACCCAACGTTTGACACTCGCTAGTGTCTTCGTCCTATTAACGTTGTTAATAGATAACGTCATCATCGGTTCTATGAGCTGAGGGTATAAATAGGGATCTTAACTTTACAACAATCACCCCTTGTGAAGACACTATAGATTGGAGTGTCGAAACGTTGGGTCATGGACAGTATAACTTTTAAAGTTACGTTCAAAAAACTTTTTAAAGCCAGAGTAGCGTTAAACTATGTCTGATTAATGAGGATATATAGAAATATAAAACAAAGTTGGTACTGATTGCCTGTACATATAGATCAGTCAATCAAAAGTGTATATATCTATTCATTTCATGAATTCTGATTTTAATATGGGTATATAGAGATTATTTATCTTTAAACGAGATTATTTATCTTGGACGAGATTATTTATCTTTAAAAAATATTGCCGTACCGGTGCGGCTGCAGTGATTAATGACTGTAAGATCCGAAATCGTTTTAAAAGATCTGCCGATTTTTAATAAAAATATACAGAAAGTAATTCAGAAACATAGAATTCATTAATCTTGACATTAAGGTAATACGACAAAAGAAAACAATTTTAACACAAATCGAAAAATTGCATCAATTATAACGATACTATATTTACATATGCGATTTTACATATGTCATTTTGGTGTATGTGTTTTAATGACAAGCGTGCCTGGGGCGCGTTTTGTAACAGTAGCAGCGAATCATAAACAAGAATTATATATAGCACGAACAAACAATTCCATATACTAGAATGACATCGTGATGGAAAATTGATGTTGATGTTTTTAGGAATGAACTGACGTTACCAGCAAGAACAGGGCTACTACATCAAGTCCAGAGGATTACCTCCTGTATAGATCAAACGAACCATGCCGAGGGGCTATAAGATTCATATAGTCGTTTGATATCGTTATTAGAATATAGATCATCATTAAATAAGAGGACATGCGTATATAAAGTCATTAATTTTTAACTAGGATATAAAGAAGGAATATCATAAGAGCTGAGAAAGACTACCTGGCCAAGGGGAAGAGGAAGAAGCTGAAAGGTGACTATATAGTTAGTTATACTATATAAATAAATATTGTTTCGTAAAGCAATGTCTATCACAAGGAGGAGCTGTTAAAAACACTACAGGTTAAAAAACACTACAGTCTACAGGTTTTAAGAATTGGGTGTCAGAGGTCGAGTGTCTAACTGGTGATCAGGCCTATAGGTTAATTGGACGATTCCTGTACTGATTTTCTGCGTATTGAGGCTGCATGACGTATCGATCCATGTCTGTCAACTCCAAGCTATATATATATTTTTATTCAAATATATGTATATGAAATTTGACTGCCCCAACCGGGAATCGAACCCGAGGTCTCCGAATCAACGCATCGGCGCTCTAACCACTGAGTTATTGAGACACGGTCAGAACAGTCTTGAACCCGAGGTCTCCGAATAAAAAAAAACATCCAATATGGACTGAAAGTGCGTTGCGTTGTCACTGTTACAATACGAATCAGGGTTGCAGCGGAGACGGCAGTTCACCGCGATCACATACCACTCCACTTCACGAGAGCTTCCACCGGGCTTGCGAATAAAAACCTCTAAAGCCGGTGACACACTACGTGGTCTCCGAGATTTTTGTTTCCGAGACTTTTGTTTCCGAAGTCTCGGACACAAAATCTTCAAGTGTATCATCGAAGTCTCTGAAACTTTTTGTGTCGGAGACTTCTCTCTGTGATTAGAACACGGTTAGTCTATTTCGGAAACAAGATCTCCGTTGGTATCCGACACAAAAAGTTTCAGAGACTTCAATGATACATTTGAAGATTTTGTATCCAAGACTTCGCTTAGTGTGTCTCCAGCTTTAAAGGTTGGTTGGCCAAAATATTACGTCAGAATCAAATGTCTGACGTTTTGAGCAAAGGAACCTTCGTTACTTTTGCACGAACAGCCTTTCGGCTCGAAATCGGCAGTAACTACAGCTTTTTGTCATTCATAGAAAATACGGGTCATTTGGAAAGGCTCAAAATTCTTAACTTTTCAATATTTTCAGGAGTAACCAGAACTGCCAAGCATTGGCCGTAAGAGAACGTTTACATAACGCAGTGTAGATATAACTTTTGGTGGTAACTAAGATCAGAGTTGAAGCACCTCAGTGAAGAGAAACAGACATGGGCGAAGCAGTTCCAATCCTTCTACTAATTATTGCAGTTACCGCTTTGGTCGGCAACATGTTCGTCGTTATTCTGTTTATCAAGAATAGAAAATGGCTGAAGAAGGCGCACAATTGCCTCATCCTCGCTCTCGCAACACAAGACATCCTCACGGCAATTGGACTACTCGTGCTTCCCTGGTTCGTCCAACCACCCGACACCTATGTCGTTCCTTCAGACCCAACGTTATTTTGCAGTCTCATCTGGTCGCAGTACTTGCCCTTCTCTCTCGGCGTCACTTCAGTGTACACATGTCTAATGTTAACCATCGAACGTTGGTTCGCGGTTATAAAACCGATGACCTACCGACGGATAGCCCAGTCTCCAAAACTAATCTGTGCAATGGTGGTTATTCCATGGATTGCGGGGTTTTGTCTCGAGCTGAATGGACCGATGAGTGCCAAAGGTCGCCAAAAACAAGATGGTTCGCGTGAGTGTTATTGGGAAACAACTGGAAGTTCGGCTTGGAAGACTTCTCTGGCAATCTTCACCCTTTTTGGAACCATCATTATCCCTTCACTTATCATGGTCATTGCCTATGTGCAGATTATCCTGCGGATCAAGAGATCGTCAAGCAGGGTGACCAGGGACGTACAATCATCCTCAGAGTCATCCGGGGGAGGTAACGCGTCTCGGAGTGAAGCACGTGAATTTCGTTCCTTGAAACGACTCACAAGGATGGTTTTTGGCGCGTCGGCCATTGTGATGGCGTGTTGGTTGCCAGATCAATTATACTATTGTCTTTCACAGGTGAACCTAGTGCAGCTTGGGACAACGGCGCACTATATAGTGAAGGTTCTAGCATTCGCTAATTCGTTTTTCAATCCTTTTATATATAGCTTTTCAAATGAGCAGTATAGGAGAGAGTTCAAGGCCTTTTTTCCCTTTTGTTTTGTCACTGGACAAGATCAGTCAGAAGATTAATTTTCCAGGCACTAGAAATACGAAGAGACTGAGGATTTCGAAACGCTGTAACGACGGAAAATGGCTAAAAGGAGAGGACCTTTCTGTTTTTGTCTGGTCTTTATTTTTGGCCTAGATTAGGGTTAGCTATGGTTAGGTTTAAGGTTAGGATTAGACTGGGGACCGAAGAGAAATAGATTTGGTGCTGAAAAAAAATTTTACGCAACCCAATTAAGATCAGAAATTTAACCGTCCCAAACATTTATGGTAAAGAAAATCTTTTACCCAACCTTTTTACCCAATCTTTGACCTGGTCTAAGCAAGTTCTTGAACAGTGTTCCCGAGCCAACAAATTGCTAGGATATGTTCGTAGATCAACTAGAAATATCAAAAACTCATCAGCACGTCGAACTCTATATCTAAGTCTCGTCCGTTCTCAACTGGGGTACGCAACACAAGTTTGGTCTCCGCAGTCTGTCGACCTCATCTCACGCATGGAACGCGTACAAAGACGCGCATCCAAATATATTTTGGATCTACCTTTTCTTTGTGATTCCAATTACAATCAAAGGCTTGCCGTCCTAAATATCCTACCATTAAGTTATTGGCACGAATATCTCGACATGCTGTTCTTTTTTAAAGCAAATTGTGGCATCATCAATCTGTCTAACTCAGTACTTCCAGAACATCAAATCCACAACAAAATTACAAGATCAGTGGATCCCAACTGCCTTCAATTCAAAATTAAGAAATCCAACACTCTGACATATCAAAAATCTTATACTATTAGGACAACAAGGATCTGGAATGTACTACCAAAAAACAACCTTTAAAAATTCACTGCTCATGAATTACTATCATTATGCTCTAGAAAACAATTACAATGTAGATGACCCTCGCTCCTGGAAAACAATTTGCCTTAAATGCAACCAGGCAGGTGACTTAACAAAACCACTTTCATGTTGTTTCTAGTTTGTATCTGTATTTGTATATTGTAATTATCTGTAACTATATATAAGCTGTGTATTGTTTAGTTTACATATAGGGACCGCAGTAATTGCATGGCCAAAGCTGTTGCGGACACCCTGCCATTGTCTTGTATATATTATTGTGTAAATATTTGTTCTCTAGTCTAGATGTGGCAAAGCTTATAAAATAAATAAATATAAAATAAATAACCCAAGAAGAAAAAAGTTAGATAAAGCCCAATTCCCATCATATCGTTTATACAAGTTTTAATAACAAACCGAAATAGATATACAGACATATCCTACTCGGTATAACTAGTCAGATCATTATCTCCCTATACCGGAGCAGCAATCCAAGGAAAACAAGGAGAGGAATACAATAGCAAGCTTTAATGTACAATGATGACTAAGGAGAACTAATGGTGAGATTCCAATTTTAAATTATAAACTCTTAATTTTTTTATGTAAATATTAGTCATGAAAATTTTTTTTTACCCAACCATTTAGGTCTTAGAATTTTCAGTCACCCAACCATTTTCTCTTCGGCCCCCACCTCAGCCATAAATAATTACGTTCCCTTAAACTAGAAAATGAAAAGGTCTTTTTGAGTCATTCCTTTTTGATTTCCAAGTAACGACGCGACTATTGCCACGCGTCGTTATTAGGGACTTTAAGATCTACGACGGCAACCGCGGAGAGATGAGAGATGTGACTTAAGACTGACTTAAACACAGACACTATAATCCTTTTAGGAATATTGGAGCGTTTTGGAGATCATAAAACAAGCTTGGAGTGTCAAATACGCTAGTCAATCGACCGTGGTTTCATTCAAATGCTAAAATTTGTATTGCTTTTACTGCCGTAGCCGTCCTCGAGTTACCGTCGTCCTAAACAGAACGAGAACGGCGTTGAAATTACTCTTGGGAATAAAAATTATTCATTCTTGTTTCGCATGAAGATTCTAAGGTTGCCGTCGTAGATCTTAAAGACCCTAAATGTTGTGAACTGGGCACCGTTGTGGACGTGTCACTTCCGTGACAGCTGTGACTATAAAATTGAGCGAATCGACGGAATAATCCTTAAAGTTCGCAAACCATTTTACTATAATGTAAAAAATTGTTGTCGATGGATTTATTTTATTTCTCAATTTATGGAAATTGGATATTCTCATTGATTATTATACAAAACTCAATACTCATACAATCTCTATTGTGATTGCAGGCGCGTAGGAACTGTAGCGGCAGTAGCGGCTTTGGCTGCTACACTTTTTTGCACGACCTTACCATTCTCCGCCTTTATTTACCAAATTTATGATTTATTTAAACTTTTGGGTTTTTTGACAATTTGGGCGTTTGCACAATTAAGCGCCATTTGTTCAACGGTTTTAAGATAGACCGTTCCTCACAGATGTTTTAGTTTGGCTGTTTGGCCTGGGTTATTGAATCTGATGGTTACTGCTTCTCTCAACATGCAGGAAATTGCGTTTCAGAGCAGCTTAGAAAATCAAAACAATTTTTGAGATCGCACCTTCGTCGCTCGCTAGAAGGCTCGAGATATGGGGGCCAGGGGCAATATAAATAATTGAGGACCCTGGTTTCTCAGATTTGAACAAAAAGTTTGTCTGGTTTTCGCGACTCTCGCAAAAACTTTTTACAAGCAATCACATGCAAGACTAATTCGTTTTAAAGTAACAGCTAGGGAGAAGGCGCTGTTTCCAACGCAGAAAGCGCCTATTTCTAAGAGACGTATTTAGCGTGTGACACCCCCAAATGGCCAAATTGCTCGTGCAACCTGAACTTTGCTTTTTTGCAACACTATAGTTGGACGAAAAAAAGCTACGTGTAACGTTTACACTAGAGCAAACGTAATCGGATTCGTATTGTTTTTTATTCCCACCAGGATGCAAAACAATGTGAATCCCATTCCCGTTACTTTTGCTCAAGTGTAAACGCAGCCTAAGACGGCAAAACGATACGATTTCACGGTATTCGACCAAATAATATGCATATATGTCAACAAAGCTTAACATGACAATTGAATTGACCGGTCAAATTTGGTTCTGAATTGAAACTCGTTTCGCAAACAATCATTGGCAACCAGCTGTCCATGCATTGCACTTAAGTATTTGCTCGATTGCGCGAGTGGCTGAAGTTTTCATGAAGACATGCTCTTTTGTCGGCATGAATCAGTTATCTGAGTTTATATCGATATTCAGGATATAACCAGACAACCAAGCTAGTGAGCCGAACGTGGGATGTACGTGCGATTGATAAGGTGACAATTATCAGTTGTTTGTTTAGTTTCCATTATCACACTCTAAACGCCTCTCTTGTTACAGCTGTTGTCAGCTGCTTAAGAGGCACGCAATATATCATTTCCCATTTCATATTCCTCATATAACTCAGAGAACATCTCTCAAACGTCAACCTTCAAGAGCCGATAATGGCCATGTCGAACAGTACTCAACGTCTTAGTAAGATGATTGCTACGCCGTCTGTTGTCGGCCATGCGACGACTACAGAAGCAGAAAATAACACTGTATTATTTCAGAGTAACAAAGTTATATCGTCTATGGTTCCGGTCTTTATCGTCATCGCCGTGGTGGCTATTTTGGGAAACCTTCTGGTCATTTTACTTTTTGTGAGGAACAGATGTTGGTTAAAGAAGGCCCATAGTAACCTCATCCTCTGCATGGCCATCACCGATATTCTCACCGCAATATGTATCCTTACTGTCCCATTATTTGTTCACGACAACGACGTCTACCCTATCCCCAGGGACTCCATCGCCAGGGAACTATATTGCCGAATAGTTTGGTCGCACTATCTGGTCTTCTCACTTGGTGTAACCTCGGTGTATACTTGCCTTTCTTTGGCTATAGAACGGTGGTTGGCCATTGGAAAACCTTTGTTCTATAAGCAACACCTTCACTCGAAGCGAAACATTGCTTTTATGGTACTCCTGCCGTGGCTCGCAGGTTTCGCATTTGAAACTTCGGCTTTGATTCGCACGACTGGGGTTCTTCATCCTGACGGCACCACCAACTGTCGATGGAACCCAGACACTTCGGAACGGCCTGTTCGCGTAGCCATCGCCGTTGTGTCATTTCTAGGAATGATATTAATTCCCGGATTGCTGGTCGTAGCGACATATGCGCACATCTTAATCAAGGTCAAGAAAACATTAACGAGGAACTCTGAGGAGAGGAAATGGAGCAGTCGAAACAAAACAGACTTCAAGCGCATCACGGTCATGGCCGGTGTAGCTTCTATAGTATTGATTACTTGTTGGTTGCCCGATCAGTTTTACTTCATGCTCGGCCAAATGGATTACGTTCAACTTGACGTCATCGGTCATAGATGGCTTAACGTGCTTGCGTTGTCAAGTACTTGCTTAAATCCCTTTATTTACGCGTTTTGGAACCCTAACTATAGAGAAGGCTTCAAGAGGGAGCTGGCGTGGCTGGTATGTTGGGATCATCATAGCGGCACAACATCGCACACTGTCAGAAGTCAGTCTAGGGATTATAGTTGTGTTATGGTTCAAACGAGGACTAACATGCAATCACCGCATATCAGTGACATTCAAACGAGGACTGACGAGCAATCACCGCACATCAGTGACGTATAATACTCTTAAAGTTAAGGTGGCTCCCTACGGTTTTATGACCGTGCGAGAGCTGGTCACTAATTTGGCGGTAAATATTTTTTTGGCGGGAGAATTGGTAAGCGCATGCGCATATAAGCGAAAATTCAAGAATTTTCGATAATCTTCAGTCAAAATGGTCGTGTAGATGCGCATGCACCTATAGGCACACTCCTAACCAGACCCCACAAGTGCCCAATACCTGGTAAAAGCGCCGAGATCTAAAGCGATTCATGCGTAGTGTGTTATACAAGAATATCGTGGAAGAATAAACCAAAAGCAATAGTTATTGGATTTCATTACTGTATAAATAAATTAGTTTTAAATGAAATGGCTTTAAAGGACATTGGCAACAAAAATTGAGTTTGTCTAATATGAAAGAACTCGTAAAATGATAGAGTAACATATTTTACAACTTTTCCGTATTTTACTTCGTTTTTGAAATATTTCACAGTTTGTTTGATATGTAAATGTATGGTCTCTGACGTCAGGTGTTGCGTAGAGAAGTTTCACACATTAAAATATTAATTCCATCTTCAAGTTTGTTTCACAAATTTACTTGAAAATGTGCGTATAATAACTCCTCATGATAATGAACGCTGTAAACTTAGCAATCACTGAGATATAAGACATTTTTTAATGTGTGAAAATTCCCTACCGAACACCTGACGTCAGAGACCATCTCATTTACATATCAAACAAACTGAAATATTTCAAAAACGAAGTAAAATACGGGAAAGTTGTAAAATATGTTACTCTATCATTTTACGAGTTCTTTCATATTAGTCAAACTTAATTTTTGTTGCCAATGTCCTTTAAGTATAATGTTTAGAAATGTTAATAGTTTTACGATATCTCAGTCTTGTACTCGAGAAATAACGTTTTCATTCTCGTATTTTATGCTTCTGGACGCCGCCATCTTCGAGTTTGCTCGACGGCTCAGACTGGATGTACAGCGGGTCTTTCTTTTCAATTTTGACGTCACTGAGTGCAAGGAAGAAAAGACAAGTACTCGATGACGTCAAAATTGAAAAGAAAACCACCGCTGCGCATCAATCTTGAGCCGTCGAACAAACTCGAAAATGGCGGCGTCCAGAAGCATAAAATACGAGAATGAAAACGTTATTTCTCGAGTACAAGAGCAGATACCCTTAAAGCCTTTTTATTTCAAACTAATTTATTTTTTGGGTACAGTTCCCCTTTAACGTGAAAGATCTTAAACTAGAAATAGAGACGAGCGAGACCGAGCATTTGGGTAAAATAAGTTTATTTAGGAAGATTCCTCAGACTCTTCTTCAGCTTCTTCAAGCCAAGTTATGAAACGAGAAACCTAGAATGATTGTTTTTTTAAAAAAGAATAAATGTGTTAGAGTAAAAAATGAAAAGAAGAAAAAAACGAATGTAGAAAGACATGGTAGAAAGTGGGTAGCGTGAGGTGAACCAAAGAAATATACACTGTCACACCTGTTGTCGAATTGTTTCCTGCGCTTTATTTGACGTTGAATCTTCTCTCTGTTGTGGTGAGTTGTACCACTGGAGAATAACACTTTCTTCAAGAACATCTCGATCGTACAATAAATGAAGAAATGTCTGGAACGCAGGAGACGCAGTTTGGTTTTGAATAAAATACTCCTAGATAATAGAGAGTTTTATCAGTGATTACACTCTTTTGAAAGAAAAGTCAATCTTAAAAACAACATTGGGTATTCATCACAGTAGGTTTTCAAAGAATCGCACAACGTTTCTCAATAATCTATTTCCAATTGTACTGCACTGCACTGCACTGCACTGCACTGCACTGCACTGCACTGCACTGCACTGCACTGCACTGCACTGTATTGCACTGCACTGCACTGTATTGCACTGCACTGCACTGTATTGCGCTGCGCAGCGCGCGCGCTGCGCTGCACTATACATTGCGCTACACTGCACTACACTGCGCTACACTGCACTACACTGCGCAGCACTGCACAGCGCACTGCGCTACACTATACATTGCGCTACACTGCACTACACTACACTGCGCAGCACCAGCGTACTGCGCTATACATTGCGCTACACTGCACTACACTGCGCAGCACTGCGCTGCACTATACATTGCGCTACACTGCACTACACTGCGCAGCACCAGCGCACTGCGCTGCACTATACACTGCTCTACACTGCACAGTGTAGTGCACTATACACTGCTCTACACTACACTGTGCAGCACTGCACAGCGCGCTGCGCTGCATCGCACTGCGTTGCACTACATTCAATCTTTCCAAACCTCAGCTGCTAGTATGCCAACTTTTTGATTCTGGACTTCCTTCATGTAATGAGCAAAAAGTGGATGTAAATGATCAACAGCCTGAAATAAAATAAAACAAAAGAAGGCAAAAATGCGACAGATTATCCATGCACATAGACAACGAAAATTGTACAAGATGTAAATTGCAAATATCATCAGCGCATACCTTCTTAAGATCTTTCAATATCTCTTGGTGGTAAGTCGTAAGACCTGAGAATATACTTTCTAGGAATGCTTTGGTAAGGGCGTGATTTAGTTCATGGAATGTCACATTATATGCGTATCTATTAACAAAGAAGAAGACAAGATGACTAGTCTCCAGTCTTTTATGAAGATCAGTGAACGACGCGAACTTTTCATCTTTCCTCCAGCTGTTAAAAGGAAATATGGCATTTAGCCAATCACCTTTCGAAATATTATTTTATATCTTACTTTGAAGCATTGATCTCAAGAACAAGATTCTCAGGATTGACTTTACTTGCATTGCGGATGGTGTCCAATACTTCGTTGTAAAACACTAAAAGAAAACAAAATCTGTATAATTAGGCAACGAGGCTGGAAGAAAAAAGTTGAATTTCAATTTTAGACTAAATGTTCAATATCACAATTAACGGCGGCTATACATTTGACCAAAATGCTTTTTAAACTGAAATTAGCTCTGTTTACGAAAGCGCTGCAACTCTCTAACCAGCTGTTGTGGTCTAGTGGTTACCATCTATGAGCTGGGAGACACAGGTTCAAATCCTGGGTCGCACCACAACTCAGGGTCTTAAAAATAATTGAGGAGAAAGTGCTGCCTTTGCAATAATATCAGAAAATGGTAAGACTTTCGGGTCTTCTCGGATAACGACCTTAAATCGTAAGCCCTCGGGTATTCCGGCGGCTATACATTTGACAAAAATGCTTTTTGAACCGAAATTAGCTCTGATTACGAAAGCTCTGAATATTGTTGACCTCATGGTCAATTGAGACTGATTTTGTTTTATGAAATTAAGTCATATCGAACTGGTTAAAGATCAGTATTCAAAACTTACATTTGGTGTCTTCAGGAGGAGGACTTGCTGGAGGACTGGCTTCAGACATGGAGTCATCACTGCTTTCGTCTTCACTCACATTGTCACCGCTATGACCTTTTATGACAAGTACGTTTAGACTTGCTGTTATAAAATTCCATTGGCATACACTACAACACAACAATATACCCACACCATACCTACCCTACGTATGCCCTACCACACACTACACCTAACCCACCACAATAATACAACACAACACTACGTTACATCATGCGCCACGCTACACTACATTACCGTACAATTGCACTGTACCTCGACACACACAACACATTGGTCTACAACACACAACACAACACAACACAACACAACACAACACAACGCAACCCTACACCACACAACACAACACAACACACTACACAACACAACATTACGCGACACTACATTACCATACAATTACACTGTACCTCGACACACACAACACAACACACACAACACATACATTAAACAGCACACACATTACATAGCACACAATTTCAGTTAATATAATAATAATAATTCACCCATTCCCATCCTAATCTATTTCATTCTACTCCACATATCTCATGTAAAACCCCAAAAGTTCTCATTACCCCACAAGTCTGTCAATTCCTTGTTATCCTCATCATCATCAGAATCCTCTTCTTTCTTCCAAATGTAACCACGACCCTCACTTCCAACCTCGTCTGGATTATAAGAACCTTTGGAAATAAATCATTTCAATTTCCAAGAAATGCAGAGAGATCTAACAAACACATTATCATCAGCTGTATGTGCTTCCCAAGCTTCCCAAGCTTCATAAAAATCATAACACTACTGCTCTCGATTAAGCACCGCACCCAAAAGTAAAATAATTTGTATTTGATTGGCTCTAATTTTGACACTTTTGGCATATATATAAAAGCCCTATTTATTTTATTTCATCTCGTCTTACTCTGATGAAAGGCTCCGCTCGAAACGTCAGTATTTCGTCACTAAAAATATTGGCAGTTCACTACCTTTTCACTTTGCTATATATCCAAAACACTGTCTACGCAGCACTCTACTTTTTTAATTTAATAAACGCCGCTCTCAAGTAAGCGTCGCACCTCCACATTCATGGCGCCGTGTTTATTCGAAAAAGATGAATCACCAAAACTGGACAACTGGAAATGTTTGAATGATTTTGCTACGTGATAGACAGCGATCAAGAAGGCCATAATGACGAAGAGATTGTCGCTCTTTTTTGAATTTATTGGGTTTTTGTATGAATAAAGTTTTGTTATGAGCATTTTGGCAACCTTTTTAAATAAGCATCGCTACAGATATTAATGTTTATGATTGTTCAATAAAACATGTTTCTGTATTTCTTACCCAAAATGCAAGTTGTCTAATAACCCAAGACCAAGTGCTAAAAAACTACGATACACATCGGTAGTGTAGCATCGTGCCCATGTATGCAATCAGATATATGTTTTTTATTAGTCAGTTTTTAATGGTTATATATCTGCATCAGTCCACCAATTCATGTGTAAAAGTTATGATTTTCCTTCACCTGAAATTACTATAGCAATCACTTCCAACGAATGTAAACACCAAATATTAATTGTTTCCAGTTTCAATACTGTATATCTGTGCCACGATAGTAATTGCGCCCCATCCCAAACGTAGACGCATGTACGCATTGCGTACCTATTTTTTAATAAGAATCGCTCTCGATTAACCGCCGCTCTCGATTTAACATCACAACAAAAAGTTGGAAGTTCGCACGGCGCTAAATCGAGCATTTACGCGGTTACTCTACTCATAACATGTATTTTTGACTGGTCATTATACCGTAACTGTTCCTGTCACTGAGAGTAGTTTTCTAATGTACCAACTGCTTAGATTCCACGGAGCATCATTGCGCGCGCGCAGCTTCAACCTCGTTCTTTTGAATTCCACTCACTTTTATTCATTTTGTTCTTTCAGTGGAGTTCGGAAGAATGGGGTTGGGGCTGTGCGTGTGTGTTGGTGCATCGTGAATTCCGAGCAGTTGGTCTATATGACTTTATGTATTTTTAATTTCAACGGGAAGGCGCCTCGCATGGGTCCTCGAGTCCCGTTCGCGCTCTTTCCATTTGGGTATTTTTTGTATTTACACATTAATATCTAATAAAAACGATCAAATCAAATAACATAACTCAGCCAACCTGACTTTTTAGTTTCATTATCCTCGTCATCCAAAGATAATCCTTCCATTCCGAAATCCTCCTCATTATCTCGCTTCCTCAAGGTTATCTTGACACCGGGTTTCAAGCTAATATTTGGCCCAACCACAACCTTAAAATAATAAAGAACAAAGTAACGGAGAGACAAGGTGATAAATCCGACATAGTTTAACGCTACTCTGGCTTTAAAAAGTTTTTTGAACGTATCTTTAAAAGTTACTGTCCATGACCCAACGTTTCGACACTGCAATATAGTGTCTTCATCAGGGGTGATCATTGTAAGGTTAGGATCCCTATTTATACCCTCATAGAACTGATGATGACGCTATCTATTAACAAAATGCAAATAAGCTTATGGTAATAAACCACCGTCATCGCGATTCAATGGGGCGTGGGCGCTATTGATATGCCAAGCCTCCAGACAACGTCTCTGATGGTACCGCGGATTAGTGGTAATAATTTTGGAATTTTGGAGTGTCGAAACGTTGTGTCATGGACAGTAACTTTTAAGTTGCGTCCAAAAAACTTTTCAAAGCCAGAGTAGCGTCAAACTATGTCTGATAGCATAGCAAGTTACAGGTTGTTTTCAAAAAACGTCAGACAAATAAAAAGTATTTGACGTTTTCTTTATCGATGGCTAGAAATGGAAAGAGCAAGTCCAATTTGGTAATAAGTGAACATTTCAAATAAATAAACAACAGTGTAAAACTAGTTTCACATGGCAGGCTTGTCTGTCATCTGCTATATGCTAGGAGTCTCGCTTTGTCCAACTACGGTATTAAGAAGCGTATGTGAAATATGAAATGAAACCATGAATTTATTAAAGGCATTGCAACAACCGGTCAGAAGGTTTGCTCTTAACAACATTATTAAACTTACATTGAAAGATAATATAGAACCCTTTTGCATTGTCACGTTACTAGAAAAAGCAATAAAAAAACCCAACATTTAAGCATATTAGAGATTGGTTTTGGTATAGTCTATGTTACACAACTCACAACAAGCCAATTGGAAGTTTCTTATATCAGTAAGTCCATCGCAGATTGTTTCAATAACTTACCATATAGAACATTAACATTCTGATTCATTAACGTTCTGACCATGATCAGGCCTGACGAGAGGGGGGGGGGGGGGTGGGTCAGCCTGGTCGTTGACCAGGGGCCTATGGCAAAAGGGGGCCCATTTTTAACAAAACAAAAGAGTATATTATACATTATCTTAACTGTGGAACAATAGATTCGGTTCTGTAATAATTAACAACTGAAGTTTTATCATTAATCATTGCATTTCATTGATTCTCTGATAGCCTTATAACTGTCATGGACTCATGGCCGTCATGGCAGGGGGAGGGCCGCACAAATATGTTTTGACCAGGGGCCCAACATTTCTCTCGGCGGCCCTGACCATGACTCACCTCTTAACTATGCTATTGTCACAAAGTATTGACTTTGAAATAGAACAGTCGTCTTTTATTTTAACCCCATTCCATATGTATGAATTTTCTATTTCTACATTTTCACCTGTAAAATATGTATCAAACGGAATATCAAACATTTGGGTGGAAGGACAGAACGAAGGAAGGAAGGAAGGAAGAAAGGGAAAGTAAAGGGAGGAAGAAAGGAAAAGAAGAAAGGAAAAGAAGAAAGAAAGAACATACGATAGGGAGGAAGGAAAGAAAACAAAAGGAAGGAAAGGAAGGAAGGGAGGAAGAAGGAAGGAAGGAAGAAAGAAAGGGAAAGTAAAGGGAGGAAGAAAGGAAAATAAGAAAGGAAAAGAAGAAAGAAAGAACTTACGATAGGAAGGGAGGAAGGAAAGGAAGGGAGGGAGGAAGGAAAGGAAACAAAAGGAAGGAAAGGAAGGAAGGAAGGAAGGGAGGAAGAAGGAAGGAAGGAAGAAAGAAAGGGAAAGTAAAGGGTGGAAGAAAGGAAAAGAAGAAAGAAAGAACGGACGATAGGAAGGGAGGAAGGAAGGAAGGAAAGGAAACAAAAGGAAGGAAGGGAGGGAGGAAGAAGGAAAGAAGGAAGGAAGGAAGAAAGGAAGGGAGGAAGAAGGAAGGAAGGAAGAAAGGAAAGGATGGAAGGAATGAAAGATGAAGAGGAATGACTTTTCATTTCTTTTTCCAACCTTAATTTCTATAAAATCTCTAATACCTATTTCGCATTGTTTCCCAATAACTGAGTTCCTGATGACAGTTCTAGCTCCAACACTTGATCCAGAACCTACTACGACGTTTTCTTCCAACACGCAATCCCTAAAAAGACAAGAGGAACAAATTTCAAAAATGCTTGTACATGCTTGTACCTTCTCGTCTTACTCTGATGAAGGGCTCCGCTCGAAACGTCAGTATTTCGTTACTAAAAATCTTGGCAGTTCACCACCTTTTCACTTTGCTATATATCCAAAACACTGTCTACGCAGCACTCTACTTTTTTACATCATCTAGATAGTTAGGGAATCTCACTGGCTATCAGAAGGTTGTGGATTAGAATCTCGTCAGTGCCTATGCAAACAATCTGAGATTGAGTCAGCCATTTCATAGTCAACCCACCTAGCAAATAAAACACCTTGTCCAATATAGATATTATGTCTGTTGTACGTGTAAACATCCGAGTGAAGGAGACTATTATCTGGAACAACAGGATATGTCCAGCGATGAATGATATCTTTACTAAACAAACAAAATATATACAACAACATAAATAATACATGTATAAGTTTTAAATAAAATGTATCTACGTAAACACAAGTTCCAGTAGTGTTTAACTTTCTTGTTGTTGGTGATAACTCTAGCAAAGAGGGGCAGTTACCTAATAGAATCATACATTCTTATATTTGAGATTCGTGCACCATACTCCTCATCAACGACATAACAATGAAGTTTATTGCCCATGACCTGCAAACACAAGTGTGAAATGATGACCAGATAGAATATGACTATGTCTATAAAAATGGTGTGCTGAATAGGCACCGTTTTTATAGACATGTGGACAGACAGACTGACAGACAGACAGGCACAGACAGACAGACACAGACAGACAGACAGACAGACAGACAGACAGACAGACAGACAGACAGACAGACAGACAGACAAGCATACAATACATATGGACAGATAGGATGGATGGATGGACAGAAAGACAAATAGATTATGACTCTAGGGAACAGAGACTGATCAAAATATTTTGAGATCTAAATCCTCGATGTACCTCTTCATTAATTATAATTCCTCGGACAAAATCCTCCTTTGTTTGGTAGTCAAAATTATCTGTAAACAACTGTGGAACCTAAGGCAAACAGGAGTCAATAATGACTTTACTACTTTTTATCTTTGCTTCCAGTTATCAAAAGTCATTAGTCTATTACGGTATTACCTCAGTTGAGCAAATACTGATTCCACAATCAAGCAAATCATATCTCATTTTGACATCAGGAACCTCAGTAAACAATTCCTACATGGAGAAATAGAAAACACTAATGAGGATAGAACATAAGGAACAGTGTACAGTAACTAGCCTGGAAATAATTATTTTCGTTGTACCTGTCAAAATGACCAGCACAAATAAATTTGTACCGGACACACAAAACATTGTACCTGTCGACGTACAACTTAGCGTAACGTCTCCAAAATTAGCATAATTTCTCACAATTTAGCGCAATATCTCACAACTTAGCGCAATGTCTCACAACTTAGTGTAACGTCTCACAACTTAGCGCAATGTCTCACAACTTAGCGCAATGTCTCACAACTTAGCGCAATGTCTCACAACTTAGCGCAATGTCTCTTATCTTAGCGTAATGTCTCATAACTTAGCGCAATGTCTCACAACTTAGCACAACGTCTCATAACTTAGCGCAACGTCTCATAACTTAGCGCAACGTCTCATAACTTAGCGCAACGTCTCATAACTTAGCGCAACGTCTAACAACTTAGCGTAATGTCTCACAACTTAGCGCAATGTCTAACAACTTAGCGTAATGTCTCACAACTTAGCGCAATGTCTCACAACTTAGCGCAATGTCTCAAAACTTAGCGTAATGTTTCTCATCCGAGGTTGTACAATACGAAATCTAAAGCAGAGTCCATGCAACACAAAAATGTTTTACTTTCACAAAAAGTTGAGTATAGTCTTCAGACAAGATGAGCATCGGACAAAATGACAGACGTGATCTTGTAACTTTCAAATCTCTAGAAATGGGATATTTGTACCGGACAATGTCCGTGATCGGCCGCTAATATCCAGGCTTGATGTTGTATAGACTTACAGTAGTAAAAAATACAAACCAAAGGAAGAGAAAATTTCTTTTTCATTTTTGTCTTCTCCCAGTGTAATATTCTGTTTGAGGAGGATTCTATAGCAAGAAAGACATCTTCTTCTTTGCATCTATTAACAACAGAAAGTAAAAGTGAAGATTGCTCCTGTTATGATGATGATGGTGATAATATAATTGATCATGGCATAATGATGATCAGATGATGATGATTGTGGCATTATGATGATAGTGATGATAATATTAATGGTGAAGATGATGATGATAGCATTATTAATTCATAGGTTACTCAACCTTGTTCTATGATCAGGTGCGGCAGTTTTGTAAACCATTGTCATAATTGATGACTTGCTCTTCTGTCGTCTTTCTCTAATAAAAAATTATTGTTATTAAATATATATATTTAATAATATATATATATATATTATATTTATAGACATTAATTATTTTCATACTTATGTTCTTTAATTATTTTATCCAGTTTAATGTTCGAGACCAAGTCCCCATGGACAAGAATGAAATCAGACTTAATTGAGGCCTAAAAACATAATAAGTCAAATTACTTTTAATTGTGTCAACATGATTAATTTTATTCTTGAAGGATTGCATGGTCGTAAATAATTATGAAAACATTTGCGGAAACACCATGTAGATAATTTTATTAGCGTTGTGTATAAGTGAGTGTTGGCTCACGTCATATTACACGACATTTGTAAATGCTAACTCAACGGTAATTAACGGTAAAGCGCGCGCGCGTGCAAGAATTAAAATGGAAATATTAAATACAAAAAATACAAAAAATACAAATAAATGATTAATTATTAATTTTTTTAAATACAAATACATTTTAAAATTTTATTACGTAATTCTTGCACACGCGCGCGCTTTATCGTTAATTACCGTTGAGTTAGCATTTACAAATGTCGTGTAATATGACGTGAGCCAACACTAACTTCTTTAGTTTGCTCTGATGAAGTTTCGATTCCTACGAGACGAAAGCTCAGCTAATAAAATTATCTACATGGTGTTTCCACAAATGTTTTCATAATTATGATTAATTTTATTTTCCATCTTAATCTGTCGATGTTCATCTATTCACTTTTTCATTTGTTCATTCATCCTATTCCACCCATTTTGCACATTAGAATGATTTGAATTCAATCTATTACCGGTACTAAAAATGTAATAAGATAATGAACAATACTATAATTCTCACTCAGACAATTCCTAAATTATTAAGCCTACCCGTCGGTCTATTTCCCTCAAGGCATCACCAAGAGACATACATCCTTCTGAGAGAACTGTGTGAAATGAACATGCTGAATGTTTTCCTTGCCATTCAGGGTCGCTGGATACAAACAAACAAAGTAATATATCAAACACTTTGCCTTAATAGCAAACTGCATAGATGATGTATGAATCAATGTTTGTTTGAATCATTGTATCTAAGTCCTAAACAATAGGAAATAGATAATTTGGGAATTGGTCAGAGTCCATTTCAATTTGTTTGACTACGTTTTGGGTTTAAATCTGTATGTAACTGTTGTGGGATATAGACTTGGAAATAAATTATTGTCACCAGAAAGCTTAACTGTTGTATTCTGTTCTGTTCCTACATGATCAGGTAGAGTGGTGACGCCAGACCTGGAGAAGTGGGGGGACAAAATGATGACGTCATCACAGACATTGCTACAACTTGGCAAAATGGCTTGGAAACCAGGCAGAATAGCTTGGTTTCCAGCAGAAGAGCTCCACATAATTTAATGGTTGTTTCTGGTGGTGCTAACCCTAAAACTAAATCACAAAACTTTATAATCCCAAACATGCCCAAAAACCTAACCCAAAGTATTATGTGGACCTAACACACATCCAACCCCCCCACCCAAAGTGTTTCTCACCGGATTTAGAAGAACACCCCCCCCCCCCCCCAATGGCGACGCCCCTGGTCAGGTACTGTATACAATGAGTGTGTCTTGATTTATGGAAACATTAATTATGTGTTAAAACAGAGCATTTGGGGACACATCCAGAAACATCAAAAGTCCAAAGTCAATAGAACGAAAGCTTGACTGTAGTGTTATTATATATCTGGCACATCCATTTTCATCAGCGTGATGTTGTTTTTTGAAGGAGTAATAAAATTATATATTTGCATATTCAAGCTAGTTGGCAATACCAATCAAAATAACAATTGAAACGGTTAATGAATGTACATTTTTTAACCCACTATTGTACACTCTTCACCCTAATTACCCTTTCCTGCCCTAATACATACCTGGCTCACCTCTATACCCTTATAACATCTATCCTCACCAATACACAAAGCTCTCACATTAATACAAAAAGGGTCACTAGTTTACTTCAGTGGCTGTGCACCCATAGACCCAAAACAACTTTTGTAGCCATGGTAACCTGTGCTTGAAAGCATGCATAGGTTTAGGCTACCATGACCAGCGCTGCAAATAGCAGTCGGTCAACAGTCAATGACCTTTGACCTTTCATATTTGACCTTTGACCGTTGAATTTTTTTTTCAATGATCATCTTGACAGGTCAAACATTTCTTACACTTGGTTTTTTGTTTAACCTGTGAAATTCTACAGTACAGACTGCTCACCAAGTGTAATGAAATCAGCGGCTAGCACCATGGTCTCTAATTATGTTATAGTGATTCAAAAGGAAAGATGAATGAAGAATTGTCAAACATTTCAGTGTAATAGACATCAAAGAAACAAACTGAACAGCAAAATGAATGACCGGCGGGATTTTTAATTGCCGTTTGACCGACAGAATTAGATTTCTTCTGATCATCATGACCGGCGGATTACAAAAAATTATTTGCAGCACTGACCATGACTACAAAACAATAACCTTCTTCAAAAGATTTTTAAATTTAATATAATTTGCATATCTACTTTATAAAGTTCTGGATTTGCTCCACATGGTATGAACAGAAAACATAGATCTCTTTCACACCAGAACTGAGAAGGAAATCAACAGTGTAGTCCAACAATGTGCAGTTTACCAGAGGCAAGAGAGCCTAAAAGATACAAAGGTTATATTTTATGTTTTACTATGGAAAATCCCTTCTTTATAAAGACAACTGACTGCAAGAAGAAATCCCATTGGCATGACTACTAATAAAAATATATAATTTAAATTTAAAATTGCTTTTAGTTTAAGTTTAACAAAGAAAGTCTATAGGCCTGCCTATATGCATGTCTATAATTATAGGCAACCTATAGGATCCTATAGGAAACCTATATATAGGATCCTATAGGAAACCTATAGGCTTCTATAGGCAATTGGCACATTTTCTATAGGTGACCTATAGAGAAACCTATAGGTGCTTATAGGCTTCTATAGGCAATTGGCACATTGCCTATAGCTGCCCTATAGGTGCCTATAGACTTTTCCTGTAAAATTTAAGCTAATATTAGCTTAAATTTTTTCTTGTGTCGAGGTTGTGGGTTGAAAAAACGGCTGACGTTTCATAAATATCCCGAATTTAAAACATAGTCCCATAACCCGAACATAATCCTAACCCTAACTCTTACGATAATGCTTTATTTTAGAAATAATAGCTGATTTTAATTTCGAATTTTACCACCGATAGTCTATGTGACGTCATTTCGGGATTTATATGATTAACTTTACGCGAAAAAACTATTTAAAAACCTATGTTTTAGATAGTCAAACTTGTTATATTTGTTAAAATGCATTCTGTCAATTTAAAAATAAATAAATTGAGGAGTCAAGAACTACATTAATTAACTGATTTTGTGGGTTTTGCATACAGTGGCAAGAACCGCACATATAAGGGCCTTTGCCATGCTCGTAATGACTTGAAATTTGGCAAGTGAAATAAGATTGATTTCAGGGGTTACTTTAAGAAATAGAAAATGGCAACCTGTGTTTACATTTAAATAATAGAATATGTTTGCCTGGGTCTCTATAACGTTATTGAAACTGAGTGACGTAATAAAAACACGAGAGAAGTGTAGGGAGGAGGCGAGTGCTTTCCCAACTTCTCGACTGTTTTTATTACTTCACAAGGGTTTCGATCATGTTATGCATCAGTCAATTCTAGCAATGCCCATCCCCCCTGCATTTGCATATTTTGCCCGGGGGGATGGGCATTGCTGGAATTGACTGATGCATTATAGAGACCTGGGTAAACGTATTCTATTATTTTTATAAAATAATTCAGAAACAATTACTTATACGCAAATTCTCATTAGTTACTGACGTCATTCCGGTCTCCATTATCGAGACCGGCAAACTGACCAATCACAGCGTGCGTATTATTTTATAATCCAAGATGGCGGCGCCCACAAAACTAAAATTATTCCTATTTAAATCTAAATGAAAAGAAGTATTTTTAGGATACGTGTCAACAAATTCGATATCAAGCACGTACTTTCGACATTTCTAGCTGGTTTATTTTAAGAAATGGTGGGGATTCATTTTAATTCTTTCAATATATACACTCACAAAATACGTTCATACCCGGGGTTTTTCCAGTGTGATGGGTAAAAATCTATAGTTGAAACTGTCTGCGAGTATTACAGCTTGAAGAGTTTCGTCGGGGTTCTCCCAAGAAGCACTTGGCACGCCAGCTTTACAATCCTTTTTCTTGCCAGGCATTATTTATTACATTTTATAAGTTACGCTTTTTAAACATTATTTACTTTTCTGTTCTAAACATCAACGACTCCCCCCTGAAAATTACATGCCGCTGACCTACCGAAGCCTTCTGTCGGGGTGAGAATAGTTCACTATTTTGCAAAAATACTTCGCCCGTTACCAATATATTATGGACGTTTTCCCTTCGGAAGTTTACCCTTCTATCGACACGATAGACCATTCTCCAGGTAAAAACTGTTTAAATTGTTTTGTGCTGTACCTTAGAGTTTGTACCTTGGCGCAAAGGCTGGGCTGGGCGTAAAGGCTCAAGGCTGCATTAGTACTGTATAGAACGAATTACGGTCCGGCTGGCAGCTTTTTTAAGACTATTGACAATTGAATACAGATTTAGTAGCTCTATTCGATAGTATTAGAAAAGTTGTCAAAAAACGTCAAGTCGTGTTCATTTATTCAAGATAAAGAAAATCAAAAGCTTTATCAGAAACTGTTGACATTTAATATATGGACTGATTAAGTATTTAGGAATGTGATTGTCAATCTATATCCCTGAACCAAATGCCTGCACAGGACCCGAGGAGCACTTTTTAGAGTGGGAGCAATTTCGAGTTGCGAAGATTGCGGGGTTGCAGAAAAAGTTGTTGAAATTCAGCTTAGCTTGGTCTGCATGCATTTCAACAGCATTAGAGGTCACATAGGTCCAAAACAGTTAACATTAACCATGTGCAGGGGCGTATTGGTTTGGGAAGACCTGGGGGGTCCACCAGATTTTGACCGAGTCATCCCCAGGCCACAAGTTACGGTACACTTCCATCCACCCGCCGCCACGCCCCAAACTCCTAAGTCTAAAAAACAGCCAGCTAAGAGTAGTATTCAAGTATATATTTATAGATTCTTCAACTTTCTTGACGTATACTGTATACATTTAATATTTTAACAGCAAAAATATTCAGAGTATGACACAACTACAAATACAATATTATTCATATGGCAGTCCACATTACTGTACTCATAGTCATTATAGACAATTAGTTTAAACAAGAAGGAAACAAGTATACTTCTTTATACTTCTTTCTTTTCTCATACCTGTAGTTCCTCCTCCAACTCTTCTTCCCAAATTGACCAATAATGCACCGACTGGGCATGGCAGGAACGCACCCCCCTTCCCGCACGCCCCTGACCATGTGCATTGCACAATCAGTTGTTTGTGGCAAAATTAGTACGCTTTTTAGATCCACATTTTCTTTTTGAGTAATGTCAACTGAAAAATATTATAAAGAAGCACTCTATACCCAATTTAAGAAAATTAATATCAGGAAAAAAGTGGAGGGGGGGGCAATTGCCCCCTACGGCTCCGCGGCCCCTGGTGCATCCAAAAAGCAGTCAGACGTTACTAATTAACCACTAATCAATTTGACGGCATAGATGGTAAACTCGCTATTGGATCATCAAGGTTAACAGGACGATACTGGAATGGATCATTGTGGTTATTCCAAAATCCCGACCAGGCACCAGACAATATCTACTCACCAGATAGTAAATATTGCAGTTCTTGTGCATCCACCACTGCTGGTTGCACAGATGTCCAATGGTTGGATGAGCAGAGACTCGCCCTGGCTTCAGATAATGGTCTCATTGAATTGTGGCGTATTGCTGATAGCTTTGAATTTGATACGGTGGAAATATTTGCCAAACTCACTGGACATGATGATATTATTCATAGCATTTCATTGAACCATGATAGAAATAAGATAGTCAGTGGAAGCTTGGATACAAGGTGTGTATATTATATATTTTATACTATAATTATACTAAATAAATCTTTAAAAAATCCCATTTATTTTTGTCCTGGAATTGTCCAATTCATGAATTAAACCTATCCTAGATAAAATAAACGGGATTTTTTTAAAGAACGAGGCAGTTACTAACTAACATTAGTTTATGATCCAGTCGGTTTTCTTTGATGTACCGCGGGATTTATCTAGCATAAAGACCATGAATACTAATTAGATAAGAAATGAAGGGAAAAAATAGGGAAATCTTTGTCCAAGGTGGATAAAATGGACAAAACTTTGTTGGAAAACCTCCTCAATCATAAACTAAATCAGTTAGATCCCTCGAATGTCGGGCTTTATGCTATATAAAGCCCAAGGACGCGCACTTTATATAGCATGAAGCTCTCCTTCTCGGGATCTAACTCTTACTTTTACTCATGCAAATTTCTGTTTCCAGTACACAAAGTAAGAGCTTTTTGTAGAGGTGGAGTGGCCATCAACCATTACAATATGTTGCTAGCTACATACTTAACTGTATACCAAAGTCCGTATTATTAACTGGAAAGTTTTTATAATTATAGTTTGTGTTTTCGCTGCATTTTTCTGAATTTTTTATAGCATTCGGATATGGGACCTACAAAAAGAAGCTTGTGCTAACACATTTCAAGGTATGTAGTTCTATAGATTTACATGTCAACCATAACTTTAGAGAATATTAGTTTTGCACAGTGCATGTGTGGCGAGCACTCGGCTAAGAGTACTGCTAGTAGGATGTGCTATAATTAAATGGTTGATGTTTGTCAAGTTTTCTCCAGATATACCAGTAATTTCAATCAATAATATCATCACAGGTCATTCTGACAGTGTTTGGAGTGTGAGTTTCAGACACGAGGAAAATAACGTATTTGCTTCAGCATCAGAGGTACAGTACATGTATTGCATCTAGTACAATAAATTATTATGTTTATTAGTTATTACAGTACTGAAGTACAGTTAAATATTTCAATTATAAACACAAACAAGGTGCCATTAATACTAACTCAGAATTATGCATATCATATGACACCTTTTATTTTCTGAAACAGGATGGTAGTATCATTATCTGGGATCTTAGGAATGAAAAACCAGCTAAAAGAATTTTGAGTAAGTACTATTTCTCTAATGATTCATTTTATGGGAGAAAAAGAATCAATAATATTAAATTTTATAGTTAGATTTTAAACTCAGTCAAAACTTGGGGGAGCTGATTAATTGTTGTTTTTTCTATAATCTGTAATCATCCATTTTTTAAAGCATAATCAGCAATTTACCAACATGTTGTATTAGAAATTGTTGTTAAAAAGCTGTGTAACATCAGCTTTGGTAAATTTTGGTCTTCTGTGATTAATGGCTACTGATCATTGCTTTGGCAATTTTAGTGTTTGGCTCATCGTCAAAATACTATCCCAATATTTTGTCAATAAAACCTATTTGTTGCTAATTTGTCTAGGTTCAAGGCATCATGTTGCCGCACCACTTTGCATCACTTGGGATCAAATTGGTAAATGTTTTGCTGCAGGTAAGAAAATTATTTTAAAATTAAATTTATTTAGAATTGAATTAAATTTATTTAGAATTGAATTTTAAAAATAAGATATTATTTAGACTTATTATTGCAGTCTAGTCATTGAATTTGACCTCTTTATTTTGGTGTTGAGGGATTTTCATCCTTTTCTGTGAAATTATAGGATACACAGATGGTAGTATTTCATGTTATGATGCTGGAAACATGGCTCGTCCTTTTCTGAAGTGTAAGCCACATTGTCGAAATGTGAATGCAATGGCATTTTGTCCTCAAAGGTAAATGTGTTAACTTAAAAACAAACAGGGTCGGTTTAACCAGCCAATGTTAGGTTGGTATGATTTTTGCACTTGACCAATTTTACTGTACTTTTAGACCATCATGGCTAGCATCAGTATCAAATGATTGCATTGTCAATATTTTGGATGTCACTACAAAAGTAGTATCATGGTAAGCAGAGCCTATTAAAACATTTCTGCAGATAATTATTATGTTTGATGCCAAATACAATTTTGATTTCTTGACTGTTTTGCTAAATGTGCCCTTTTTAGCTACCAAAACAACGATCACAAAGATTTTGTCCGAGATTTGTCATGGAGTCCTTTAGACAATTGTTTAAGAACATGTGGCTGGGATACACAGATTATCAGACATACCACCTCGATGATAGAGGGCGTCAACGATACTTCGCCTAGTAAGAATGAAGCAATGGAAACTAGCGTCATTACTAAAGCAGATTGCAATGGTGTTATTTCTGTAGAAAAAACTAATGATAGGGTAGACTAATAACATGATTTAGAAGTACTTACAACGAATTTCTAGTTCTGGTAAATATGTAGACAGTTTACTTTACATCAAAAAAACATTATGCAAAAACAATTGTTGTTTTTTCCATTTTTTAAATATATCTGTATTAAAAGTTGCTTATAATTGACAATATTATTATTAATTGACAATGTATATTATAGTCAATAAAGCTTGTTAGTTAATTGTAAACATATTATGCTTTGTTGTCAGATGTTTTCCATAAGACCTCTTGTTTAGATAAATCATCTTCATTTATTACAATACACTGTACACCCTTTATGCTCCCAAGATCGAGTGATCAGTACTTAATAACATCAATGGTTATCAAAACATAGAGGAAATGTTTTTGAAATAACAGACTTCTCCCAATTACTGTAGTACTATAAAATAAAAAAGCTGACTAGAGAAATAAGAATGTTTACTCTCAATTTACAGACCTAGTTATGACTTAAAAAATCTAGGGAATATTTAATCCCTTCAGATCCAGAAACATCTTTTACTTTAACCTGTAAATTGAGTATAAAACATGGTTGGTCTTTACAGTGAATTGGAATTTAAACTGATGCTATTGATCCTCAAAGCACTTAAATCCTGTCGATGACCTAGAGGAGAAAGAGTAATGTCAGAAATATCTGTAAAAAACATATCTTATTAATTTTATACAAGTGATCTTTGCAAGGACTGCGATGAAGCAATACTGTCTGATAGCATATTTTTGTAAAAACAATTACTTTGGATCTTGAGAACTATAAATTAGGTATAATAATAAATAATTATTGGATGGGGATGCTAAAATCCTTAAAATGTTTCTGTGGTGGCAATAAAAACAGAGAGATTTTGGGGTGTGTTTTAATTACATTTCAGGTTACCTTGAGTTCTCTTATAACCTTTCCTCCTTTTCTTTTTAAACACAATAATCTTTTTAGTCTTTGTGTTTTCAATAAGTGTCACTTGAACATCAACCATATTTTTACTGCATTAAAGATTAATGAAGGAGTTAACTTTAGTTGCTAGCCCTTTCAAAGCAAACTTTTTCACAAAACTTACAAACTTACTTCACCAATGGTCTACCAACAATGGTAAAATTTTCTCCCGCAACCAAAAGAACCTTACGTGAAAAAAGGAAAAGTTTATTCAATACAGTACTTACATAACTGATAAGCTATTTCATTTTGATGTTTTATTCATTAGCAATTGAAATGCTACAAAGTATTTGGGGGTAATTGTGCAGTAATACTGTGTCACAAACTTGTTCAACGGGTTCAACACAAAATTAATGCTCCACATACTCCTATTTTTACCTTTTCCAGTCTCATCCTTGATCCTAATTCAGCGTCTAGTTTGTTTACCATAATGATATCGTTCACAGTAACTTTGAACTGGCTTCCACCTGATAATTATGCAGAAAAATCATTTATCCCAATTTGGGTTAGAAGTGTATTCGAAACAAGCAATAATAATATGTAAATAATTAATTTGTCAATGTCTTATCTTGTTTCAGAGATATTTAAGTTTTTAAAAGCTGCAAATGATATACCTAATGATGTCATCTACTCACACAAATTCTAAAAATAAGGAATATCTTATTCTTTGGAGATAACTTCTAGATTGTCCTGAAACGTTCCAGATGTATGCTACTAAGAATGGTACACTACACTGTGTATAGTTAATGCTTTATACATTTTTCATTTTAGGAATTTTCTTTACTTTAAATTAACTATAGGAGTAGATGACATCATACATTCATTTGCATCTTTCAAAAACATGAACATCTCTATTCTTCCTCATTTTTTGAGTAGAAAAGAAATTGGATAGATGATTTTCTGTCTTACTATCTCTCATTCTATAATGAAAATATTTAAGCCTGGGAAAATTATACCAAGAAAAACCAAAAGATTATTTTAAAGTTTTAAAAGTATTAAAATAATCACCAATATAAACAACAGCGAATATGTTTCCATCACACTGAGAAGCTGCCATTTCTTCTCTTACTTTTGAAAGAGTTTCTATACAAATAACAAATTTGATAGAAAATATAGTATATTGAAATTAAAAAGAAATACTGCATGTGCATAAAAGAAGTTAAAGAATAAGGTGGTAATCGTACCTTTCGTCCGAAATTGTTCATCATCATCCTCTGCACCCACCTGTTCCAACAATGTGTCCTGCGAGGTTCCATCATTTGTGGATAAAATAGACATACTAGCATTAATGTTTATTGCAAGATCTTGTATTCTTTTGATATTATTAAGGAATGATGGTGAACTGTTGTATTAAAAAGAAAAATATTTGCATGTAATCTTGAGTACAGTCATTTTCAAATAATTAGTAATAATGATTATGATAATTATATACAGGATGTTGCTCGAGTCAATTATGTGCAAAGTGCTGATTTATGTGGGAAATTGTCATTCATTTCAGTCCTATTGCCTGTTCACATATGACCCAATTTGATGTGAACACAGAAGTTGTGCACCATATTTGTAGCTATTGCACAACGCACGCACCGTGGTGTTGTCCGTAAAGATATTGTCAGTGATCTAATCAAGGTTTCCATGTGCTGCACTGTCAAGTTCTTGCCCACGTATATTAGGATATACTTCATGGTAACACCACCATATTGTACGGTTAGGATTAGGGGTATAAAAAACAGATGGAAACCATGTCATAGACGGATTTTCTGGGGGGGTGCGGGGGGTGCTACCCCCCAAATATTTGTTTTCACCCCCTTGATTAACCTCTTGAAGGTCTTTAGTAGCGTGTCATAAATTGCACACAGATTCAAACAACACAGTAATTTGATAGAACCCTATTTCGGGTTTACAGGGTCATTTAACTCTCTCAAATTAGGACCTGCCAAATTCATTGACTTGACAACTTCAAAAACCTTTGCTTTCTAACCTCCCACCAGCGGCTCCACCCCTGGACCTCACTGGGGGCTGAGCCCTGCAGCACAACGTTTGGTGACGCCTTGTGTTACCTCGCCAGCTCACCCCCCTAAAATTTCTGGCACCCCCTAGTAATAAATATGAAAATCCGTTTCTGAACCATGTCTAGTGTTACCATGAAGTACGAGGTTAAATCATTAGGTCTTTTTATAATACAGTATATACCTGAATTTTCCAAGGTTTTGACCACCCTGAAGTATGCTAGACAGGGTAGAAGGAACTACCACAGTACAACTGCTGGTCCTGTGCAATGACTTTACACCAGCTGTATAACGAATACAAAAATATTTTACCCAATATCAAAATGGTCGTATTAAGTTTCACATATATAGGCTCAATCTTGATGAATTGTTTTTATTATGAGGGTTGTCTAGCATAGTTACCCTTCACGGTTCTTGGGCCTAAAATACTCCTAAAAACACCGATAGATCTTGTTCCAGTTTGTAAAACGCTTCTTGCAGTTCGGGCGGCCATATTGGATAATTCTCCACAGGTCAAAGAGCATGCGCTCTAGGAACAACCGCAGGAATATCGATGTCTCTACCAAAATTTTTCTTGAATTTGTTTTGTTTATTATTGAGGTTTTGTATTGATGGTGTGCAACCAATCCCTAGAGTTCAGAGATTCAAGTGACAAAGACAATTTTGCCACGCATTGGATGAAATTGAAATTCATCCAACATTATTACTTATTGGATTTCTCTGAGCCCAATATTACAAAATATTTAAGTTGAGATTATTCAATATTGGGCTACACCAAACTGTGACCAAAGGTCAAGCCTAATATTGCAAATCGAGACTTAAATATTTTGTAATATTATTATAGGTGTTTTATTATATCGAACAAAATATCTTAAAGGTGCCGTCCAGTTCGTTCTGCGCATGTCCACGTTTCTGTTTACATCATTTGTTTACATTGCATTGTATAAACATTGAACATGAAGTATTGCGGATTTTTTTCACACCCTTGAGCTTTTCTGCCTAAAAAGCGTGTCACAAGAAGCTGTTCTGTTCCTAAATGTGGATAATATATCAAACTACCACTTGCGCCTTCACCACCTTTGACGAATACTCGCTTTCGAACTGTCGCAAATCTATTCCGTTAAAGTTTGTTGATATATGGGGTCCCCAACGTTTGAAATATCACACATGCACAGAACGGACTGCACCTTTAACATAAAGATGTTTCTTTGCACGTAAATAGTCAAAAGGTTACTGCCCAAATATGTAGCTGCCCTACATCGTAAAATATTTGGGCTGCCAGTGATGCTAGTAATAGAGACAGTCGATTGGTGGGTTATATGTGAGGGTATTATAATGGAAGATTTTGGTTCAATTCCATGTTGGGGCAGTCAAAAACTTTTCAAATACTATTCCAATAATGATTGTCAGCTGCATTCACAAACAAATGAAAACTAATAAGTTGGTGAAACAAATAAAGATACAGGCATAATTATGGTTTATTTCTATTTAACAAATTGATTTTTATTTCCACTATAACAAAGGAAGCACATTGATAACCTCAGTACAGTCAGTGCATTTGTCAAATATAATAATTGTAAAAGTCTTTGTCTTGTATTTTGAGCTATGATAATTCAGACATAAATTCCAACCCAGAGAAGGAGGAAAAGGATTCCAAAGCCTAAAAATAAAGATGCAACCAATGCAACAAGCAATTCTTTATAAAGATCTCTCGTGAATTTGCTGGAAGTAACTTCATAACTAGAATGTAAAGTCAAGGTCATAAAGTGAATACAAACTGCAGTCTGTAAGTAAGAAAAATGTTCATCAACAGTAAATAGAATAGAATGGAGCAGCAGAGCATAGAGACGTAGAGTAGTGTAGTGAATAGAGAAGAATGGTGTAGAGTAAAATAGAGTAGATTAGATTGTAGAATAGGGTGAGTAGAGTGGAGTGGAGTAGAGTGGAATAGAATAGAGTAGAGCAGGGTAGAGCAGAGTGGAGTAGAGTAGAGTAGAATAAACTAGAGTAAAGCAGAGTAGAGTGTAGTACTGTAGTGTAGTGTAGAGTGTAGTGTAGAATATAGTGTAGAATAGTGTAGTGTGCTGTGGTTTAGAGTGTAGTCTTCCTTACTGCACGCAAAAGAAGAAGATGCCTGTGGAAGAGGCAGCTCAGTTCCTATTATCGTTCAGGCATTGAAGATCCAGTGAATCAGACATAAAAAGTCAGCAACAAAGAGTTTTATTTCAGAATGAAACACATTTGTTAACCTTGCTCACAGACTAGAGTAGAGCTGAAGATAGAAGAGTAAAGTAGTGTAGAGTGGAGTATAACAGAGCAGAGTTGAATGAATGAATAAAACAGGCATCAGTCTTATGATCTAATGTATTGCTGAACTTGTATTACTCAAAGGATACACAAAGAACCAGGCAGTAAAGAATAACCCAATGGACATCAATACCAAAGTCAGATGAGGAAATACAGCAGGATTAACTGGACTAACATATCTGCTCATTTGGATTTCCTAGAAATATCCAAATATAGAAATAATTATTCATTTTCAGACTGTTGTATCAGGCTCATGCCAGGGGCGTCACCAAGGGGGGACTGGGGTGGATAAGTCCCCCCACTTTTCTAAAAAACCAATTTTGAAATTGGTTTTTTTATGGGTGTTAGGTACTTAGGTCCACATAATACTTTGGGTAGGTATAACGTTTGCGGTTTAGTTTTAGGGTTAGCACTACCGGAAACAACCATTAAATGGAGCAATTCTGCTGGAAACCAAGCTATTCTGCCTGGTTTTCAAGGCATTTCCACAAGTTGTAGTGATGTCTGTGATGATGTCATCAATTTGTCCCACTTCTCCAGGTCTGACGACGCCACTGGCTCATGCTCCAGGGGGTTAAAAATAGAGCATTTTTACTCATTCCTAAATGACAAAAGGTATGGGACATATATGGCAGCCATATTGCCTTGGTCCAATATGATGGCCATTACCTCAAGCAAAAAATGCACTATTTGCAGCTTAAATGGATCTTTACCATCCATCACATGATGTTGTTTCTATATTAAGTTGTTGACGTGTACTTATTTGGGATGGCTAAGATAAGATAATAAAATAGAGTGAAGAATCACATTTTTGTCCACCAAAAATGAGATATATTTATGCATAAGATACCAATATACAATCTTCAGCCGTCAACGTTCATTAATACTAAGTGATGTTTAAAAGAACGAGGGATATTTCTCACCATTTTAGTTATCCTTCTCCTGGTTCAAAACAAAGAGAAAGAAAGACCATGAGCTGACCGTCAAAAACTACAGGCTCAATATCTAAATCAAGGGGCGAAAAGAAGACCCTGGGTACGAGTCCTTTGTTGTTTAAATATTGTGTTTACAAATTATTAAAAGGGTTAATTAATACATCTCAACCGATCGTGTGATCGATCAAAGGCTTTCAAAGGCTATCAAAGCTCAACGACCTTTTCTTACGAACACAGCGGACAGATCTATTTTACTTACTTGATAACAAGGCTTTTAAACGTCTCATAAATGGAGGAAAGAGAAAAAGCGTCTAGTTCCAATGGCAATGAAGACGTTGGTCAAGAGGTCGTCAACGATATTTCATCTGTTCATTCTGTTGTTCAGAATATGGCCCTTGCTCATGAAATAGTCATGAACGCAGATTTTAAAATCAACGAAGCGCCTTCAGACTCGTAAGTGAGAACCACATATATTGAATGAAGTCTATTAGGGATGACTCAAAATTTCAGATTTTCTAGAATTACTATAAATCCTAACCCTAATCTCAATCCTAAGACAAAAACAGAAAGTTTGAGTCATCCCTTTTAGGTCTTTCAGCCACCCCCATACTCAAATCAGTAGAGCGAGACATATGGCCTAAAAACAGGTGTTTTGCTTGCAAGTTTTATTAACCGCGGATCAAATTTCACAGCATGATGCGGTGTATTTCATGTACCACGTGATGAACATCCAATTATTAACCATTGTTAACTCGTAAACAAGCTATCACGTGGTATATAAGTCTAAGAATACACTTCGTGATGCTTTGAAATTTGATCCGCGGTCAATGAAACTGTCACTGTGAAGGCGATAAAAAAATCGGTCTGGCCTCGCTCTACTGGTTTGAGTAGTATATTGATGACTTGCATGCTACGTCATGGCAGCCATGTTGGTGGAACTTAAACAAAAGAATACATTAACTTCTTTTGTTTGTGGCACCAACATGGCCACCAAACCTTTGTTTTCGGAAAGAGTCCGAAAAGTCCGAAAGAGTCTCGAGGGATTGATTGCAAGTCAAGAATTGTGCCTAATGAATATTTTGCCAAACACACATTCAGGTTGTTTTATACAGTAATTATTCTAACTTTTGTTTAGTATTCAGGGCCAAGTGAGGAAAATTGTACATAAAGCATTTTGGGATAACTTTGAGCAGGATATTTCTAAAGATCCTCCCAATTATGCACAAGTAATGAAACTTTTGGCTGAATTAAAAGAGGTATGTAATAATAATCATACTATTTATACAGTTAGTATATGAACTTTTAGAGCAAATTTGAATTACTACTTGCACCTTACAAGCTTATAACTGCAAGTACTAATGAAATCACCTATGCTAAACCACCACCATTTTCACCCATGTGTATAATGAACTATGACATAATGAAGCAGCTAAATAGGCGACATAACACTTAGATTCACTTGACACTGATGATGTCGGACCATGGCCGCTTAGGCTGTCAAAGTCATACAAGTCTTTTTCAAGACTACTGTCAGCTTGACTCACCTAGAAAATAAATTTGAACAAACATCTACTGAAGATACCCTTGAGACTACACTAATCTTAGGCCAATTAATTTCAAACTTCTATTTTTAAGTCCTTGTTTCTTTGTCATCACCAGACATTGCTATCTCTTGTGCTCGACCACAACAACAGCATGAAGGAACAAGTCAACAATGTCCTAGATCTAGATTTGATTGCTCAGCAAAGTGAACAAGGTGTTATTGATATTCAAGGTTATGCTACATATATTATTGATATCATGTCAAAGATTTGTACACCAGCCAGAGATAAGGATATAGAAAGCATAAAAAAGGTTGAAGGTCTTGTGCCACTTCTCAGGTAAGTTGTTAAATTGGTAAGAGTATAGTTATGTAATAAACAATAATTATAAATTTAATGCTTTGAAATAATTTAATAATACTTAGGATCTTCTGAGTATTGGTAAGTATGCTGAGTATGTTGTAGCCTGCATACGGTAGCAGACGGTTGTTTGGGGGCAGGGGTTTATATTCGGGACGTGGAAAACAGTGAGGCGGAAAACCCACAAGGTGAAAAACCCATGATGAGGGGCGAGGAAGCCCTAACCCTAAGGGTGGGTTAGGGTTTCCTTGCCCCTTATCGTGGGTTTTCCACCTCGCTGTATTTTCGGCCTCGCTCTATATTCTGCGTCCTGAATACAAACCCTGGACCCCCCAAACAACCATCTGCTACGCAGGCTGAGTATATGTTGGTATTTCTTTCTCTATTATGCACAATGTACATTGTATAGTTATCTGTTTCTAGAGAGATTTTTCAAGTATTGGATCTGATGAAGTTGGACATGGCTAACTTCAGGTTATCTCTTTTTCGTCCTCACCTTATTCAACAGTCTGTTGAATATGAACAAGAAAAATTTAAAGAATATTTGAAAGCAAATCCAAATGGATTGTTATCAACCAAGCAATGGATAAAAACTGGGAAGGATGCCATGGAGAAGTTTTGGAGTGAAAGAAATGATGAGTGCGGTGAACAATCCAATATAAACGATGGAATTACTTCATCTGAAATATCTTTAGGTGCTTCAGGGTTTCAAACTTCACCTAAGACACCAACAGAAGTAGTTAAACATAGCTATGTTGGGATTCTCCTTGAAGAAGGTGGTTTTCCATACCCAGAGGTACAGTAGGGAGACAAGTAGAATAAACTGGAGCATTACCATATTATTATTTAAAATAATGTGAATTTATGGATATATTTACTGATAGTCAATTATGGTCCACTTGAATAATGCTAAATATGCCTCTTAACATATTTTTCAGACCCTCTTAATGGACAAGAATCGACTAGCAGAGATACGATGGTCAATGCAATGTCTTATAAGGGTGGCATCTATTTTGGTTGTTACTTTAAATATTGTTGGCCAGCATTTGACATCTGATTCAGAATATAAGAAAATATTAAAAGATACTCTGTATATTCTATTTAAAGGAATTCCAGAAAGGTACAGTATCAAATCATATAAAAAACTACATTTAAATGTTAATAGAAATCCTACATAATGTTTAATTGGTCTGCCCAATTCTCTGTCAGTTCAGCAACTACCTGTATTAAGTCATTAGTTTTTTATATATTAATGTTCCTGATGTGTTTTCCTCAGTGGGCTTTCCGATGCATTTCCTAATATTGGTGAACAAATTGTAAAAGAAACAAACTCCTTCCTGACTAAGCGAGGACTTGGGACCTTGGGTGAGGAAAAGCTTGGCCTCCTAAAACAGCAGATCACAAACTTGTCCGCAGATGATCACAGTGTTCGCCAACTAATTAGTAAGTTCAAATATTTCTGGAGTAGCTGAAAATATGCAGGTCACATCCCAGTGTGATATTTTGATGTTCTTTTTTTTCTTTCTGTAGAAAAACGTGTCCATATCTTCATCAAAGACAGCTTGTTAAGACCAAATACTGCAAGTCCCCTGCCACTACCAACTGCTCTTGTAAATGTAGAAACAGAACTATTTGAACTCACCAAACAGTTTGCTACCATTGTATCACACAATTATGCTGTATTCAAGCCATTTTACAAGCAAGTTATGCAGGATCTAAACATATAACATTGGATCTTTTAAGTTAATATTAGTATTTTATATAAAATATTTCTTGTGTCAAGGAGACTACACAATTGTAAAACTGTACTATGTAAATGCTATGCTATAACATAAATATAATTATGTATATGCTATTATGCTTCTATGTACAATAAAGTCATGGTAAGATAGTAACTAGATATTGAAATAATAGTTTTTTAGAAGTCTAAGAACTAGTGTGTCTACAAAAACATAAGCAACAAGAAATATGCTTTATTTTAAAACTAATACTGTATAATCCACAAGGCCAAAGGTTTTCCTGTGTTAAGTCATGTCATTATTTTTGTTTCCCATGGTAGCAGCTGCGGACAATGAAGGGCAATTTACTAAATTTTTTTACTTGCCAAATGTCAAACACATATGCTCTCAAATTATAATGATCAGGCAGATCAGTTATATTGAAATTATATTGCTCAATTGTGCAATTTGTGCCATTGACTGAATTGTGCCAATCAATGTACAGTAGTCTGAAAGAATCATGGAAGAAAACCTTAGTAATAGTTACATACAGTACTGCACTGTTTCAATATTTGATTTGATTACATATACACACAGCTGATAAATGGCAGATTGTCATCCTTTGTACATCAAAACATTTTTTTTCTAATTTATCCTGACATCAAGTTAAGTTATCACCAGCTTAAGTGTTGAAGCAAATTAGTTATGCAGACTAGGCAAGGTAGTCCCCTGCAATATTTGAACCCACATTAGTTATCTATTAACAATTTTTAATGAATTTTTACAAAGTGATAACCAACTTATGTTCATTATTTCTTCAAAATTATTTTGAAAGGCGATCCTTATGGTGTAGCCAATCAGAATGCAATATTTGCATTGGACTACTGTACAATTTCTATCACAAATCCTCAATTTTCATTGGCTATTGCACAAGTTACTATCTGCTGATATAAAACTCTGGCATAGAAGTCACATTGTTTTCAAAATAATATTTACAATTTCTTATGAAAAATGTGAGAAAAATTATATGTTGAGTTAGAAACCTGTAAATTTATACTAAAACTAGCGATAGTCCACTTGGCTCAGCCTTGACGAGTGGGCTATAGCCTATATTGTTTAATTTTGCCCACACACCTTCCTCTAATAAAAATAAGCCTCTGCAGAGGAGAGGTTAAATATCATTGTTCTAACTGTTCTGTTCCTATCTTTAAATCAATGAACCACTCGTATTAGACCACACACAGCCAGTCACCAAATATGACCTATGGAATATTTGTCTAACATTAAGCCCAAACTATTAACATTGATAAGGAGCCTTGTTCAAAAGCTGCTCATATATACCAGCAGCCAAGGCCAACTTGTACGTACTTTACTTTGTGTGTACCGTACACACAAAGAAAATAAACGGGTGCGTGGGTTCATTCGCGAGCAAATATATTTCACTGTTCAGAGTGCACACGGTCAAAACATACAAACAAATGAGACAAAACCCAGACTATTATAATACCTTATAACAATGGACCAGTCACTAAAACTATACAACTATGTATTTATATATTTTACAATTTCTTCGCTATCTTTTTCAAAAGCATTCATTCACAATATTCCTATTCTTTCCTCGGTTTGTTGCTTGGCGATGGAGGGTCAGCCTTGACTGCGACGACGGTCGACTCTGGGACAAAATGTGAAAAAAACAGATTCATAAACTGTCCGGTTCTAACACTTGTCTCGCTATAAGAGTTATCTACATCGAAGAAAGTGAAAGTAACTCCGTTAGCTTCGACAGAGGACGAGGCATTTATCGCGTAGCACGTCCGTGGTCCTTCCAAAAGGGCAGCTAACGTATACCTCGTGCCAATTTTGATTTCCACCGGGTCGTTGAAGAAGACGTCGAAAACGTACAGTCCTTTCTCTTGGTAGTTCATCACTTTAGAAACGAAATCTCCTTCTTTAAAACCGACAATCTCATTGTTATTGTCGCTTATTTCCAGCTTCACTTTGTACTTCTCACCCGTGTGTTCGCCGAACAGTCGTACACCGTGAATCATGATTTTCTTGTTCACCGTAAAGGCAATTCGGTCAGGGAGACCAGAGTTGTCCCGGTCTTTCACCAAAGGCAGATAGTACTTGGCCTTCGCGTCACTGTACCTGTTGCAAACGACTATTTCCCAACGCTTTTTCCGTTGTTTCCTAGAGAAACGCTGTTCCTTAGCCAAGTTCTTGAAAGTGAGGAACACATGAACTGTGGCTTCGTGTGGAAGGAGGCAAGTTTCGACAACGTCCCTAGCGAAACGGTCCTCGCCAATGACTGGGTACCTAATCATAAACAATGCATCACCGAGCAACTTTCGTTTCTCTTCGGCAGTGTTTGGCAGGTTCTTATGCCGACACTGATGTTCAGCCCAATTGGCACAAGCTTTGAACAGCGTGATTTCTTGGACATCCAAAGTATCTCGATTCAGAAGTTCCTTCAAAATCGAATGGGAAACCAATAGGAAATCTTCGGATGCGATGGCTTCTGTACATTGAATTTCGACGATATTCCAGCATTTGTTTACCAATTGCGATTCCTCGAACTGCAGTGCGAGCGGTAAGATGGAGAAGACATTCTGAGCGGTTAGGTTCTTGATAAGATAGTCGATACAGTGGGATATGAGGGCTGGAACCATATATTTCTTCGCCAAGTAGAACACCCTTGGGACGCTGTCCATCGTAAGTAAACACTTATCGCTGTAGAGAAAAGTCAGAAATTGCACGAAACTCTCTTTGTCAGAATCAGGAATATCGATCGAGTTGGATTTCTCGGCAATTTCTCCGTAGAACATGGCAAAAAATACGGGACTGCTAATGGCTAAAATGTATTTGTGAGCGGGAATAGGTTCGCTGCTAGATGACTCGTCTTCAATTATAACAAAACTCACGTCGCTAAGAAGCGAATTCGTCAACATTTGTGTGTTTCTTTCCAGTAAAGAATTACATTTAAGTTGCCAGCCACTTGGATCTTCTTTGATCGCGCTCATTTCAATGAGTTCCTCAAGGCAGTAAGATAAAGAACTCAAACAAGATGATGCGAACGACTTCCCTTCGAGTTCGAAGAAAACCTCTCCAATATGTCCACTCGGACACTTGATAACATTCACCGCAGGTGTTCGCCGACAAACTGTAATGTTGATATCATTTCCATATTAATCTGTCTCCAAAGCCGGAAACATACGATTTTTGGCATGTTTTCAAAACGATTTAAGTTTTTTAATAGTTTGTTTGGGTTTTAGACGATATTATGAAGCCCTTATTCGAAGGGAGTTCGAAATGAGTTCTTTTAACTGATGTTTTCTAATTGTCCACCAAACACTTCTGTACATTCGGTTTCATTCCTCTATATTTTGGTGCATACACCACTTTTCACGTTTTGATTGGTTTTGCGATCCTGCATCTCATAGTTGAGGCTTATTTTTATTAGAGGAAGGCGTGCGGGCAAAATGGGGAAGCGCGCGACGGAAAACGAGAAAAGGAGCTTATTTTCTTTCTCTCTTCCCGTCATTCCATGCGCGCCTCCGATTTTCCTCCCGCTACGCTTTTTCTAATAAAATATATAACTAAGCCTCTGCGGAGGAGAGAGATATTACGATATCGTGCTGTTTTGGATAGATATTTTGGACGGTCAACGAATGTCAAACATGGAAACGAGGTTGCCAAAATCCTTGTAGGCGGACAAATTCATGTCCAACAGGGGAATGAAGTCGCAGACAAAAATAGTTTATATCTCCATATAAAACTCCCAAATTCAATTTATAAGCAAAAGAGTACAAGATACCAAGTTGCAAAAAAATGAAAATATTTTCGTCACAATTTTCCGCGGCGCGGAATTTTTGGAATAATTGCGCAAATAGCGCCATTTTTCGCGCGCAATTTTCACAAATTACACGCGCTAAATGACTATGACGAAGTCCACCATCTTTCGAGTAAAGGAAGAAAATGCCGAATAAAAATAGTCAGAGCATTGCTAACAGCTGAATTTTAAGGTTTATTTATTCTACGTAATTAAAAATAATCAAGTTACATGTAATGATCAAGATAATGCTAAATGTGCCGCTGACATCTTGAATGTCGCGTCGTGCAATTACATAATTACGGATATTAGAGGCAGTTTTAGATGTTTAGTTTCGTCCAACCAAAGCCAAAAGAAGTTTCTTGTAATCACCGGAAGTGTCTCCTTCAATCATCTTGAACAAGGTCTTATGGTAGCGATTCAAGAACTCTTGCTTGATTTCAACCAAGTCCACCTAAACAACACAGATATCAAAAGCATACATTACATCAGACGTTTAACAAATACAAAAATTGCTTGCGTCATTTCTACCGGAAATAGAAAACGAGGCAAAGTCGAGAGTGTTTTCAGGTAGTAAGATGAACAGCTAAAAAGGAAAACCCTTTTCCGGCTAGAGTCCTCCGCTGCAGGCATCCCTGGGTTACCTGTGGTAGCAGCCAAGCCAGATCGCGAGTCACTATTTGTAGAGCAGTTTATATCGTGACGTCACAAAATTCAACACTATATTTGGTTATTTTCTAGGTACAAAACTAATCCTTAGCCAAAATCGAACCCTAATCCTAACCCTAACCTTATTTCAGTTTAAAGTCGAACAATTCGAGGTCCCAAGCCGCCAGGTCGCGCGTTCTAAAGGACTCGTCAGGGGGAACGCAGGCTCTGGGAACGAGATTGTAAAGGAATAGAAATCAAGTAGTTCCTAGTCCTTTACAACACAACGCGCGATCTGGCTTCACCCTGCAAAGTGCATTAAATTAAAGCTTACCTCCGATCGCGACACGACAATACGAATCAAAAGGGAATCCTTTGTACCAGCACCTTTCATACTTCCCCACAACCGTTCAGCAAAATATACGGCAGGATTACGGGAACATTGAACTAAAAATTACCAGAGTACTTAGTGTAAGCACACACGTCAAGACACGTACACGTTTTCTTTAACTTTAATGCACAGTTATGAGTTGTTTTCAAACACATCAGTTCGTCTTTGGTGATCATTTCCATTATTCTCATTGCCTATGGGTTAACCATTAAGTTATATACTTATTTATTTATTACGATTCGCCATTGGTAAATTAACATATAAAATATAAGTCTGGCAGGGATACGACTGCAGCTTACGCCAATTACTGTGGCCCCGTGTAAAATTTACACGGTTATATTTACATAAATAAGCACATTAACTAAGATGAAAAAAGTCTAGCAAAAATCAACAACAACAAGTGAGGGATTTCTCGAGGCGACGTGCCGAGTTACATTTTAGGCAAATAGATTTCCACCAATTCCACGTACGTGGGTCGTCCTGGTTATAGATGGAATAAAGAGCGTCATAGTAGTATTCAAGTAGGGTTTTCTTAAATGAACTAAATTTGAGTGTTTTGAATCTTAAAAAATCCGGTAATGCGTTCCAAGTTCTAGTTACTCTGACAATGAAGGATCGTTGATAAGTTATTATTCTACATTGATGAGGAACAAAACTTATTACACTTGGGTTGCTGGCTGCTCTAGTTTGCCGTACAGGTAATTTTACTGCTGGTAGCGTTTCTTGTCTACTATAAACAAGACTATTAAAAGCCTTAAATATAACAAAAGCCTTAAATATAATAAAAGCCTTAAAATTTTAAAAATAACAACAGGTCAAGGTATTCGTGTCAATACGTACTGGAAGGAGTCCTGTTAGCTTGAGTCTATCTGTGTACGAAGTTTCAGATCGAAAGGGTACGTTGAGGATCACTCCTGCATGGGGTATAAAGAGTTAACTAAACTGTGAATGATTCTTACCAATGCACTTAAAGCCACTCTTTAGGTCACCTGACATTTCGCGATCAATGCTGTTCATAATATCACGTTGAGCAATCTAATACAAGAAAACAACATGGTTATTTATATAAACGTGTTGTGCTCTGTAGGAAGTGTAGAAATACAAGTCAAATACTCTAAAAAGGTTGGTGTAATGCCAAAACAGTGTGTAGAAGGTACTAATGTTTCGAACCAACACCCTAAATGTTATTTTGACAGGCGAAAATAGTATATAAATAGCGCTTGTACGAAGTTTTAAGGTGTCTCGATAGTCTAAATCACGAGAAATTCTCACATAAAAGGTTTTGTAATGTAGATCTGAGCTTCATTTTAGTTCATTACATAGCTCTAGCGGTGGTCTTGATTATTGAAACGTTTCCCACTTGTAGTATTTATATATCTAGAGAAATTGTGTTTATGATAAGCGGCAGATTTTATGCAAATTAGTTTTCTGGATTTATTGGAAACACGATTTCTCCACTCAGGTAAACTTTGAGGGTATAAAACGTTTCAGTAAACAAGACCACCACTAGAGCTATGCAATGAACCACGATGAAGCTCAGACCTGTATTACAAACATTTTATGCGAAAAAATGCAATTTCTCATGATTTAGACTATCGAGCCACCTTAACTGATTTGTGAACGTCAACCTCATTCCCAACGTCAACCTCAACGTCAACCTCATTCCCATTACGTGTCAAAATTGGTGTCCGCCATTAATTTCCGCCATCTTTGACCTTGGTCTATTGCAAGGACTTGTGACGTCACAGTTATAACTCAACATCGCCAAGCAAAGTAAACAACATTAAGGAAAACGATGGTGCAGCTGTTATTGATGGCATTGTTTAATATTGTGTTTAGAGTAGAGCTATAATTTTGGATTTGTTTTTCTCAACTCATTAATAATTCATGAGGAAACACAAAGGAAAATCGTAACCGAGACGTTGTTGGTAAATGTGGTAATAAACGTCCATAAATTAAGCCAACTTTCCCCTCAAATTTCTCTTAAAATAGCTGCAAAGTCGCGTCGTGGGGAGGGGAATGAAACATTGATTACTAAGTTTATACCAAACCAAAATGCAACACATGAAATCGTTTGCGCCAAACCCGGCATGCAGGCCCTAAATTACGGAACGCGTTACAAATAAACGGTAGAAATTGACGTTCAAGTTCGCATGGTCTTGGACGTGTCTGTTTGTTCGCTTAAAATATAAAGAAGTACAGTTTACAGAGTTTCGTGTGTTGTGGGAAAATTCTACATCCACAAACTGTAGTCAATAGTCATAGTCAATCGAGATATGGTCTGGAAACTCAGCAAACTTCAAAGCGACTATAATGAGCTACGTTTTGATGTTGAACCGTACCTTACACCGTGCACATCCTTTGTTTTAGGTTTATTAATATTTAAACAACACGGTTGAGCGATTAAACCCAAACGATTCTATTGGATGCATGATTGCTTCATTATACTAAAATACAATAGGTTCAGTGACCGTACACAAAATTGCATAAAGACGAACAAAAAGATAGAACAAAGACTTTAGCTGAGTTTCCAGACCATATCTCGATTGACTATGCTGTAGTTATAGAACAAGGAAAATGGTGGTTAAGCCAGGTTCTCACTTGTCGTAAGAATCGTAAGAATCGGGGATTTGCCGGTCCTCGATCGCCTGGGATTTTTATGACGAGTGTGACATGATTGGAGCAATGTCCCAGACTGTCGCCGATCTGATCGGAAGAATCGGAATCATTTCTATTTGGAAAACGCATCCCAGACGGTCGCCGATAAATTAAAATTCCCCGTTTCTTACGATTCTTACGACAAGTGAGAACCAGGCTTTAGTAAAGACTGCCAAGCTATATTCCTGGTAATGCCAGGATAAAAATTTGGGTATATTATATACGTAATGACCTTGTTATGTTGTTCCTGTAAAAATAGCCTATAAATATGAGCTTGTAGAATAGGTTAGGTTAGGTTAGGTTAGAGTGTGATCAAATTATGACGAATACGCAAATGTTGTAACTGACGATTCTTGAAGAGTAAAATAAAGAAAGAATAATACAGTCCCCAGTTGTTTGTTGTTCAGCCGGCGAGAACCAGAGTAGAAGGTCAGTTAGAGGTTTCTACGACACGTGGTCCTTCGAGCCGGATAGATTGTAATAGCGCAAACCTTCGAGACAACGTCAGACGGAAAGAGCTCAGCTAGAAAATGTCGGATTTAGGAAAGAAACGAAAAATCCGAGGTGGTCATCGAATGAACACGAAGAAGTTGATCTCCCAAGCCGAAGAGAAATAATACAGTCCCCAGTTGTTTGTTGTTGAGCCGGCGAGAACGAGAGTAGGAGGCCAGTTACAGGTTTCTACGACACATACCTTGACATATTCGTTAAACGTTGCGTTCAGTTGTTTGAAGTTTCTCGTGGCAAGAATAACATTGAAACGAGATTCATCCGTTCCCCATTTCTTCTCTCCAGCCTGAAACATTAAAAAGACCAGAAAAGGATTGTAGGCTTTTTAGTTTCAATGAATTTATTTTGGATTTTCATACCTGGAACAAATCTTGAGCTTCTTTCGTAGCTTTGGCCACATCCACTGTGCTAGTTTCATCACGGTTACCCTATGCAGTTGAAGATAATATTTAGCTAGAACTGCAGAGAAACGATTTACTACCGTCCGTCCAAGATTTTCTTTACCTGCTAATCCGTCTGTCTGTCTGTCTGAGTGTGGACACACTCCTGTGTTGCTAACTCTAACTTCCGCTCTAGTCGTCTGTCACCTTACCTCAACCTGCCATTATATAACTATCTTCCTTCAGAATCAGAGGCTTCCATAGGAAAGCAATTGATGACTGTATGCTTGTTGCTCTGCTAAACACCTAGTCCATCCGTCCGTCCGTAATTAATAAGATAACATATAACAGCTATACCTGGCACATAGACACAAGAAGTCTTTTAAAATGACCACTTGTTTCGCTCACAGAGTCCTTCTCCAAGTCCCTTTTGTAGTCTAAATAAAATACAAAAGTAGGTACGCAATGCGTACATGCGTCTCGTTTGGGATGGAGCGTAATTATTATCGTACGTTATATAATTATATATATACACACATATACATATTTTTATGCTTTGAATCTCAAGCTGTGAGACGATAGCTGCGATAATTGGGGTTAGTTTTTGTTCTTTATGATCTTCTCTAAGTTGTTGTCTATATAGTTGGTTTTGTAAGCCTTGTAAGTGAAGCATTTAGCAAAATCCTAGACAATCTTATGTTTGGTTTGATATGTTATAATAAGTAACTAAGAAACGTACAAGTTTTGTATTCATCTTTGATCTTTTGAATATCCTACAGTGAAACAAAAAACATTGTTAAGGCTCTGTTACAAGCATGTAGCTTTTTCATGCAATTTGCGTCACAAAAAACAAACTTGCAGGAGCATTTTCACTGAGGTATCCCGTCATGCAACTGATTTTTCAGATTTGTGAGTTGCCAGAAAGTCACAAGAAAAATTTGTGACATGGCACGTATAACTTATGTGTTGCAACATCTCGAAATTTCAATCAATCTGATATTGGAGAAATCTCTTTCAAGTGTTTTCTTCTCCACTTCTTCTGTTTGGTTGTTCATGCACCCACTGATGTCATATCAATGGATGATAAAAAAGTCATTCCATGGCAGTGTAAAACTTGCACAGACTGGTGGACGAAAGCTCCAAATAAAATTTCTTGATCAGTGAACGCTGTTTCCTTATTAAGTTACAGTATAAGTAAGAAATAAAATATCAATGGAGCTACTGTTTTCGAGACAGAGAGACTTCGCCAACCCATCGTTATTAGGGTAGTCAACAGAAACGGATTTTCATATTTATTACTAGGGGGGTGCGCAGTGAGCTGGTGAGGTAACACAAGGCGTCACCAAACGTTGTGCTGCATGGCTCAGCCCCCAGTGAAGTCCAGGGGTGGAGCCGCTGGTGGGTGGCTAGAAAGCAAAGCACCCCCGGAAAATTTTGAAAAAGGTTTCTAGAGCACATCAGAAGGCATTCGAAGCAAAAAAACTAAGGTTTTTGAAGTTGTCAAGTCAATGAATTTGGCAGGTCCTTTGAGAGAGTTAAATGACCCTGTAAACCCGAAATAGGGTTCTATCAAATTACTGTGTTTGAATCCGTGTGCAATTTATGACACGCTACTAAAGACCTTCAAAAGGTTTTCAAGAAGATCAAGACGTTAATCAACGGGGTGAAAACAAATATTTGGGGGGTAGCACCCCCCTGCACCCCCCAGAAAATCCATCTATGGTAGTCAACGTTCTGTGATCCCCCTCCCGCAAGCAATCGTCTTCTGGACGATCTTTTTTAGTATCCGCGAGAGGTGGGACGAAATGAGAGATTGTACTGCTATCATGCGATCAGACATGCCTGTATGATGAAATACATCATAGAACTGCTAACCCCAAAACAACTTAGATACTAACCCTAACCCCCCGCATAATGGAATGGGTTTTCTAACCCCCCCCCCCCCGCACACCTAATGGTTTTTTAATACTAACCTAATACTAATAAAAAGATCGTTAAAGTGCCCATAACCTCAAAATGTTTTATTGTCTTGTTTGGAAGAACTTTTAAAATGATAAAGTAACTTCTATTGAAGATTTTCGTTTCTTTGCTTTCTTTTTGAGATATATCAGTTTGTTTGATATGCAAATGTCTGGAATTTCGTCACACATGCACAATGACTTATTGGAGAAATGTGTATATCTCTTTCATTCTCGAACAAAATCCTTTAAAATCAAGACGTTTGGTGTTGTGGGAGAAACGCACACACGTGTTATTCACACTTTAGTGTTTTTATTTGATGAACGCAAAGATATATAACATTCTCTGATAACTCATTATACATGTGTGACGAAATTCCAGATATTTGCATATCAAACAAACTGATATATCTCACAAAGAAAGCGAAGAAGTGAAAATCTTCAAAAGAAGTAACTTTATCATTTTAAAAGTTCTTCCAAATAAGACAAAAAATATTTTGAGGTTAGGGGCACTTCAAGAAGATGATTGCTTGGGGGAGGCAGTCACATAAATCATTAGTTTTCTACGATGAACATAACATGGTCCTTACTGCATTGCTTCTTGTGCACAAAATGTCTATCAATGTTTCTTCATCTGTGCCAGCACCCTGAAATAAATAAAATATGAATTTCAATGATAATTCACGAAAACAAATTCGATTAAGAATTTAATTAAGAATTAAAATTTATTAATAATTTATATATAATTTATATAAATTTTATAATTATTTCTTGATCAGTGAATATATAATCAATAAATTATATATTTAAATTCAATCAATAAATATAATCAATAAATTTTATAATTTATAATTTATATATTTATAATTTATAATTTATTTAATAATTAATATTATTTTTATTAAGAATTAAGAATTTAATTTTTGTCTCTTGGAACTTTAAAAGTTTTGTGTACTGCATGACGTGTGCAGGAGGGGAGGTCTAAAGATTTTGAGCGAAGGACTACCTTGGTTCGTATCACATAAATGGAAGAAACCATTGGGCATTGGATCAAAATCATGGAGCCAATGCCAGGTGATACTGTATCAGGAAAAGCCGGGAGCGATACTTATCACTTATTTACTGAGACCGAGGGAAACAGTGTGTTTTGTGGACCCGAGACCGCCGTTGTTGCCCGAGGCGAAGCCGAGTATATTTGTTATATAGTATATTGTTATATAGTATACTATATTTGTTATATAGTATATTAGTGTCAAAGTATGAATAATTCACCGGTTATTGGAGTGAACTTTGAAACCAAAACTATAAAACAAAACTATAACAGCAAAACTATAAAATGAACTTTGGAATTTCACGGTTGACGCGCATGCGCACTGCACCCATTCTATTGTGGACCGGTCAATAAATGTTCTGTTATGGACCGGTTGCCTCGTTGCCAGGGCAATGCAGTAAACACGACGTTTTGCGGACCGGCACGTGATACGCTTTTGTCCAATCGGAAAACAGAAAAATTGAACTTTGACACTAACTATATAACAAAATTTATTATTGACTTACTCTCATCGATCGTCGTAAACATTTGGCATCGTACAAGTACTTGGGTTCCATCATGGCTAACAGACAATCTTCCAGGTTACCACTCAGCTCTGATTTCAATTCATTGATAAGATCCTGGAACATTTCAAAGCAAAGGATAACAGAATTTATTCACTTCAAGCGAAGGGAATGGGACGCTCACGGAAACGTGATGTGATTACACATTTACACTCTTTCGATATGTCCCACGAAGGATAATAGCAAGAGATGTGTGAAGTTGATCGTCCAGGTTGTTGACGTTTCGACGGCCTCAGCAGCGTTCATCTTCACTTGACTCTGAAGATGACCGCCGCTGAGGCCGTCGAAACATCAGTCACCAACAATAGTCTTTCTCAAGACTACAACAACCTGGACGATCAACTTGACGCATCTAATGATATACACCTAGGTTCAAACCATTTACTTTATAATAACAATAGTTATTTAATACGTCGCAGGGCTTCAGTGAACGGCTGCAGAGTTGATTTTGTTAGTGTAGTTTTTCCTGCCAATCGTCGTCTTTGTGTTTTGCTTTTTCACATCACGAGTGTGATTTGACACGAGTATATTCCCTTTTCTTCGTATCTTCTTTTAAATAACAATTTTACCTTTGCCTACAATTATTTGCCAACGTAAAGTTTGAACTCTCCAATGACAATTGTAATATTTATTTGACTAATCTAAACCAGACATACATAACACACTGCAACATACACTGTCAAAACTACGATCTTGTCCTAATCAAGCTTGTAATGAAATATTTAGTTGTTTTAATTTGTTTTCGTTGCTTGGGTCGTATTCTTCGGTTAAATCTCTCACGTTTTCCAAGATCTTCGTTGCGTATGCTCGATGTCCTTGTCGTATTTTCTTCCTCTTCGCAGTGGAGGACATCTTCTCAATCTTTTATCCGGCTCGAAGGACCATGTAATATTTATTTGACTAATCTAAACCATACATACTGACATACATAATAGACTACAACATACACTGTAAAAACTACGATCTTGCCCTGATCAATCTTTTATCCGGCTCGAAGGACCATGTAATATTTATTTGTCTAATCTAAACCATACATACTGACATACATAACAGACTACAACATACACTGTAATAACTACGATCTTGCCCTAATCAATATTTTATCCGGCTCGAAGGACCATGTAATATTTCTTTGACTAATCTAAACCTTACATACTGACATACATAACAGACTACAACATACACTCTAAAAACTACGATCTTGTCCTAATCAATAACTTGTCCGGTTTGTCCTACGTGATCTGCAACTAAATTCACGTGACTCATATCTAGTTCGTAACATAGTATAAACAGTTTCTAACATAATATCAGTTTCTCTACAACAATACTTCAATTGAGTTTTGTCAACTACTCTTACAACTACTCTTCTAAAATCACAGAGTTCCAGACAAGAACTACATGCAGATCGCGTTTATGGTTTAACTGATTGATTCCAAAGAAGACTAACCTTTCCAAACATGGTTTTAAATTGCAACCTAATTTTGACACGTTGTTCGTTCGATCGTCCAACAATAATATCAATGATTGCGTTTTCATTCGTTCCTAACAAAAGTGCATACGTAGAAGATCAGTTACAGATAATTCACGAGGAAAGGAAAGAAGGAAAAAGAAAAGGAAATGCAAATTTTGACTATTAGAGGAACCGGACAATCTCACGTGTGGGGATTTTACATATTCCTAATATTTGGGTCTTCCTGAGCAAAATCATAATATATCTTGTCAGCCGATAATTTCATCTTCATGGACTTTTTTTGCTGTTAAAGTTATCTGATGTGATGTCACAAGAGCCATCTTTGTGGCAAGTAACAAAAGAAAACTGGTTTGGAATGCCTCTTGTGACATAACATCCGTTAACTTTGACAACGAAAAACTCCATGAAGATGAAACTTTCGGCTGACAATATCACAATATATATTATGATTTTGCTCAGGAAGACCCAAATATTACGGATATGTTAAATCCCCAAACATGAGATAGGAACTTTAACTTTAGTAACAGACTCATGATATGTTTTAAGTTTCTCTAACTTGTCTGAATCTTCGCAGAAGTCGACAACAATTAGCTTGAGTAATCTATTTTAATAATATTTTAATAATCTATTTTGACGGACACTTAGTCAAACACTTTTCCAATATCATTTTTTTAGTTTTGTCATCTTACCAGCTCCATACATGGACTTTCTCAACAGCTCACAGTCTGCTTCTGCATCAAATGGTGAAACTGCTCTCACAGTGCCATTACCATATTTCTTCAATTTAACAAAAATGTATCAATTTATTCAATCAGTCAATGAACAATTAAATAATAAATAGTTAACGATATTTTATACCTGGGCCAGTGACATGCCAGCAAGTTGTGAAGTTAGTGGGGCTGAACTCTGCTACAAAAAGTATAAAAAAGTCAGAAGTTTCAACAGATAATAAACTATTTGCATCTGTCAGTTCAAGAAATTAACTTGAAGTTCTTGCTAAAGTAAATTATAACTGGTTCATTCATACCATTCATTATATTCATTAATTCTATTAATCCATTCTTTCATAATCTATCAGTTCATTTTACTCATTCATTCAATTAGTTCATTATAATAGTTCATTTTATTAGTTCATCCATTTTATTAGTTCATTCATTCTATTAGTCCATTCCATTCTATTAGTTCATCCATTTTATTAGTTTATTCATTCTATTATTTCATTCATTCTATTCATTCATTTTATTATAAGTCCATTCATTCTATTAGTTCATTCATTCTATTAGTCCATTCATTCTATTAGTTCATTCATTCTATTAGTTCATTCATTAATTAGTTCATTCATTCTACTCATTTGAATTCATTCTATTAGTTCATTCTATGCATTCATTCATTCTATTACTGTAGTTCAATGAAAGAATAATATAATTATTATTCATTCATTCTATTAGTTTATTCATGACATTAGCTCATTCATTCTATTAGTTCATTCATTCTATTAATTTGAATTACATTAGTTCATTCTATTCATTCATTCTATTCATTAATTATATTAGTTCATTCATTGTACACATTCATTCTACTCATTTGAATTTATTCTATTAATTAATTCATTATATTAGTTCATTCTATTAGTTCATTCATTCTATTAGTTCATTCATTCTATTAGTTCATTCTATTATTTTATTCGATTGGTTCATTCTATTAGTTCATTCATTCTACTCATTCATTCTCAGTACTCATTTGAATTCATTCTATTATTATTTATTTCATTCATATATTAGTTCATTCAGTCATAGTCATTCATTCTATTAGTTCATTCATTCTATTATTAGTTCATTCATTCTATTAGTTCATTCTATTAGTTTCATCCATCCAATATATTTCTTATTCCTTACTGCCTGTGGTGCTTTAGAAGAAGTAATAGGTGATTGACTAGCCCCAGCTGGCGGATGGGGGCGCGAAGGAGGCTGTTGTCCATAATGTCCTTGGGGAGGTGGTTGATGTCCTTGGGGAGGTGGTTGATGTCCTTGGGGAGGTGCTTGATGTCCTTGGGGAGGTGGTTGATGACCATAACCAGGCTGTTGTGGAGCTTGTCCACCATAGCCACCATGTTGAGCTGGTGGTTGTCCACCATACCCTTGCTGTGGTGGCATTTGACCATAGCTCTGTTGTGGAGGCTGTTGACCATATGACTGAAAGCCTGGTGCTCCATAACCAGGACCTCCAGGGACACCTGGTGCTCCACCATAAACTGGTGCTGGTGGTGTACCACCTGTTATCATAACAATAAGATAACTGGAAATATGTTCCACAATAACCCCTCGCTCTCCTATTCTACCCCCCCTACTCCTGTTGGATTTTCCCATCACTGGTCCCCAGACCTCACATGCCATATATTTGTTTATCACAAATCAGAAAAGATGTAAATTTTGAATGTTATCTTGGTCAATATTTAACCGTTTTCAATTCTGAAAACAGATTTGGAATTACCTAGTCTAAATACATAACATACAAGTCTATTATATTATTAGAACGTGTATACCCTTCGTCAAAACCTGTTATGTACTTAGAAATTTAATATTTTGAACGTTATCTTGGTCAATATTTAACCATTTTCAATTCTGAAAACAGATTTAGAATTGCCTAGTCCAAGTACATAACATACGTGTCTATTATCTTATGCAAACACGCATACCCTTCGTAAAAACCTGTTTATGTGTTGGATTCAAACGGATCAACCAAAATGACTTTTTACTTCCTTATAAGGAGTTGGACCTACCACTTTACACTTATATATACTGTATATACAAATCTTTCGTGAGACATTTCACACGTCTCTTTCGTGAGACATTTCTGCATCCCTGCCACGGCGAGATTATCACCCTTGCTTCCGAGTGGATAAATTAATATATTCAAGAATTGTTCATAGATTGCAATTGCTTCTCAATCTTCAAAGTTCAGAAATGTTTCCAAAGTTTCAGATGGAAAATCAAACCTGTAACCTTTACAACATATTAATTGGAAGAATTGAATTGGACAACACTGTTCTCACATTCAATCAAAGTGATCAATTCAATTTAACTGTGAGGCACAGGACTCAAAATTAACTGGAGCTGGACTCTTAGTTAAAGTGCACCTAACCCCAAAATGTTTTTTTAGCGATATCAAATTTTTATATGATTTCTAGTATTTCTGCGAAAACAAAAATTAATTTCTTAAAATCCTCCGATTTTTATGGCAGTTTAAAGATGGCAAAAGGCGCTTTTTGATGGACCACTTCCGTGGCTACGAGGAGTCTGGAACGAGTAAATTTTGTGACGTCATGCAAGGTACTCGTGGTCAGATATAAACATTCGGCCTGTCTACATTGATATACTGCGTTCGTTTGCTGATAGTGAAAAGATGGTTAACAGTTGTGTAGCTGTCAATTGCATGAATAAATTGTGCCTATGTTCAGGTATAATTCTTCACACTATTCCTTATCACAAAAATATTTTGTTAGATTGCAGAACCCGTCTATAATTTCTCGACTTTCGCTTGTTAATCAGCCTTGAGCATATTTGTTGACCCAGCTTGAGATGGATAATGGAGGTTTACCAGTGACTTTAGTAAGGCCATTTAAAAATATTCCGGTTTATGATCAGCGCCCACATCAAATTTTCGTGCCACACTGTTTCATGTCAATCTCTCGCTAGTCCGAACCCGACATCAGATATTTACACAACATGCGGTAAGAACCGGTCCTACTAAACACTGTCCGCGAACGTCCGCGAACGTCCGGGGACGTCCGTGGAGTTATTTTAACCGCCCGTGGCCAATACTGTTCTAGTTTAGCTGTTTACTTATCTTTACTGACTTAGTTTTCTACTAAATACGACATATACTTCACTTTTACGCCATTCGTAAACACGAAATGAAACGCCATTTTGTCCCCTCGCCGGAGGCATGGGGGCCAGTGTGCTAATAAATAATATTATTTTTTATCTCTATGTTCATGTCAGTGCATGTAAAACTTTATTATTTTAAACACGCAGGCCTCATGCTCGTTTCCACGAGAGGCAACACACTTATCCCCTTATTAGTTTCTGTTTTTGTCTAGCAAGGGTGGACATAAACAGTGACTTCTCACCACATCCATTCATTGTTTTTGTTAATCCCACTCATTCACTTCACACCACCGCCTCGTTTGCTGATCGACTTTAAAAATAGCAAATGACTTACCCATAAGATAATATTATTTATAATCTAACGCCGGCCGGGATTAGCACACTGGCCCCCATGCCTCTGGCGACAAAATGGCGTTTCATTTCGTGTTTACGAATGGCGTAAAAGTGAAGTATATGTCGTATTTAGTAGAAAACTAAGTCAGTAAAGATAAGTAAACAGCTAAACTAGAATAGTATTGGCCACGGGCGGTTAAAATAACTTCACGGACAGCCACGGACGTCCGCGGACGTTCGCGGACGGTGTTTAGTAGGACCCGTAAGAACATATCTTCGCACGCTGCTGGGCAAAGTCAAACGTTGAAAATAAATATTTCGACCACGATTAACCTAGCAAAGAAAAGAAAGAGAACCTGGGTTGACTTCGCGAAGGCAAAACGGGTCTTGGAACCTTCGAAATGCTTCGACTATATGTTCAGCTCACTTGAATCATGATAAATGCCCGAAGATTACGAGCGAAGGTTTTCCATCTTGCCTGTCCAAACGAAGCCAAATTATCCGAAATTAAAGAGTGGTGATCTCGGGATTTGTGTATACCCAACCATTCATGCTGTAGCGCCTAAAGATTCAAACGAACCAGTCGAGAAGTCCCAGGAATAGACGAATAGTGAGTCTGTTTAGATTGCATCTTTGTTTTCAATATTTACCGACTACCTTGCGTGACGTCAGAAAACGTGCTAGATCCAGGCTCCTGGTTGTCAAAAATCATGACGGCGCTGGGCCATCAAAAACTAAATTCAAAAGGCCATAAAAATCGAACGATTTGCCTAAATTGAAAAATGTTTTCACTGAAATGCTGTAAATCGCACCGATATTTGATATCGCTAAAAAAAGATTTTGGGGTTAGGTGCACTTTAAGTAATAAATAATTAATTATTATAAATCTTACCAACAGGATAACCCCCATGCTGGCCAGGGGCACCACCAGCATAACCACTTGGATATCCTCCTGGAAATTATATATAACAAATAAATATATCATTTTATTAATGTATCAGTCAAATCCAATAATGCCCATCCCCCCCGGGACACCGCCGGGCATTTGATACGTTGACCAATCCCAGGGGTGGGGAATTTGAACCCAAACCTATGCTCGGGCATTAGATAATACAGTAATCTGAGCCTTGTTCCCTTTGGGCAGCACCAAAAGGCAGTGGGGGCAGGTGGAATTGAATTGCCATTCCCCCATAGCATTGCATGTTGTTCGAGTGTGATTCGATCATGGAGGAGTTTAAGCCTTACTGTAAGTGACATACCTACATGTAGGAGGTGAAGGGTTAACACCAGTGCCTTGTAAATAGTATTTATATAATAATTTGATATTTGAAAACACTGAAAATTGCTTTCATATTTCACTCGATCAAACTCCATGTTCTCAGGATTTATGGTGAAGGAAAATTTCAAGTGTTGGAATATATACATTTTAAGATCAGAGCACTGCACAAGCATCGCAGGGTCGCGGGTTCAATTCCAGCCGGAAGGCCTTGAAGTTGCATTTTTCGCAACTGGTCCCGGTTTGGTCTTAAAATGTATATATTCCAACACTCGAAATTTTCCTTCACAATAAATCCTGAGAACATGTAGTTTGATCGAGTGAAATGCCAAATATTACCTATGATGAAATATTGGCTGTCTAATTAGTTGTTATATAAATCGGATATTACAGTATCATCCTATAAATATTTCATTTGGTTTATTCAGCTAAAATGGCTTGAATCACCAAAAATAGTTAGTAAACCTGGTTATTTAGATGCATTCGTATTTTAAAGGTTCTGTCAAGTCTGTTCTGCGTATGTGTGATATTTCAAACGTGGGGGACTCCATATGTCAACAAACTTTAACGCAATAGATTTGCGACAGTTCGAAAGCGAGTACCGGTATTCGTCCAAGGATGGTGAAAGCGCAGTGGTAGTTTGATATATTATCTACATTTAGGAACAGAACAGCTTCTTATAACATGCTTTTTAGGCAGAAAAGCTCAAGTGTGGAAAACAAATCCGCAATACTTCATGTTCAATGTTTATATATTATGCAATGTAAACAAACGATGTAAACAGAAACGTGGACATGCGCAGAACGGACTTGACGGCACCTTTAAGAAAAATGCAATATGAGTATAGATGAACTATAAAGGATTTACATGGTTTAAAGCTGTAGAAAATCCCTTATAATTCAGAATAAAGAAGAATAAAATAAAATTGAAAGTCTTTACCAGGAGCCCCTGGATAACTAGGTTGTGTAGGTGGATAACCTCCAGTTGGAGGGTAGCCTGGTGTTGCCGAGGGATAACCAGGAGCAGCAGAAGGATAACCAGGAGCAGCAGAAGGATAACCAGGAGCAGCAGAAGGATAGCCAGGAGCAGCTGGTGGGTAATTTCCATACTACATAATAAATAAGATTATGTTCAGAATCAGATCTGATATGAACTTACAACCTTGTAGCCAGGCTCTTTTCTATGCCTAACTCTACCCTCTTCTCTCTTTAAGTGAAACATTCAGGCAAATGATTCTTTGTTGGGCTAGTAAATGTTTTATTTATTTTCCGTTGGTTGGCTTAACCTCCAACTACAGTAATGATTGCTCTGAATAATGCTTAGGGTCATTGAGTGGACCCTGACTTTTTGTGGGGGCTCATTGTGATAGGTAGCCTGGGTTCCAGAGGCTACCTGCTTTCCCATGGGTTGAGAGGACTGGGTATTATGAAAAACCTCTGGCACCAAGGGTTATGTGATAGGTTCTTTGTGAGGAAAGTAATGCTGAACTCACGTGAGTAGACATTAGTGTGGAGAAGGTAAAAGAACACAGATGATGTATGTAGATAGATAGAATAACTTTATTTAACCACGCTGACCCCGTCAACCGAAGCTGATTTCCACAGGGGGCGTGTAAAAAATAGGAATATATACAATAGTTAATGATAATTACAAAATATGAGGCACAGTTATAGTGTCCAACAAGCAACATAGCAATATTCAAAGTATTTACAAAATATGAGATAGTATTAGTGTCTAATAAGTAATAAAATTTATAAATAAGTAACTATTTATAGTAATTAATAGTGTTTGTTTTTGTCATGATTGAAAAATGTGAGTAGCAATTTTCTTTTTAAAACAAGAAAGGGATTTACTCTCCCTGATTTCGTTTGGAATAGAGTTCCATAGGTGAGCACCGTCATATATGAAACTGTTTTTCATATTGTTGGTACGTGGTTGTGGCAAACAAAGACTACTTGAAATGTCTCGAAGTTGGTAGTTTGTCATCTCACTTTTATAAGTAAAAAGGTCAGTGAGTGACTTCGGACCCATTTTGTTTAAAATTTTATACATCATTTTTGCTTTTACCCTTTTTCTCATCATTTTAAGTGGCTCCCAGCCCAGGGCATGTAAAGCAATAGAATGATCTATATCATTGCTCATGTTTGTGATAATTCGAGCAGCTCTATTTTGTAGTTTTTGAAGTCTTTTCGATTGTGTTTCGCCAAACACATCCCACACTTCACAACAATAATCGAAGTATGGGCGAACAATAGCATTATATATGGAGATAAGTGTATCTTTATCAACAAAAGGTTTGACACGACGGAGGGCAGAGATTCCTGCTGTTATTTTATTTTTTTGCAAATATTTTCAGTATTACTCTTCCAAGATAAATGCTGGTCAATTGTTATTCCAAGTGTTTTGCATTCATAAATTTGTTTAATTGGTTTATTGTCAATGATAATTTTGGGGGGAGCATTTAAAGTACTTTTTATCTTTGGTTTTGAGCCAATTAACATAAATTCAGTTTTAGCTACATTTAAGCTAAGTTTATTGGCCATCAACCATTTTTTAAGGTTTTCTAAATCAGAATTTACTGCGATTTCAATGTCAGTAATCGAGTCTCCAGAAGCTGTAAGATTTGTATCATCAGCAAAAAGCCAAGGTTTTGTATTATTAAGACAATGTGGTAGGTCATTAATATACAATAAAAATAATAGTGGTCCTAAGATAGAACCTTGAGGTACACCACATCTGATCGAACGTTTTGATGAGACAGATCCATTAATTTGGCACTTCTGGCTTCGATTTGTCAGATATGATTTTAGCAAGGAAAGAGCCTGTCCTTTTATTCCATAGAACTCCAACTTTTTCAATAGAATTTGATGATCAACTGTATCAAATGCTTTTTTTAAGTCAATGAAAACTACTAGGTTAAACATTTTTCTGTCTAAATTCAAGGTTCGAATTAAGGGGATAGCGGATAGCGAATTGCTATTCACTTTTAGAATTTCGCTATTCAACTCACAAAAAATCGCTATTCATATTTAAAGTATTTTGTTGTTTGAAAGCAAAACATCTCGCACAAATTGTCTAATCCGATAACTACGTGGAATAGCGCGTTGTGAGACATTGCACTACGTTGTGAGAACGTTGCATGTGGGAAGTTACGCTACGTTGTAAGACGTAACGCTACGTTGTAAGACGTTGTAACGTCTACGTTGTAAGACGTTACGCTACGTTGAAAGACATTACGCTACGTTGTAAGATGTTACGCTACATTGTAAGACGTTACACTACGTTGTAAGACGTTACGCTACGTTGTAAGACGTTACGCTACGTTGTAAGACGTTACGCTACCGTCGCTGTAAGACGTAACGCTACGTTGTAAGACGTTACGCTACATTGTAAGACGTTACGCTACATTGTAAGACATTACGCTACGTTGTAAGACGTTACGCTACGTTGTAAGACGTTACGCTACGTTGTAAGACGTTACGCTACCGTCGCTGTAAGACGTAACGCTACGTTGTAAGACGTAACGCTACGTTGTAAGACATTACGCTATACGCTGTAAGACGTTACACTACGTTGTATATAAGACGTTTACTATTATACTAGTCATTCAAACTGTTCATATTGCGCCGAGAATTCTGGCAAAAATTCGCTATTCACTTTTAAATATTTAATTCGAACCTTGTCTAAATTCACATACCAGTCATTTGTACAGTCCAGTAATGCTGTAGTTGTAGAGTGAGATTTCCGAAAACCAAATTGGGAATTACTTAGCAGTCCAAATTCAGTTAAATAATTGTACAGTTGATCATACAGAATTCGTTCCATGATCTTGCTTATGGCAGGCAAAACTGAAATTGGCCGGAAGTTTCCTGGTATATTTCGATGGCCATTTTTATACAGAGGAGTTACTCTAGCCATTTTCCATTCATTAGGGAAAGAGGATAGAGTAATAGACTGACTAAAAATATATGTTAGTGAATCTGCAATGGCAGGTGCAGCTATCTTGATAATTTTACATGAAATCTTATCAATGCCAGTGGCTTTATTGCTGGATAGTAATACGTTTGAATGCAGCAAATTCCGATTTAGCTTTTTCGACATATGTCTCAAAATTGTAATTGGACATGCCGATTTTGCTTGCTAAATCAGGGCCAATATTAGAAAAGTATTCATTGAAGCCTTCCGCAATATCTTTTGGATTGTTTAAAATATTTTCACCCAAATTGAGTTCAGTCACTACTGGTTGTTTGTTTTGTTTGCCCAGTAAATTGTTTATTGATTTCCAAGCATTTTTTGGATTACATTTTAGACCAGCAATTTTCGTGGAATAGTAACTTTTTTTAGCATTTCTTAATTCAATATTTACCTGATTCCTAGTCTTTCTGTAATTTGACCAATCAATTTCTAATTTGCTAATAATGGCTTTTCTTTTTAGTTTATCTCTTGTATGTATGAGGTTTTTGATTTTGCTGGTGATCCAAGGAACTTTCTTGGACCTATGTTTTTTTCTTTGAAGTGGTGCATGTTTATTTAACACTTCTAGGAAAAGTTCTTTCCAAATTTCCCACATAGTATTTGGATCATGACCAAAAAAGTAAACATATTCCCAATGTAGATTTAGAAGTTCATCTACAAAATTTTTCTCATTAAAATGTTTCATGTTCCTTATTTCAGTAACATTTTCTTCCTTTTGAAAGATTCCAATTTTTCTGATGGCAAATACCAAACTGTGGTCACTGATTCCAGTGTGGATAACACCAGAATCAGAAATTTTCTCAGGTGTATTTGTAACAATATGGTCAATGAGGCTAGAGGTTGTCATTGTTATTCGCGTAGGTTCATCAATCAATTGAGACAACTGGTACAATTCATATAATGTATTTAGTTTCTTAGTTGGCAAATCAAAAAGTTTCTTTTCTTTCGACATGTTACAATTTAGATCACCTAATATATACATTTCTTTGTTTTCATCATTGATTTGTTTGATTAACTTTTCAAAATGGTCAAAGAATTCCGATGATGCATTGGGTGGTCTGTAAACAGTTGTAACAATAAAGGGTCGACTGTGTGGCTTAGTAATTTCAATACATACAGCCTCTATTTCAGATGGAATTAGATCCAATCTCAAATTGTAATTGATGGAACTACGTAAATATATACAAACTCCACCTCCATTTCGTGACCTGTCTTTTCTAATAATATCATAACCTTCTATGTGAATTAAGTTATCAGTAATACTTGAATCAAGTCGCGTCTCATTAAATGCGATTAGATCAATGCATTTGTTGGACATTGAATGACGAATTTCATCTATCTTTTTAGGTAGACTAACAATATTCAAAAAGGCCATTTTAAAGCCTCTTAATTCATTAGGAATGGAGTTAAGACTTGTCGAAAAATTGCTACTCACATCTTTTTGAAGGGGGAGAGGGCTACCCTCTGGATAGTGTTAAAAAGGTTAACCTATATTCACCCTTGAAATAAAATACCAGTAGAAAGTACTTACATCACCAGCTGCTGGGTAGCCAGGGGCAGCTGGGGGATAACCACCAGGAGGGTAACCAGGATAAGCCATGATAAGTATCTATAACAAGAGCAATAATTCATTTTTGTATCAGCACACATGCATTAAGGTGCAGATGCATGTATGCCCTCTATTTTTACATTTTCTAGTAAGATCTTGTGTTACCTTACAAGATGTGGTATTATAATCTAGTGTCTTCATTGGGGTGATCGATGTAAGCTTAGAATCCCTATCTATATGCTCATAGAACCAATGATGATGTTATCTTGTTAATAGACTCATCACCTGGCCGCATTTGGAAATTATTTGATAATATATGATCTTACAAGATCTTATGTAAGATTGTGCAAGATACACAAGATCTTACATAAGATGTTATAAGACCTTGCCAAGATCTTATATAAGATTTTTACCTGTAAGTACAGTATGGTTATAGAGCTTACTCAAAGATGTTTTGTGTATCTTATAAGTATGTATTGTACCTGAAATTTGGAGTAAGTAGAAATGTATTGAAATGTTCAAGATAGATATTTGTTTACGATTGGTCTAAGTATAAAATTTATACCATATTATAGATCGAATAAATATGACTTATCATATACGATTATTAATATGGCATCATTTTCAGACCTTATCCACACATACGTTTAAGTTTTCCTATTGTTTTCTGCTCCCCTGAGGAATGAGGACAATATAAAAACGCATTTTGGAGAACTTGCACATTCATTTTGGCTGCACATTATCAAGCTCTGTAGTTCAATATCTGACTATCAGAGAGGGTTTAAGAGGTAGGTCCATGGGACAGTTGCTGGTACTAAAGAGAGACCTCAGTTGACAGTATTATATTTATAAATAAAGTGAAATGACACAATTGACAATGTCGACTAGAAGCATCATTATTACGAAACCTTTGCCGAAAATTGTATACGTCTATATACGATGAACTACAGCGACCTTAAACCGTTATAAAATGATATTTAACTATCTAAACTTTAACCTTGCAGAAGGTGAGCTAATGAGTAATGTATAAAACTATAAAAAGGGAAGTTTTTGTACCACATAAACTTATAAAATTATTCACAAATTGGAATAGATTTGAAGCATTAATCTAAAACATATCTCACTGAAAAGCTCATCATTTACAAACAAGAAATACAAGATAAGTGAGAACAGATAAGCGAGCTACAATATATTAATGAGGTATAAAATAAAACCTACCTTCTGGTCGAGAAGTTGACAAATAATATCTAAAATGTCACGATCGAACCCGTTTTCGTTTCCGCCCCAAACAAATGTCTCAACCGGGGGGAGATTCTAATAAGATCTATTGGTAAAAAGTAATTAATCTTAGAAATACTTCCAGTCTTCCCCATAGTTTTATCTACAAACAAGAGATTTATTTTTCCTTTTGGTGCAAAATTTAATTATGAGAAAGTACAGTTTGAAATATAGTTATGTCTTTTATTCATTGAAAGAAATATTTAGTAAATTAACTTGAACAGCTCCTCCTTTGGAAAAATCAGGATTCCAACACGTGATCAAAACAGGATATCTCTTCCAAATATGGAGTGCACGAAGAAGTGGTTCACGTTAAATAACATCGGGTAAAGAGCGAAGTGTCGGAGACTTATGACTTCAATATGTTAAATAACCGTAAGGATCTCAAATACGTCCCCAAATGTAGCGTAAAGATAGTTGAGGTAAAATTGAACTCGATAGAGCATTATTTTTGTATTTGTTTTAAGTAGAAGTTGCAAGAGTCTTGCCGAAGAACGTACGAAGTACCTCGTTCGTTGAACATTCGGAAACCTCCGCTATGCTTCTTCTACACCAACCTATGTTACGGAAGCAAGCCAAACAGCAATCTTTTCGGTCACCATTTTCAAGCTTGACAACCGGAGAAATTTAGGGGGAAGGTTTGCTTCAAAGATCTTTGCCAAGTGCTGTTTCTTTCCGCCTGAAAACACGTAGCGTGAAAAATTGAATACGGTGTTATCGGCGTTGACGTTTTCCTGGCTTGATCTCGGGAATGGATGACAAAACTACGTCGAAAGATTTGGACGCTTGGATCCAGCAGTTGAACGACTGTAAGCAACTATTGGAACCTATGGTACGAACTTTATGTGAAAAGGTAGGAAAGAATGAGCTTATTTTATTATCTGTTGTCGTGCTCCTGCTCATTTATAAGCTGTTGTATTATTTTAAAAAATACTGTAAAATGAATTCCCTACGTTTTCGAAAATGTACAATTTTGGTTTCGCTGACAAGATAGAGACTCGCATCATGTTACGATACTTTTAAACCCGTTTATTGCCTGGAGATGACAGAAATTATTAAAAGAAGGTACAAGAGGGCTTTTTGGCACATTAAAATTTAGTATTATTACGTGTACGTAGTTTGAGATTTGAAGAAAAAAGGTTTATAATGATATATACCCGCCTGAATCAACACTGCCCACCGCACTTGGTAGTACTGGGGAAGAATGGCGTCTTAATGGGCCATGAGTAACTTCTTAGTGAAAACTATTGCTTTTATTAAAATTAAAATAGAGTTTGTTATATGAGATTTTGGAATAAAATATTAAATTATGAATCCAGGCAGTATAGTGTATTTGCCATGTGACAAATTATTGGTAAAATAACAGTTTCAACTCTTAATGTTACTGATTTCTGGCCCACACATTGTCTTTCTTCTTCCATATTATACAACATATTATATTAACAATCATGTTAATAACTAAATAATAGTACTGGTGTTTATTCACATATCATTAACTCTTTCCCTACGGGCGCAGTTAAAATGGGTCGTTGATGACCCGCAAAGTCGTCAATCGAAAAACACGGCACACGGTAACGCAAGATTAAAAATTGAAATTCGACAAGCGCCAGGAACATGAAATCCATGCACACGCCAAGTTTGATTTGATTTCATAAACAACTCTGCGATTGGTTGCATTTTGAGTTTTCAAGATGCTATGCGGGCGTGCAAGATGGCCTTTTCTGGAAAAATGTAAATTTTTCAACCTGATTTATGATAATTAATGCTAATTTATATTAACATAATGTGTTTTGTTCGGGAAATTTAAAAGAACAAGTAAAAGCCGGTTTATTGGGCTTCCAGAAAATGTATAGCTTTCGCAACAGTTATGGTTATTTCAAGAGATATCAATAGAACAACGTGGTCGTTCAATTTTTGATGTTTTTCAGCCGTAATGAAAGAGTTAAACTTAATATCTCTCATTGTTGTCATTATCATCATCAACGTAATTACTATTATTATACATTCAAACTTCATTCTCGTTTCTTATTGGTCAACATACTCCAGTGAATTCTCAATGTCGGACAGGCGCGACGTCATTTCTGCTGAATACTGTGAATTATTGGATGGAGGTGTCCAAAAATTAGTGGATTCTGATGACGTCACTAGGAAAAGTGTGCGAAAATTACAAAACAAAAATGGCTTGTAGTAGATTACTACCAGATTACTGTCACTTTGTTTGTATATTTTTAGTAAGACTATTTTGAACAATGTATAATAAAACAATTATTGGATTCGACTTACGCATGACATCAAGAATTATCCATACCTCGATCAATGTTATCAGCCTTCGGCTTCGGCAGATAACATTGACCTCGGTTTGGATAATTCTTGATATCATGCTGAGCCTCATCCAATAATTGTATATTATTATCATGCTTATTACTCAACATTGTCATTAAAATTATCATGGATATAATATGAAAAGAGATCAAATAAGAGAACTGCAATGTGTTGAAAAGTGCCCCTGCGACAAAATATCCCATTACGTTTCCTGGCATTTTTTGTTACAAAACATCCTTTTAGGTTAATAAATGTTTGCATTTGCCAAAAAAATTGAACAACAAACATTCTATCACAAGAAATTTAACCTCCAAAGTCGCACAAATTTTGTCCGCCATTGCTCAAACCTTGTTCCAGACGAGCCCGCGATTCCACAGCACAGTAGGTGACTATGACGTCAAAGACTCAACACGTGACAATGCTTTATGGAAATTATACGACAAGTTACAATAGAAAGTTTTCCCCAAGTAGCTTTATATTCATATATAACTAGCCACGTGTTGAGTCTTTGACGTCACTTCCTCTAATCGCAACCTAAGCGTCCGGAACATGTTCGCGAGTAATGGCGGCCGTATAATCTTGTATAAAAACAGTCTGAAAAGGCAACTTCCCATGCTCGCAATTGCTTGAAATTTGGCAAGTTAGGTAAGAACACCATGCTCTTTACAAATATGTAAAAATTCGGGATACCAAAAATTTGATCACAGGGGCACTTTAAGTAAGAGTACTTATGTATATTTATTAGAGATGAGCTAATCACCAAAAAATATCGATTAGCCGATTCGATTAGCCGATTCGATTAATCGGTGTCCAATCATGACACATGATTGGCCGATTAATCAGCCAAAGCGATTAATTCCACAAAAAAATAACCAACCTATAAAACCTTAAAATAACCAATCTAGTTGCCATATGGCAACATAATTTCAAATTTACACGTCAAGAATATGTTATTTAATTCAACAGTGTCGTACTTATTTATATAGACTAAAAAAACTTGTTCCTGATGGTTTGATTGCATTTAAATTTCATTTGATTGTACTTGAATTTCGGATGCCATTTTGTTTGCAACAGTTGTGTGATTTGTGCGTGAAAATAACTCGTTTCCAGGTCAGATGTGGGAAAATGGCATCTTTCTGCGGATCACTATATTTTCATACTTACATGACTCAATAATTATTATAGGCCAAAGAAATTCTATCAAAAGAGTCAAATGTTCAGGAAATGAAATGTCCTGTTACGGTTTGTGGTGATGTTCATGGCCAGTTTCACGATCTCATGGAGTTATTCCGTATTGGAGGCAAATCTCCAGATACAAATTATCTCTTTATGGGAGATTATGTTGATCGAGGTTACTATTCAGTTGAAACAGTGACACTCTTGGTAGCATTAAAGGTAAGGTAAAATGAAAACTGCATGTTTATTGATTGAATTATAAAATCTTGAAACCTGGTTAGAGCATAGGATTGTGGAAATAGAGTTGTGGTTTGAATTTTTACTTGATATTTGGCATTAACAACTACGTTCACCTCTACTTACCCGTTGAAAAGTTAGGTGCAAGCTGTTGAGTGAGGGGGAAGCTTGAGACGAGTCACTGTATTTAGATTCAAGTTCAGATCCGAGCAAGTGAAATCTTGAATTGACCACCCCATCGATAGCTTGCACCTATCACACCAAAAATTTGGTGGAAATTTGGACCATTGACTAAAGGGCAGGATGGTGGGCGATGATTACTCAAGCTCCAGAGCGTATGTGCGAATACTTTGCGTACCAATGTAATAATGACGAGTTGTATACCAAACCAGTCCTATTAGGCACCTCCCACTTCCTGCCATCTTGTGATGCAATGCCCGGTTTCCTTGTTGTTAACATTGGTTAAGTCATAACCTCATAAAATAATACCATTCATGAACTGTAGTTTTAGAAAGTTGAAATTTGATCACCATAGTTTGTTCTTTTAACCATCTAGGTCCGTTTTCCTCACAGAATTACTATTTTAAGAGGTAATCACGAAAGTAGACAGATCACACAAGTCTATGGCTTCTATGATGAATGCTTACGGAAATATGGAAATGCGAATGTTTGGAAATATTTTACAGATTTATTTGATTATTTACCACTTACTGCTTTGGTCGATAGCCAGGTAAGCATTGCAGATTGTTAGATTGGAACCATGGATAATAAAAAGATTGGATAAGAAATTAGCTGACGTCAGCGTGAAAACCTTAAGTTGAAAATCGTGATATCACGAAGATGTCACAAGTATGTAGATTTTGCTGAGTTTCGCATCGACTTCTCCATATTTTCGTATTCAGGTAGCTATATTGACATACCAAAAAGTTTCATCGTCTCTCAAACCTTTCTAAGCCACTACCAAGCTGTTCGAGGTAAATGTCGTTTGTCTTTGTTTCAGCTGTTTTCGTTTTGTTGTGAAGAAAATGGCGTCGCAAAAACTACCGTTGTTTTAGTTGAAATTTGCTACGCGTTTTTTACCGTCTAAAGTTGGAACTTTTCACCTAAGACGAGTAGGTAGTCGGATATTCCATCGTAAAGTGGCATTTGTTATATTTTTTGGTAGTTTGCCTATCATTTTTAGCTGTATTATTGCTAAAAGTTGCGATTTATGGAGATTTTGTAACATCACGATTTTGAACTAGGTTTTCACGCGATCAACTGGTGCTTTAACCAATCATCATGCTGGAAACGTTACACATGATCTTAGTTTCCTATCCAGTCTTTCTACTAGATGGAACAAATGGAGTAATATAATAAAACAAAATTGTTTTCCAGATATTTTGCCTTCATGGTGGCCTTTCTCCATCCATTGATACTCTTGATCATATACGTGCCTTAGATAGGATACAAGAAGTCCCTCACGAGGTTAGTTGTGTGTAGCCAGGGTTCAAATTACTTGAGTAAAAACGATGTGCGAACATGACGTAAAAACATGACGTCCAGGCCTCTCAATATAAGCAAAATAATGGTGTGCAAGAAATTGAATAAGCCTAAAGGAATTCCAGGCCCTGTTGGTTTATGAGATTGGAAAGTTTATAAAATCACTAAAATGCGCAACAGAGATCAAATTTTGGCCGCCATTTTGTGCGGGTAGCTCCTGGAAATTGCGCGGGATTGTGACTCTGGCACTTTAGAGCAGACACGCAAAAAATGGCATCAACGTCAATCGATTATGGCTTTTCTTTACGATTCTAATAGCAATTTTAAATGTGTGGCTGCTGGAAATACACACAATTTTTCCACCTTTGGGAAATAGGACTGTTAACTTAACTTATAGTTTGTCAGAACTATTTGTTTGTGTTCAATACTGAGACTATTTTTTTCTGCACATTGTTTTGAAAAGTGATGTGCAACTTTTACTATTTGGGCCAAAACGATGTGCAAATTGCACGTTGCACACCATTAATTCAAACCCTGTGTGTAGCTGCAACTAATAAACCTAAAATACTATTCTTTTATGTGCATTTAAATTAATCTATCAGTTTTTTTATGAAATATTTCTGTTTTCATTTAGGGTCCTATGTGTGATTTATTGTGGAGTGACCCTGATGATCGTGGTGGCTGGGGCATTTCTCCTCGGGGGGCTGGATACACTTTTGGTCAAGATATTTCTGAACAATTCAATCATACAAATGGTCTAACACTTGTTTCGAGAGCTCATCAGCTTGTCATGGAGGTTTTTAAATATTTTTGTCAAGCACACCTTGAACACTATTTTGCCATTTCCAAATTATTTGTAATTTTACAGTTTTGATAAGGCCAAGAAAAAAAATACCTGGGTTTCCTATTTTGTGCTGGAAAAAAATTACATGTAGGTAGGGTAGGTCGGTTTTTCTTTTTTTTAAACTTTTTTCTAAACTATGCATGGACGAACAATAGGTTTTACCAAACCACGCTGATATTGAGGTGCTGCCAGGATCGGCAGCCATGTTTGCTATCCCAGGCTTCTCAAAATTTCAATAAAAAGATTAGGGTCGGTATTTTACTGGCCAAAAACTAGGTAGGGTCGGGAAACCGGAAACCAAGGTATTTTTTTCTTTTGGCCTAATGCATATTATTTTGTTTTCAATAAACTCCTAAAGTTTTATTATTTGGCTTTTTAGGGTTATAACTGGTGTCATGATCGTAATGTTGTGACAATCTTCAGTGCGCCAAACTACTGTTATCGCTGTGGCAACCAGGCTGCCATAATGGAATTGGATGATTCTCTTAAATATTCATTGTGAGTTATACGCATACATACATAATAATAATATTTAATCAGGATACCCACGTCACCGGAGTGTTTTTCAGTGGGGTCCTGTAGTACTTCACATTACATTATATTACATTAAGACATTACGTTACATTAAGACGTTACATTACATTACATTACGTTACATGCATTACGTTACATTGCATTGCATTGCATTACGTTACATTGCATCACATTACGTTACATTGCATCACATTACATTACGTTACATTGCATTACATTACATAGCATTACGTTACATTGTATTCTAGATGCACAAAACTGCTAATTTGTTTATATATAGCCCTGTTCTCCTTGCATTAGAATAGATGGTAATACACCTGGATAGTTTTTATTAATCCACCTTAGCAGAAAAGTGTTTAACACTTTGAGAGGATAATGGGTTGAACCATATATAGTCACTAGAATTATATTGTCTGGAAATGTGGCAAACTTCAAAGCAACTAACAACAAGCTGCGATTTATGTTGAGGATGCCCTGAAAGTGTGCAAGTCTTTTGTTTTACATACATTAGTACATGTATTTATACAGGTTGAGTGACTAAACCCAAATGCTGCTATTGGCTGCTTGCTTCATTATACAGAAAATACAATGTGTTAAGCAAGTGTGCATAAATGTGAACAAAAACAAAGACTTTGGCTACGTTTCCAGACAATATAATACTAGTGGCTATGGTTGATGTACAGTGCACTTGCTTTTATTGCATTTCCATGTGATTATTTTCATTCAGGTTATAATTTCCTGGGAAAAATTAATTAAAAGTAATTATTACCTGTGTTGTCTCATGCTGGTGTATACTTGATGATTTAAACTTATCACAAAGTTACCAAAAGGTAGCTGATGATCTAAAACATGATATCATTCTGCAATAATGAAAGTAACCCAGCAAAATTCTTAAAGATTATGTTCAAGCAATGTAGTTGTTCTCCACTGTACCAACTCTACTCTAATTTCATTTTATAATTTTAGCTTGCAATTCGACCCAGCACCAAGACGTGGCGAGCCACATGTCACCAGACGAACACCCGACTACTTCCTTTAAACAACGTTAATTGGTTTTGAGACAAGCAGATAATCCTTCTCCTCATAACAAGAAAAAGCTATCACAAAACATGAACTCTGAAAACAGAGTCTAATTTCTCTAAATTTATCCTTCTTCAAGCAGATATTCAAGAGAGAAATTCAGTTGAAGCATGTGATAAATTATAATGTGGTATCACTTGGACATTATTTTGTGATAATCGATAAAGAGTTTGGCATGTTGTCTTGGTGGATATGAACCTAAATGCACTTAATAATAGCAATAGATTCAACTTATGTCCCTTTAGCAAAACTAAATAAATTAGTCTGTTTTGTGTAAATACATATATACCTATAGTTTTCACCTGCTGTACTTTTGTTTTTGATGTTTCTTTTGGTTTGTTTTGGCCACTCAGTCATACTACAGATCTACTTATAGCCAATGAGAATGAAAGTACTGTTCCTGTATACCCAAATGGAATAAATTGGTGTCCTATATTGGAAGAGGTGAAGGCTAAAAGAGATGACTCAAAAGGACCTTCACATTTTCTAGAACTATACTAATCCCATTCCTATAACCCTAATCTCAATCTTGACCTTAAACCTAATCCTAACCGTAGCTAAAGCCTGGTTTCCATTTGGTCGCCACGATCGCAACACTGTCATAGTGGTCGATGTAATCGAGTGTCGGTCTATCTTGTCTTTTGCCTGCTGTATGCAGAACAGTCTTTACTGATTGCAGAGATAGATGGACACACTCTATAACATCGACCATTATGACACTATTGCGATCGTGGTGACCAAATGGAAACCAAGCTTAACCCTAACCTAACGAAAAATAGACCAGACAAAAACAGAAAGGTCCTTTTGAGTCATCCCTTTTAGATGATCCCCAATGGAAGATAAGATCCTGATATGAGGTTGTAACATGCTCCAGTACGTTCCAAAAAGATAAAAAACTTGATTGTAACTGCTGTTTTTCTAATTTTTCTTATGCCTTTCACACGTTTCCCAACATGATTCCATGTAAGTACATGTATATAAACAAGTTGTCTCTATCTCTACAGGGGAAAGCCAATTATAACATACGGCAAAGCCAGTGACAGTGCATGATGGTAAGGCATTCCCATAAACCTCTTGGCCCCTTGTAGTTGGTCATGGCTAGATGGTACACTCACAGTTGAGGTGACCGTGAGGTACTAGGTCTGAGTCGTCTTCTGGACGATCTTTTTATTAGTATGGTTAGTATTAGAAAACCATTAGGCAGGGGGTTAGGATCTAACTTGTTTTGGGGTTAGCAGTTCCATTATGTATTTCATCATACAGGCAACAGGCATGTCCAGTCGTAACAATCTCTCATTTCGTCCAACCTCTCGCGGATACTAAAAAAGATTGTCCAGAAGACGACTCAGATCTAGTCCTCACGGTCACCTCAACTGCTAGTATATCATCTAGGCATGACCCTTGTAGTTCCCCCCTGCTGCTTACCCCCAACACCGTCGCTGGCTTTGCTGTCTAGAGATGAGAGACGACTGGGTACGAGTCGGTATAAACATGGAAACCATTCATATATTATTTTATAATGAAAATGCTGCCTAATTCAAAATTGAAGGAATGGTGAAAGAGAATGTTTGACATAATATAAAATAACGAAAATAAGTCTTGCCTTTATATTACGCGTTTTTATTAACTCTTTCCTTACGGCTGAAAAACATCAAAAATTGAACGACCACGTTGTTCTATTGATATCTCTTGAAATAACCATAACTGTTGCGAAAGCTATACATTTTCTGGAAGCCCAATAAACCGGCTTTTACTTGTTCTTTTAAATTTCCCGAACAAGACACATTATGTTAATATAAATTAGCATTAATTATCATAAATCAGGTTGAAAAATTTACATTTTTCTAGAAAAGGCCATCTTGCACGCCCGCGTAGCATCTTGAAAACTCAAAATGCCACCAATCGCAGAGTTGTTTATGAAATCAAATCAAACTTGGCGTGTGCGTGCATTTCATGTACCTGGCGCTTGTCGAATTTCAATTTTTAATCTTGCGTTACCGTGTGCCGTGTTTTTCGATTGACGACTTTGCGGGTCTTCAGTAATCAGTGACCCATTTTAACTGCGCCCGTAGGGAAAGAGTTAATATACAATGGTCGATATTTTTTCGCATCGATCAATTTTATATTTTCGCCTGAATTTTTCATCATCGTTATAAGTCGGCTAAACAACACACATATCAAATTTTTAACAAATTTGGTGAATTATTTCCTACATTTCTAAACACGGTGAATTTTGACCTTTTTGACCCACATGCATAGAACGTATTGTCTTTGTAGTGTATAGATAGCTTGCGTATATATTTAAAAGTATGAGCTCCCGTGCGGGTGGACCGGTGCGGGTGGGATCTCTGCAGAGACTCTGCTTCGGGTAAGGGGGAGCAGAGAAGGGGGTTCATTTTTTGTCACTGACCATTTTTTTGCTTTGTTAAACTGTATTTACTTTGATTATTTTCAATTCAACAGATAATAAACTGCTTTTCCTTTCACGCTTTTTCTTCGATTATTTTCAATTTACCTATTATATTATTGCTTATTAATCGACTTACTATTATAGATTTTCTGGTAGCGTAAGCTTGGGCTGCTATGTTATTCCGGCCATTTATATATTATGAAGCTTGTTTATGTTAATTGCTTCATATGTGTTTGTTCGAGCGAAGTAATGAAAAATCTATCATTTCTGCGTTCTTCGCCTTATGCCAAGACAATCCACAAGCACTGCCTCGTGTTTTTGGCTGTAGATTTGGTGTTAGTATGTCTGGTTGTCTATGGATGGTACACCATTTGCAATTACAACTTTTGCACTACACTGTCACGGAAGCAGTCGACAACACGTATTCTCGCATTTGGAGACTCGGTGACAAGAGGTTTTGTAAATAGAAAACTTTATTACCCTTACTCTAAAAGTTTGGAAAAGACTCTTAACAGAGTTCATTCAAGAGACACTGTTTTTGTGGTCGATAATGGTGGGTTAAATGGTGATAGAGCAATTGGGACGTCGAAAGCACGTCTTCGTGTTGCTTTGCGAAGAAAGAAATACGACTGGGTGATCCTTTTATTTGGTACAAATGATTTATCGCAATTTGTTTATAACAATACCAAGGGCAAGGGTTTCAATGTAAGACCATCATCTACTGTTGGTGAGGTATTCAAAAGTTTAACAGAACTGTGTAAGATAGCTCTAGAAGGACATCAGATGTTGATTTTGGGAACAATTGCAGCAAGGCAGTGTGAGGAAAATGCTTTTTATGAACCAAGTTGTGATTATTTCAGAAAAAAACGAGAGTTGTTGAATGAGAAAATAAGATCTTATGTGGCGACCTCCACAGATATGATCCTTTTGGTCGACTTTGACCGTCATTTGAATTATAAAAATTTAAGTGAAGTGAAACGCACAGAATACTGGCAAGACAATGTGCATCTGACAGAAACTGGTTATGAATTTATGGCAAAACTTGTCTATAAGAAGATGCAACCGTACTTGCCAGAGCCAATGAGGCAGCCCTATGTTGCTAGGAATGCCAGAAATAGTCAAAGCTATATAACTGATAGCAGTGTTTGAGATATTTAACAGGTATGGCTATACTGTATTCAATCAGATTGTAGACACTGGATAGTTCAATATGAACACTGAGTAATTTTCTTCTAAAACAGGTCAACCATTTTCTCAAAATTTGGTATCTAGGACAAAATCTGTTTGTCCAACAAAAGTGGAGCATATTTAAGAATGATGAGTTTTGTGAGACTTCAAAGGGATCTTAATGCATTATGTGTAAAATGGTATCCACAATGGTATACCTATTACTCAAAACCAAATGAAATAGTCTTTAGAAGTGTATAAATAGTTGACTCATACCCAGTCATCTCTCTATCTCTACAGCAAAGCCAGCGACTGTTAATGATGGGAAGGTGTCTTAAAATAACCATTATCCTTAATTTACAAATTGCTCTGAATTATGGATAATGGTTAATCTAATGGAATTGTAGGGTTAGAACCCAACACCAATCCTAACCTAATCCTAATGCCTCGCCTAATGAGTTTTCTAACCCTAACCCCCTGGCTGTATTTTTCCATCTCCTAGCCCCTACCCATCCACTCCCCTACTTGGGGTGCTAGATTAATAGACTAGTGAGAGAGACTAAACATGTGGGATTAGTAATTTACTGTTAAATGCATGCACGATTCTTATTATCGCCATTAAATTAACCATTATTCTTAATTCAGAGCGATTTGTAACTTGAGGATAATGGTTAATTTAAGGAAGATACCGTGTTGGTAGTTTCCTCCTGCCGTAGCTGGCTAATTGCCCCAGGTCAGGGGTGTCGGAAGCGGGGGGCAGGTTAGTAATAGCATTAATATGCTAGTAATATACAACCTCACATGCATTTGGTGCGACTGTTAGCGCATGGGAATTCATAAAACTTAATTTCGTTAACAATGTGCTTGTTTATCTTAAAAAAGTCTAAATATTACCAGACCTTACAGATAATTTTTTCAGAATGTTCCTCGCAGAAATCGCCGGAAATGCACTCCTGGAGGTTTCAAAATTCAAATTTTTTCTGGGGGTGCATGCCCCCGTCAGGATTTGTCTTACTAAGCCCCTGGCAAAATAATCCTGCATACCATTGACTGTTCCCATAGATCAGTAGCTATACCTATTTTTGCCATGCATCTGCACCACAAATCTGCTCGATCAATCGCAGTGAGTAAAAAATTGTTTAGAATAACAACAGGCTGGTTGTTGTTTTACAGAACATCCATATACGTCGCCGTGCCCCTTCACTTTTATTGTCGTTCCGACACCTCTGCCCCAGGCCACAATCTTTTGCCCCCTATATGTTGCTGGCTTTGCCCTGTAGAGATAGAGAGATGGCTGGGTATGAGTCAGTATAAATAGGGTTTGGTAAATGAGAATTGTATATATACATTATAGCAAGCTTTTTTCCACTTTTAATAACTAATTAATCAACTAAGTAATTGTTTATCATCTCTGATGACTGCATGACCATTAATTTTAGACCATAATCCAGGGCTTAGCCATCCTCAGACCTCAGTATTATTACCATTAGATGTGCAATTAATTTATTTAATCTGTTGATTTTTCATCATTGTGTGGTTGTTGAGTAATCGAATCATACTGTACATTTGACTTAGACCTTATATACATGGAGAGTGGGCAGGGACGTAGCCCGAACCTTCAAAGGGGGGGGGGGGAGCCCTGTGGAGAATGAAGGAAGTTGCGGCTATATGTTCGGCCGCGATTGTTGCTGTGAAGTCATAGGAGGGGGGAAGAGGGGGGGATTGCGATTTGCATGATTCCACAGGAAAATGTTCAATTTTGAAAGGCCCAGAAGTGCTTTTACAGCAATTTCTAACATGATTTTTTGCGAAATTAGGCCACCAGACGATGGCTAGAAATTTCATTTTTAGATTTTACATTATTTATTCTGACAGTAAAACACAAAATACAATTGTTTGCTTACTTAAAAAAAGGCATAGGTTTATTAAAAAGAAAACTGAACACGGAAACATATTTAAATTCCGAGACTAATCTACTCTCAAGGACGTAGCCACGGCTCCCCCCCCCTTTGCTTGTTGAACTAAAACCAAAAATTCAACTGCTACGGGAAAAAATAAGGGGCCCGAAACGATAACATCACGCAAATCCTACACGTAGAATGAAGCTTCTATGGCATTTAGGGGCCTGTGAAAGACAATAACCCCACCTTCCCCTGGGCTTATCTTGGCTCTTGGCAGCCCTGCCAACATTTTGATTTGTAATTGATTAGGCCTCACTCAACAGCTGCAAATTCTGATTGTGCCTCAAGTGTTGTTGCCTGCAGTTGTAAACGTTTTCCGTAAATTTGGTGTAACTAAGTTTAGTAAATTGAGATAACTCAACAACAGAGGCGTAGCAATAGAGTTCAGGGTCCGAATTAGCGCTCCAAAAACAGCTTCGCATTTTTCTTTAGTGTCACAACATAGCGTAACATCTCCCAACGTTGCGTAGCGTCTTACAACTTTACGTACGTAGCATCATACAACGTAGCTTAACGTCTTACAGCGTAGCGTCTTACAACTTTACGTACGTAGCATCGTACAACGTTGCGTAACGTCTTACAGCGTAACGTCTTACAACGTAGTGCAACGTCTTACAGCGTATAAGCGTAACGTCTTACAACGTTGCGTAACGTCTTACAACGTAGCGTAGCGTCTTACAACGTAGCGTAACGTCTTACAACGTAGCGTATCGTCTTAAAACGTAGTGTAAAGTCTTACAGCGTAGCGTAGCGTCTTACAACGTATAGCGTAACGTCTTACAACGTAGCGAAGCGTCTTACAGCGTAGCGTAACGTCTTACAACGTTGATGTAAACATCAATTACTAGACTTAATGATGTTACTCTACGTTGTAAGACGTTACACTACGTTGTAAGACGTTACGCTACGTTGTAAGACGTTACACTACGTTGTAAGACGTTACACTATACGTTGTAAGACGTTACGCTACGTTGTAAGACGTTACGCTACGTTGTAAGACACTACGCTGCGTTGTAAGACGTTACGCTACGTTGTAAGGCGTTGACAGTGAGACGTTACGCTACGTTGTAAGAAGTTACACTACGTTTTAAGACGATACGCTACGTTGTAAGACGTTATGCTACGTTGTAAGGCGTTACGCTACGTTGTAAGACGCTACGCTACGCTGTAAGACTTTACACTACGTTTTAAGACGATACGCTACGTTGTAAGACGTTACGCTACGTTGTAAGACGTTACGCACTTAAAATCAGCTTCGCAATTCTCAGAACAATCACTTCGCAGATTTTCGAAATTTTAAAAATCTTCGCAATTTGCGATTTGCGAAGCGTTAATTCGAAGCTTGGAGTTTTCATTAATAGGCGGTTACCAGCTGTTTATCGCTGCCTGTTTTTCCTCTTACTGTTGGCTTTTTTTGTGTACTGTAATTTTGGGGCGACACTTTATATGTAATTTTCTGGAGACATTTTCTGGACACAGACGTCTATTTTTGAAACGTAACTTGCTACCTCTGAGGAAGCTGTGATCTGTGTGATCATGTTGGACCAAAAACAATCAGCTTTCAAATAAATATGTTTAAGTATTAGATTAACTCTTTCCTGTCCTGCTGAAAAACATCCAAAATTGAACGAGCTCTTTGTTCTATTGATATCTCTGGAAATAACCATAACTGTTGTGAAAGCTAATACATTTCTGAAAGCCCAATAAACCAGCCTTTACCAGTGCTTTTAAATTTCCTGAAGAAGACATAATGTTGATCTAAATTAGCATATATTATCATAAATTAGGTTGAATCTTGCAACCTCGTTCCCAGGGCCTTATCTCCGCCCGCCAAGCGGAGACAAGGCCCTGGGAACGAGGTTTATGGAAAAGAACTAAAACGTTTATCATGTATTAAAACAAAATGTTGGGTTTTCATAATTTTGGAAAACAGGTCAGGATTTCTGCCTATTATACTGTATTTAAAGGTTAACTATGCCTTTTGAGGTTATTCTATTTTTCGTTAGAATTCGAAAAGTTTAATTCAAAATCGAAGAAATAATTGAAATTGGTTACTCGGTTCTACTTTTATGATCTGTTAAAGATGGAGTTTTCAGCCCTTTTACTAAACGTAGTTGAACAACGACCGCGTCGGAAGAAAGCCTGGTACTACCGGTAAGTGATGTCATAATGATGTCATACGGTGAGAAAATACTGTATATTTTGGTTTTATTTTAGTGAAGTTTGGAATACTGTTTACTATTGGGTGAGTGATAAGTGACAAACCAAATTATCAAGCAATGGAATATTATTTTGTTCAATAAACCTATTACCCGTATGACACTATGATGTCATACCGGTAATAGTGCCATTCTTCTCAAAACGCGGTCGTGCAGCAACAAGAAATACTCCTCAATAAATCCTGCGCTATATCATGAAATTCATTTTTTTCTTCAGTTTTACAAAGTTAGATGATATCTCTTTCGGAGGAAAATAGAACCTCAAAAGGTATATTTGACCTTTAACACATTACATTTGACCATTCAATTCATTGTGGGCTAATATAAGCACTAAATTATTGTTGTTGTCGTGCACAATCTCAACATTCAATGGTGAAATTTCATGGTGTGTCACTGTTTGTGATATTAATTTTTTTGGGGGGTAAAGGGGATCATGCCCACGGACCCCTGTGCCCCCCCCCCAGAGGCGTAGGAACGGACTTAAAGTTGGGGGGGGGGGGGGCTGAAGTCGACTAGAAGCCTGACTAGACGCCATTTTTTGCGCCTAGTACTGACAGAAGGTCTGGGAACAATCTAACACTTGCGTGTCAAGGGTTTAGGGGTCAATCTTGTTCCAAGATCTGATCTGGGGAACGAGCTAGATTTTTTAGGGGTTGGCTAACACTTCAGACTATTCAGGCTACACCCGTGAAATCTCGCGTAGATGAAGCCTGTACGTAGATTAAGTAGCTTCTCTCCTAGCCTCTATAGTCGTACTAATACAATTGGGGAAAAAAACATTAAATTGATCAACGCTTGTCATGATATTTGGGGGGCCCCTTAATGATTACTTGGTTCCTACACCTCTGAACAATGAAATGTAAATACTGTCAACGCCATTTGTTATCGTTCCATCATCTCCTGTGCTCTCACTTCAGTTGGGACCAACGGAAAGCTGTATGCAATTCTTAACACTCTTCCTTCTAGCACTTGGTGCTTGCTGACAGCAGTATACCTTGCATTATACTCTTTACCTACTATGACTGTTGTTCTGGCCTATGTAATTCTCCGAACCCTGCACAATTTTTAGGAAACGTCACGTAGCGTGTATATACCGATGGGCATACTACTTTTTCAAGCTTTAATCAAAGGTGTTATTATACAGTGGGCAATGTTTCTTGAAGTTAATCTCATAATAGGCTAAGTCTAAGACATTGCAGTTGCATGCACTCAAGAGTACAGCGTTATTAGTGTTACACCAAGCAATGTTTCTTGAACGTGTTGTCATGCAACAGCTAAATCTATCATGTACGAGATTGTGGTGTTACAAAAGGCAATATTTCTAGCTCACAACTTCATATCTTACAATGACAACCGAAGATTATTTATAACACGTATTATATTGCCTGATCATGCAAAAAAACGTTACGACAAATTACAGGAAGAATCGTGTAACACAGTAGAACTTTGAGAAAATCAGTTTGTAAAAATGTTCTATAATCAATATAGGATTGTTTACTTTAGGTTTGATAATTTCCTTTTTGGCAACCTTTGGGGCTTAGGAAAACTTTATTAAATTTACTGCAAGTAAAGAGGGTGTTGAAGTGGGTGTTAATTGACAGTTTGATTTGGATGCCAATTAATTGCCGTTAATTAATGGCAATTAGTTAAATGAACAGAAAAGTGACCAACTCTTGAGTTACAACTTTGCATTTATTAGAATGCCTAAATCAGTGCGCTTTAATACCGAAACCTGGCTTGAATCAGTGCTACTGTCGTAACCTAAGTACGTCCCATGTCCTAGTCACCAGGGTATACACTTGATTCCTCTAGAATAGTGGTTTTCTACTTTATCTGGGTTTTCATTAACGCGAATTTTATGATGCGTCGTTTTGAAAGCACATTTTGAACTACATATTTAAACTCTAGTTCTAATTCCCTAAGTAGCTAAAGAAAACAAAAAGAAAGAAAGAAAATCTTTAGAACGCCAACAATTTTTACAGAGGGCGGTTTGCCAGACAAATGTCGTATTTAATTCAGACAAATTTAATTGAAATCAATCAAATGCCATGGCTATGCGATGTCTAAAACAAATGAAATTCTAGACTAAGACGTGATCAGCCTGTTATAGTCTAGTGAATTTAAATACGTCAGTGTGAATTAAATTAGGCCTTATGTAGCCTTATGTATCGAGAAAGGAATATGCAGGTTAATTATAGCCAGGATTTAGTGAAAGAAGCCGTCCAATTTCAGTGGTAGAATTCACGTGTTGTGAAAAACGAGTGGTTTTCACACAAGTTCGAGTTTTCACTCGGATTGGATTTTTAGCAAGTTGAGTGCGGCTATGCTATTAACAAAAGACAAAAAATTGTGGACATTCAGGGGGGTTGTATAAAACTAGTAACTAATTTAAGGAGCGATCATTATTGATGGGCTCGTAGGGGGTGAATGATTTTTCAAGCGCAAACTAAAAATTTCCAGAACCTCTCTCTTTGAGCAATTGTTGACCTTCATAACTCCCCTCCTTGAGACATTGAAAAAAAATCGTAACCCTCCTCAAGGAAGCTTTAAGTTTGATAACACTCTTTTTATATATTAGAAACATAAAATTAATATAAATGTTCAGTTTTATTAAAGTAATTGTACATTATAGGAAGTTAAAGTGCCCCTAACCTCAACATTTTTTATTGGCTTATTTGTAAGAACTTTTAAAATGATAAAGTAACTTCTTTTGAAGATTTTCGTTTCTTCGCTTTCTTTTTGAGATATATCAGTTTGTTTGATATGCAAATGTACGGAATTTACGTCACACATGCATGATGAGTTATACGAGAATGTTATATATCTTTGCGTTCATGAAATAAAAACACTAAGTGTGAATCACACGTGTGCGTGTTTCTCCCGCAACACTAAATTTCTCGATTTTAAAGGATTTCGTTCGAGAATGAAAGAGATACACACATTTCTCCAATAAGTCATTATGCATGTGTTCCGGATTTTTACATATCAAACAAACTGATAAATCTCTACAAGAAAGCGAAGAAACGAAAATCTTCAAAAGAAGTTACTTTATCATTTTAAAAGTTCTTCCAAATAAGACAATAAAAAATTTTGAGTTTAGGGGCACTTTAAACTTGAAATGAAAACCTTTCTCAATAAGCGGCAAACCTGAACAATATATCCACATTAATATATGATCTGAGTTATGGCCGAAAGATGACAATGATTATTGAACTCAAAAATGTGTTGAAAGAAAGTTCCAATAAGCAAATTAGTGACCTTGACGGAGAACTATTAAGAAAAGAAGTGCAACTTAGATCATGAAAACGGGCTACAATCTGGCTCACTAGATTTCTGTAAAATTTAATATAAAGAGCTCAGGTGAAAGTTGATAAATTTAGCATTGTTTATGAAGGCGATAGATTTTATTTTTCAGTGTACATGTATTTCCCTTATTAAATATCAAAACTGTTTTTTTTCAAGACTCAATTTTTTCCGTAACCCCTCCTTCTTCTAGTCAGTAACCCCTCCTTCAGCAACCTTTAAAATTTTGCAAACCACTCCCTTAACTACCCGACAGCCAGTTCAATCGTATACTTAAAGTGGCACTACGATGAAAATTCACCGCCGTCTTTTAGATTTTCTTTAGTATAGAATAATATTTCAGGGTCGAAAGTGATCATCGATGTAAAAAAAAACCTAAAAAATCGTATTTTGAAGTAAGTATTTTGAGCTCTTAAATCACTATTATTTAGGCCTAAAAACGTGTTCCAAGTGAGCCCGCAATTTCAAAAAGTAATATTGTTTGTGACGTCAGATTCTCAATGCTACGCCTGAATTTCAGTCGAGGTTACTTGTTTTCTTCGAGAAGCAGATGAAATGTTCAGCCTTTCAGACGAATAATTTGAAAAACGACCTTGATTTACTTGAAGAATTAGCCATGTGAATTAGTCTTCGCGTTGAGAATCTGACGTCACTTCGTTACGCTGGTCAGGAACATGAACGATTAATGGCGGACATAACAACTCCAGATTCGGAGTCAGAAAAATAATACTTGCCATCGTCGAATCGCAAAACGGTTTCGACCGAGTAATATTTAGCAGCTCTGCTTTATAAATACGTAAAAATATCGATAGGTAAAAATTTGATCGTGAGAACCACTTTAACGATAACTACCTTTTTATGTTATAATTTATAGTTTATAGTTTATTGCCAACTGGACTATGGAAAATGTCTGATGAGAATCACGAAATAAACTTCGAGAACTGATCTTCATAATTGAATTGCTAAAAAAAATAGCTCCCGGAAATGACGTCTTGGGAATACCAAGATGGCGGCTGCCAGAAACCTTATTTCTGCCTCCTCCGCAGGCTCTTCCTTGGCAACTCGATCGAGCTGAGCAATTCTGCGTGTTGGACAATGGCAACAGCTTTCACCAATTACTGCGGTGCCTACAATATACATACTAGGGAGATACGGCATCATGGGACGAGTTTGAGCGTATTTATAATTTTAAATAGTACACTAGATGTTGCCAGGATTTCGAAAATTGCAGGTGATTTATTGGCTTTTTCGCAGAACCTCTCTGTACCCTACGCCGTGTTCGATCTCTTTCCCTTTGTCTACATCATCTATCGTCCCGTACATTCTTCTACAGCAGTCTCTGACTCTCTCTGTGCCCTACGCCGTGTTCGATCTCTTTCCCTTCGTCTACATAATCTATCTTCCCGTTCTTCTACAGCGCAGTCTCTGACTCTCTCTGTGCCCTACATCATCTATCTTCCCGTTCTTCAACATTTCCATTTGCTCTTCGCTCTCGGTCTCGTTGGTTCCTTCGCTGTCTACGTGCTTCGTCCATAAGACCATAACCAAACATTACGATTTGCGCAAAACACAATGAAAAGTATAAAACGGCGAAGAGTCTGGGTCCGAAAAAGACGTACAAAACTATGGGAAACGATTTGCCACGGGCGTAGAGGGAGGCTGAATCCGCGGTACTACAGCGGTTTAACCCAAAATGTTGCTGAATATTAAATTACGCTCGCCACAATCACAACCTCTGAGGGTTTGAAAAGGAGGTTAATATTATTGTTAGGGTTATCAATTATTATTAGCCATTAGGTGATTAGGGTTAGTATTAGAGTTAGTATTACGGTTGGTTAGTATTAGGGTTAGTGTTAGTTCTGTTAGTAGGATTAATAGTATTAGGGTTAGTATTACTAATATTATTAGGGAATTAGTATTAGGATTAGAAAACTCGGTAGGCGTGGGGTTAGGGTTAGGATCTTTGTTGTTTTGGGGTTGGTTACAATCCAATAATTTACTGCTAACAATTCTTTAACAATTCCGGTAGTTTGTATATGGCTTACAACGTGAGGAACGGCTGCTCCTAGAGGATGTGATTTAATATTTTCAACATTTTTGTGTTAAACCGCTGTAGTACCGCGGATTCGGCCTCCCTCTACGCCCGTGGCAAATCGCTTCCCCAAAACTATGGGGCTCGCTCAGACTCGCCCCAATAATACAGATACAAAGTTAGAAGCAACATGAGAGGAGATTCGTTAGGCTAAAATGGGCTAAAATCAAAATTTTCCTTCACCATAAATCCCTAGAACATGCAGCTCAATCGAAATGCTAAATATTACATGTAATATACCAAAATAATAGTGCAGAGTTTTGCATTCGGTCACATGATTTGAATTACAGTACGTCAGAATAATTAAGGACAGCCTGTGAGCTAGCCTCCCCTGTGGCTTTGTCATTCCCGAGTCAAATAGCTTCTCCCTGCAATCCTAACCAAAACATTGCTCGCACAGCCTTGGAAGCGATTTGACTCGGAAAAAAGAAGCCACAGAGTTGCCTGCGGAGGAGGCTAGCTGTGAGCCTGAATGGTCAGAAAATTGATTCCACTGCGGCGGCGGGTGAGAGTATTTCAACATCGCTGTTATGTTTTGCTAAACATCTAATTATTTTTTAACAAGATACCGTAGAATATCGTAATTGAATTTTATAGTTTACCTAAACAAACATGCAGCCAAGTTTACCGCACGCGTTGCTGATTTCGCCGGCACACGCTTCTGTCGTTGAAGCATCTTTTAAATCATCCTAACATGATTTGTACTACTTTATGCTTTAATGATATACTCCTAAATCAGTGTTACAGTATACTAGAAGGTTTACAACTTTACAGGTATACAACTAGAATATATACATATGTTATGTCAAACTAGCCTCCTCCGCAGGCAACTCTGTGCTTCTTTTTCCCGAGTCAAATAGCTTCCAACGCTGTTTTGGCCATGTTTGGCCGAGCCAGAGAAATTAACAGCCTTGGAAGCGATTTGACTCGGAAAAAAGAAGCCACAGAGTTGCCTGCGGAGGAGGCTAATGTCAAACGATAATAAAATACAATTACATAAACAAACATTACAGAAACGTGAGTACAAAATCAATTAACAAATTAGGAATAACACATGGATTTAATAGAAGGCATAGCAAGAGGCTTGAAGCGCTAGATATAAAAGAGAGGTTATCAACTGAAATGTTATTCCATGTAACTATAGTACTGGGATAAAATGAGTATTTGTATATATTGTTATTGCAGTGAATCTGTAATTGGTAAGGTGACCTATAGTGTTGGGCAACCTAGATACTCTACATAAAGGACGCACCTCATCAGGGAGTCTGATACCTACAAGACCTTGCTTAATTTTATAAAATATTGTGGCTTGATATAGTAACCTTCGTTGCTCAAGAGAGTCCCAGCCTAAATTTTCAAGCATATAAGGAGAAGGGGTAAATCTAGCTGCGCGCTCTGCGGTTGAAAAATCTCAATGTTGTTAATATTCCTTTTAGTGTAAGGGTTCCATACTGAGCATACATGCATACTCTAGTTGTAATTGTTGTCATTCTGGCGTATATTCATCAAGATGACAATGAGCGCAAGGAAAAGATTGTAAAATTGCGCGCCCCCAGGCTAAACTGCCGCGCGGCGTTACCAGACAAGATGGTGCGGTGGTTGAACTGAGAGCTGTGTAACATCCTTCCTGTGACTTGTCTTGCAATGATTTACGTGATCAGGCAATAAAATACTTGACGTTATAAATCATTCCATCAATCCTTTCTTGTCGTCTTTGCAAGACAAGTCGCATACATGAAAATGCCAAGTGACGTAACTCCCTCACAGATTCAACAGATGTATACAACAGCCATTCAGTCATATAGCTGAGACAAGTTGTCACTGAAACATTGCCTAATGCGACAGCCACTCCCATCATCCTGCAACTGCGACACAAGACACATTTGCACGAGACCAACTGATAGTTATGAAAACACCGCCAGGCATACTCTCAATTACCAACTGCAACAACACAGATCAACCTCTGCGAGATAAGTTCTGAAATAGCGCCTTTGTAATAATAGGGAGTTTACGAAAGTGAAGACGCCGACGATATTCTCAACAGCATAAAACATAATAAACCCCGTAGCTGATCATTGCCATTATAGACCTCTTTCAAGTTATCGTTTCAGACACTTTTGAAGCTTGACAGTTTGCACTTTGCATGGTTATTTCAGTGCAAAGAGCGAGAGTTCTTTGATGCAATCTATCTTCGTTATCGATGGGAGTTGAAACGTCTACCAACGCATGCGGAAAGGTATTCACAGTTGACCATGCCTTATCGTGTTTGAAAGGAGGTTTCATCCATGCACCGACGACATGATGAAGTAGCTACGTGATCTGCTAGCAGCTGCCACCATGGAGGGCTCGAAGTTCTTTTTCACAGCGATCTGATCTGCTAGCGAAGATAGGAAATGCTGTGTTTCCCTGCCGCATCCTCCAAGAAAACAAGCGACGTAAATGATCCATGTTTTCGATCTGGACGATGCGTTGGTTGTACTGCCGCTTCTTTTCCCTTTCGTTGGCGTTGAACACGCTAGTGAGGCTCTGGTTTCGGTGTGTCGACGCGTAAGGGTTGAATACCCGGACATCAAAGAATGCCTTTTCACATCTCTGCCAGAAACCTCTTAACTCATGCGGTCGTCGGCCGAGTTGGCGCTGGGTGGTAGCGTTTCGCCAGACAGAGGAGCAAGGGCAGGCCGCTCTGTTAATACATCATACGCAACTTCATCGATCATGAGCTTCATGGTTGCGGAAGAAGATCGCATTAACCCTCCTCCGTGCTCAAGTCCTCTGCGTGCGAGGCAGCAGATCGTGGAACAAAGCTCCCACTCTAATCGTCATGTCGGACATAGAACTGTCCGAAAGAAATTCTAAAGTTTAGTTAAACATTTTGTAAATCTATGTTGTTGTTTTTTATTTATAATAATTGTATACACTGTTGGTATATTGCACTTTGTAAACCTCCTTTTTTGGTACGAATGTTATTTAAAAATTAAAATCGTAACATTTTTTTTTCAGTTAGTGCACGCATTGCAGGGAAATCTTTAATGCACTAGGCGATTTTTGTCGCAAGAACCTACGATTTCGTCGCTTGCGACAATATGTGGCAACATTGCCTAGTGTACGGTGTCAGCTTGCGATGGCGAAAATGGTCGCAAGCGACGGTCGCACAATATCAAACATGTTTAGTGATATTTGTGCGATAAAATCGCAGTTTCTTGCGACAAATATCGCTTGCGCATAAATCGCCTAGTGTGCGCTGGCTTAAAACTCGATGCGCGTCGTCCACAGAACACAAAATTGCTGTAAATGACGCGCTGTTTAGAAGGAGGACGTCGTTGAAAATGAAAAATTGAATTGTTAAGAGACGCGTATACGTCCTTGATGCTCGCGTCGTGTTTTTGTAAACTTTCTAATAGCATAATACTAGGACCGCTTGAGAATGACAGTGTCAGTGAGCTGCCAAAGTAGCCAGAAATAAAACATTGACATATTTCGCGAATTAGAGCCCTAATTCATCAGAATGAAATATGATGTTATATGATATATTTATACTTGAAGTTTCGCGCGAAACGTCAATGTTTCATTTATCAATTTCGTCAGTTTACTGCAGACCTTTCTCGCGTTTCTTGGCTTATTAATACACCTTAACACACCAGGCTTTGATTGGGACCAATTCAGGGACCTTGCACCATTTCACTGACGAAAGGGCGGGCCCTAGGCCTAGAGTATAAACGCCAATACTCGGCTAGCCTTGCTGGGCGTGTAGAAATACAAATCAAATATCTATGGTGTACTGCCGAAATAGCATGTAAGTAGTTAACTGCTTGTTTCAACTTCATTTATCGTTACGGAAAATACATATATGTTATTTACCGGTTTCGAGGTCCGTATGGAGAAATATTTCCCGAGATCTCAAAAACGGCCCGAGGCCGCAGGCCGAGGGACGTTTTTGAGACCAAGGGAAATATTTCTCAATACGGACCGACCAAAACGGTAATAATTTATTTATTTTTTTCCTTAATATCCAGGCTTATTTTTTTTTGGTCGTCATCAGTATTTCTAGTGGACAAAAAAGAAAAGTCTGTGCTCTTTCTTCGTCAAAGGAAATGAGAGTTAAGTCTCTATCCGGATAAAAAAATCACTTATTATATGTCTTTCGCACTCACTCAGTTATTATTTCACTTTACGTTTCACTCTCTGACGAAGGGCCTTTGCTCGAAACGCTAGACTGCTTACACGCTATTTCGGCAGTACACCAACCTTTTTCTGAGATATATTGTGGATAACTTAAAACTATCCGGCCGCGCCGGTAAAATAATTTCTGTCGTTTCTGTCTTAAGTATCCGCAGATAAGTTATCAAGGATTCGAACATCCGGCGGAGGTAATTTTCAAAGTTCAGAGGAGTTTACTATTGATTGAAATTCTCTTGATTAAAAGGGTATATCCGCGAAAGAATTAATGATGATAAATGTATTAACACATGGAGAAAATCTTCGATCTATAATAGGTAGGTATTTTATTCTGGAATTACAAAGATTCTCAACTTAAACAATCTCTTTAAGTCATACAAATTATATCTAAATCTCTTTGTTATCACTGTGTGAGTTGCCTTGAGCAGGATTCAAAAGATACAAGTGCTCTTCGTTTATACGAAAGTATATTATGTGTTCAGTGTCATGTTTTGAGAGGCCTAATAATATATAGACATGCTCTAGAGTCTAGAAGGGGCTCTTGTGCCATGGCAGTCCATTTTAGAAAGGCATCAATGTCCGGCAAGGAAGCATAACCGCAGGCGAATGAAAAGTCAAGAAATGTTTGCGTGAATGTGCGCGTGCGATAATTGCTCAAAAAAATGACAAGAATCTAACGTGCCTGTCAATAAAGTAATTTACCAAACGATTGCAGGAATCCCTGAAGAGCGAAGGCACTCATCCGCACACCATGATGTTAATGAAAGAAAAACAAATAAGAGCCGCTGTCGTGTTTTAATAATGACAACTGATTAAGGGGCACTGAGTCTGTGGTGGACCGCGGTGGTGTCGAATATGGAATTTGTACATCTTCCGGTAAACACCTACTTAAAATTAACAGGTTTTGTGATTGACTACATGGAACAAAAGTGGTTAGTGTTAGTTTACGGATTAACATCAGTTGTGCTGTGAATTATGTTCCACTATCGGCTGCTACTTTGTGTACCGGACATGCACAGAATATTACATCATTGAAATATTTAGTTTAAAAGTATAGGGTTAGTATTCGTTTATTTCAGGGTTAGGACTAGAGTTTTTATTTGGGTTATGGTTAGGGTTTTTGTTCTTGTAAAGCTTCTGAATCCGGAGAAAATAACATCGATGTGTCTATATCAGGTGCTCTGGAAGCTTTTGTTCAAAGTTGTGGGTGTCCTGCGTCTCACAGAATGCCATAAACAGGGCCACGCCCTTCAGAGAATATAATAGATAACTATATATACATACATAACATACAAGATAACATCACAGCAACTTCAAGAACGTTTATTATTGAACAATATACTGAACAATTTTTGAAGAATTACAGATAGTTTCCAAAATGTATACGATGCGTCACCTCATAATAATTATGTAAAATAGTTATGTATGAAAAATAGAAAAGATGTAGTTCGCGTCAACAACACCAATTATCAATTTGTTTAAAATTTGCTAAAATATTGTGGGTGTCCTTCTTATGTAGGTCACCCACAGTCCAGAAAGTGCGGGTGTCCGGACACCTGCTGCTTCCAGAGCCTGGTATCTATGACGTAGTCTGTGACTTTGTGCCCATTGACATTGTGTACTCCGCAGGCAACTCTGTGGCTTTTTTTTCCGAGTCAAACAGCTTCCAAGGCTTGCGAGTAATGTTTTGGCTGGGATTGCAGGGAAGTATAGGGATTGGGAAGGGATTGATTGACGAAGAGTTGCCTGCGGAGGAGGCTATGTGCCGTACACGAAGAAGATGCCCTACTATTATGTCATACTGTGATTATAATCGATGGGATTTCTTATCCTGTAGTGGACCTGGTACTCACGCGAACGTAACAAGAAGCATTCACGAGAAAATATTCCAATGTTCTCACGAGGAAATCAACCACATAACATGCACCAAATAGGTCAGATATGTACCTAACTAGATAGGTTTGTTAGTCTGGCCTCTCATTTGGGGCGGTGCCATTGAGCGAGTAGGGGGCGCAGTGAATAAAATCACTGACATTAGCCCAGCTACCCTCCCCGTTACCGCACACAAACAAATAAATAATATTAAACCCAAAACAGCGTACTAAAATATCAATTAATTAATCGTACAAAACTAGCTATTAGCATGCAATATCACGTAAAGCCAATTATAAATCCAAAATCGGGTTTTTAAATAGGAATTGTACAAATAAACAGCAGAATCAAATGAGTATGAGTATGAGTTATTTTGAGTGGATCACGCAGGATAAGGTCGCCCTATTTATCCAAGCCAGAGACTCATGTTTTAAGCGCTCGACTATTCAGTTTATCACCCTTAGGTGAACGGAAAACCCAACTGATAGGGATTCCGAGGGCCTACGATTTAAGGTCGTTTTCCGAGAAGACCCCCGAAAGTCTTACATTTGCTGGTGTTATTGCAAAGGCAGCACCTTCTCCTCAATTATTTTAAGACCCTGAGTGGTGGTCCGACCCAGGGTTTGAACACGGGTCTCCAGCTCATAAACATGTGTGGTAACCACTAGACCACAACAGCTGGTAAAAATATATTATTATTGTTTAGGGAAAGGGGCATGTACAGTATCCCAAGGGGGGGGGGGGGGGGGGGGGGGGGTGGCATGTACCATTGGCACAATGGTACATAGGGCCAGTCCAAGTTGTTACTTTGTTCTTGAAGTAATTAGCCTTTAACGACCCTTCTACGGTTTTATATTATATTCACCATCGCCAATCATTAACAAGAATTGTTTGTCCGCATTCAATTAAATTTAAGTCCCAAAGATTTTACGGTATCTGCTCTTATACTAGAGAAATAACGTTTTAATTCTCCGCCATTTTGTGTAACTCAATGACGTCAAAAATCAAAAGAAATCCCCGCTGAACATCCAGTTTAGCCGTCGAGCAAAGCTTCAGAATTACACAAAATGGCGGCATCCAGAACTGCATAAAACGTTCTTTCTCGAGTACAAGAGCGGATACTGTAAAACTATTAACATTTCTAAACTTTATACAGGCCTTTTATTTAAAAGTATTTTTTGGGGTACAGTTAGCCTTTAAAGAAACTGGAAAGGAAGGAAACGTTGTTTAGATCATTTTCGGCTGCTACTTCGTGTCACCGGACACACAATATTACATCATTGAAATATTTAGTTTAAAAGTAGGGTTAGTATTTCTTTATTTCAGGATTAGGACTAGAGTTTTTATTTGGGTTATCATGGTTAGAGTTTTTGTTCTTGTAAAGCCGTCTGAATCCCGAGAAAATAACCTTGATATGTCTATGACGACAGTTTATGTCCATTGTGTGTGTTTTGCCTAAAAATGAACATATCTTCCGATTAAGAATGCATCGTTGTGGAACTGTATCGATCGTTTTACGCGCTGGTCTGAAGCCATACCCGTATCTACCATCACCGCTGAGTCAGTGGCTAAAGCTTTCGTCACAAACTGGATCGCCCGCGATTTGGCGTTCCTTCCGTTATCACCACCGATCGAGGAGGACAGTTCGAGAATGCGCTTTTCACTAACTCAACTCCTTGGCACAACCCGCATCTGCACAACCGCCTACCATCCCATTGCCAATGATCTCGTTGAGTGTTTCCACCGGCAGCTCAAGACGTCCTGAAAACGCAAGACGACCCAACCCACTGGAGCGACCGACTGCCCCTCGTCCTCCTTGGAATCCGAACCGCTGTCAAAACCGACCTGGCTAAGACACAGTGTGGCTGAACGTGTCTATGGAACCACACTTTGTTTACCTGGCGATTTCTTCTCTCCGTCCACTAACAGGCCAGCTCTGGATGCGCTACAGAACTACATCAAAATAATTCGTACTCAGACTGTCCTAACCTCATGATCAACTTGTTATCGTTCAGCGGGAAATACTTCAAAATAATTCGCACTATAGCTCATTGTCCTATTCTCATGATTGCATAGCATGAGTGAAACCAAATCTTAATCCCTCGGCAATTGTTCGCGTCCAACTAGTCAACAACGTTGTTGAGAGACAAGTTCCACGCACTGCAACGATTTCAGTATATTTTGTCGCGAAAACAAGTGTTATAAACCATTCGGGGCCCGGAAAAATACGTGTTATAAACCATCCTGGGCCCTACAGGCCACCTTTGCCGGTAAAGAGCTAGGCGCTGATCGAAACGTTTACTACATAGATAAAGCGAGTAAGAGAGATAGAAAGAGAGACAGACAGAGAGAGAAAGGGTGATAGAGAGAGATAGAGGCGAAGATGGCCGTAGCAACTGGTCATGCTATGCTAATTTATAAACATCTGAAAACAATATATTTCTAAAGATCTGAATATGTAAATCGTTTCAAAATTTGCATAGCATGCCCAGTTGCCGTATGGCCGCCAACTTCGCTGCTGGATAGAGATAGACAGAGAGAGAAAGATAGAGATAGAGAGAGATAGAGAAACAAATAGAGATATAAGAGATAGAGACAAAGAGAGATATAGAGATAGAGAGAGATAAGAAAATCCGACTGCAGCCCAATTCCCAAGTCGCCTTTTGGGCGCTCGATACGTCATTTAAATTTTCAAAACAACTATAAGGGTGGTTTAAAACGTCCACGTTAATTCACGACCATCCGCAATGTATTATAAAATTGAATCTTGACTTTATCCTCTTCATCAGAGCATTAAATCATGCCATGTAGATTATCAGGTGGAGCCTGACACGCAGGTAAAACAGGCAACTTTATAAGAGTCACGCGATCAAAAAGATTATACAATACGGCGCCAGTTCAAATTTGCAAAATTTCGTGCAAAAAATACGAAACGTATCGAAGAGAATAAAGCAAGTGGGACCAACCAATGTTACTCTTGCCGTCCTGCACTCTTTTCATAAGATTTTTGACATTCGCGGAAGGATTTATTTAGAGTAGCACTTATCATGTATTAACATGACACAGGTGATTGCCTTTTTCTCACGCAATTTTTAGCATGGTGGCATAAAATTATGCGTAATCTCCGAACTAACATTTAACATGCCTGAACGGTAAACGTCAGTGTGTTAGCACAAGATATCGTCCGGTGTTCACCACCAGTGGTGGTGAACGGTCCAGTTTGGGTAGTTCAACCATGTCCTTGATCTACTGTAATTGTATTAAGGTTGGTGTGCTGCGCCGAAATAAACTGTGTGTAGGCCAGGAGGTCGTGTTAATTGTCCATAAGTTGATTGTTGTCTGATCAGGTGCTATTTGACGGTTGAAAATAGTTCTTCACCGGACCGACTTTAGGATATCCTTTTTATGTAGAGAGACAACATGTGTTCAAAAACATGCTCTCTGTGTGTGTGCGCCCAGGAAGTGCGGCACACGCAACTGGATTATAAAGCTAAAGGAAATTATATGTTCACGTGAATGGGAAGTGATAGTGAAGATTAACGTCAATATAGGATAAGTCCCACAAAGATAGACTACAGACATGATCGTAACCTTCTGGGGTTAGTTGTTATTTATCAGGTGAATAAGTCGCATCGAACAGATAAATTTGCTCAAGAAAACTACATAGCCTTTATATACAATTTATCCGTCAAATACTGCGAGTTGTTCAGTTTTGAATAACCGACACTTGTGACCACTAGTGTGCTATTCAAATGATACTAGAGCTGAGATGGTAGAGTGAAAGTTATGACGTATGTGATGTGCAAACTGTTATCAATTCTTATGGCCAGAAAATCGTGAGACAGCTCACGTAAACTAAAAGTCCATAGTCCGGACACGCGTTACTAACGGCGTTGCTAAATGAAAACAAACATTGCTCACCTCTCGTTCCTTGCGGACAGACATAAAGAATGACGTGCGTCACTTCCGGCTGTGAGAATGGTGTATTGCGCATGCGTTTAGCTTTTCTTTAATTCCTTTGGCACGAACATGTCCAGTTTATAAGTCCAAAATCCTTCTCTATATGTTGGTTCATTAATATTAGTTTTATCAAGCACCTTTACAATGACATCTTCTATTCCGCTAGGTGATAAAGTGGCTTGGTAATAAAGAAGTTTATCTTTGATTGATACATAATATATATATATATATATATATATATATATATATATATATATATATATATATATATATATATATATATATATATATATATATATATATATATATATATATATATATATATATATATATATATATATATATATATATATATTTTCGCATATATATATATATATATTATGTATCAATCAAAGATAAACTTCTTTATTACCAAGCCACTTTATCACCTAGCGGAATAGAAGATGTCATTGTAAAGGTGCTTGATAAAACTAATATTAATGAACCAACATATAGAGAAGGATTTTGGGCTTATAAACTGGACACGTTCGTGCCAAAGGAATTAAAGAAAAGCTAAACGCATGCGCGTAATACACCATTCTCACAGCCGGAAGTGACGCACGTCATTCTTTACGTCTGTCCGATCTCAGCTCTATTTGAATAGCTCACTAGTGGTCACAAGACACGTGTTTCGCTGTACCACAGCTCATCAGTGTAGCTTGGAACAATCTGGATTCTGGATGAGTCTACGATCGTCATTGACAACCGCTTGTGGGACAGCACCGGCGATAGCGTGAAGTGCGCGCGCTCAAACTGCCACACGGTAGCGAGCGTTGCATTGTTGCTAAAGGACACCCACGCTACTTCACAGAGCGCTCAACAACACCGAAGTGAAGGAGCGTACATAGTTCAATCTACAGACTACGTGTTTCGCTGTACCACAGCTCAGTATATATATATATATATATATATATATATATATATATATATATATATATATATATATATATATATATATATATATATATATATATATATATATATATATACTCTAAATATACTCCAAATTTTCCTTCACCATAAATACATAAATATAAATATATATATATATATATATATATATATATATATATATATATATATATATATATATATATATATATATATATATATATATATATATATATATATATATATATATATATATATATATATATACGTTTCATTCTCTGACGAAGGGCCTTCTCTCGTAACGTTAGACTACATACTATTTCACAATGAGGTGGTACGTTTTGTAGTCGAAAAGTGTCATTTTTTTTATCAAAAATGTGTAATTAATCTGAAATAATACATCTTTCGATGAAAAGCGCATTTGCGCACTCTACCGTTGCTGTGATACCCGTGGATTCAGTTTCTTGTTATCCTTGTTTTTAAGCTTTTTTTTTTCACAATGCGGTGGTTTTGATCCTACAGTTTCGCACCAGATCCATATCACCTTGAGTGTTAAAGTAGAGCTGTACAGTATTTTAAAGATCTGGAAAAGAGGCCAACTGTGCGCAGTTTCACATTTTCAGTATTTTTAGTTCCAAATTTAAGTATCTCGTTACATGAGCCCAATTGTATACACTACACTCGATTTTTGGTACTGCTCGCGATCAAAATGGCACCCGCACCAATTTTACCCGTGCTCCAACTACCTATTTACAAGGTTGGAACAGGAGTAGAATTGGTACGCGTATACCATTTTTATTGCTACATTTTTATCCGAGGTGTACCAAAAGTCGAGCGTAGTGTACCGGCTTTGTCGCGTGTTGGTTTGTTTTCCTGGGGAAATGTAAATTTTGTTGCTTCATGGTATAATCTATATCCTCCTTGGACTAAATCCAAGCTTAAAGATGAAACGAGATACCTCATGCATGCGCAGTTTCGTTTTCTATTTCCACTAACGTGCCCAACGATATTTCACGATATTTCCTTATCATTGTCATCTAGATGTATGTGATTGACTGACAAGCGCATAATGTTTTGCGACATTTACTATCGAATCATAGACGAGAATTGTGTCGCGTACACTACATTGCATACGCCAAAATAACCGTTATTACTAATCGTGTATAGATGGCAGATGGACTTTTATATACATATACATAACTTTTTGTTATTAAATGATGTGCGCACATTCGATGTCAGCCTTTTTTGTAGTTTTTCAAGACTTGTATCCGGCTCACCACGCTGAAAATACTTGACCCTATGCGGCTAAATCCGTGCACGCGCGATGTTCAATAATAGGTGAATAGGGGTACATAAATATATAACACTGCTGCAGATGGATTTCAGAATGCCAAGACTCGTCAGTACCGTGGAAAAAATTGTGTTAGTCATTTCCTTCCAGTTTTAACCATTTTCCCGCAGATTTGTTTTCTATATTTATGGTTTTTTACATTGATATTTCTAGTGCTCCATTGCCAGTCCCAAGTCTCTTTAATATCGCAAATATTTACCTTTTCAATAGCAATTTCTTTTTCTGTTTTTTATGATGCTAGTGGTGCTTTTTGTTGAATCAAACCAACAATCAATACAGATATTTAATATTTTCATTTGGCCATGGACATTTTCGGTTGATTCTAATTGCCAAAGACCCTCCAGACATGATGCAGACACGTTTTTGTAACACTGGTTTTAAATAATTTGCAAAATGCCTATTTGAAATTCAAATAACATGTGCTCGAAGGTTCACATGCCATCACTGCTGGCTGTCGAAATAATAAATTAAATTCCGTTGAGATGTATTTTGCGGTCAGAACTTCCAAAACAATTCTAGACACATGACTTGCTCTCGAGTCTATAGGTTTAAAATCGTTGGTTTCCAAAAAAAATAAAATACAAAGATTAATTTTTACAATTTGTTTATTAACATTATTTACATTGTCTGTCAGAGCACTGCTCTAGAAACATAACACCGCTAGAAGTGAATTTCTTGTAAGTCTGTTGGCGTTGTGGGTTGACAAGAATCCACTTTCGTTTCGGGTTCTTCTCGTTGTCCCGTAAGCTTCAGTTGTAATGCGTCTTCCATTAGATCTTGACAGGAACTTAGGCATTCCTAAAAGTGAAACAACCTTTGTTTAGGAAGGTTTTAAATATGTAAGCTTTTATTCGAGCATACCCAAACAACGCTAATGCACTCGCATTTGAATAGAGACGGAGTCGGTGTTTTACCTGTTCGATGTTTGTGATTTCGTGCATTGACTTTAGCATGGCTTCCCGAGACGTCTCGACTTCGCTTTGAAAACCAGCCATCGCGGCACAAATGGCCGACGCTGCTATCATGCTAGGCGGAAAAAGGACGAACCTAAAGTCTAATAAAAAAGAGGAAACACATAAATATAATACAAACATCGAGTGTAACTGGCGAACAAACAAAAAATGCCTTCACACATTGCGGTAAAATATCACCTTCCTGTCCGCGTGGTTGGTGACGGAAAAAAAAAATTAACATTTGGCAATTTTTTGCTAATTTTTGGGAGATTGAACAGTTTACTTGACACTAAAAATAAGGGGAAATATATTTCGTCTCTTTTTACTGCAATGGAATCGTACCAGTGCAGGACAGTGGCGATAAAAAGGCAAACAATTGTGGGAAAAAACATTTAAAAAACTACGGGTTTTGTTTGGCGACGATAAGTCTGGCAAGATCGACATGGCTATTTAATACTTGTATTTGCAAAGAAAGTTTAAATTCCCTTTTCCCGAAAGGGAATTGGCATGCTGCATGTATCAGTATCACTAGTTTTGCCCTCTATTAAATATATAAAAATAAAGATAATTATTAATTCAAAACAAAGTACTTACCTGTGCAACACAGCGCGATGAACATCGAGGCATGCTTTCTTACAACCATGGCTCTTTCGTTGGATAATGGATACGGTATACGGCTGAATATATGTTCGAGGAAATCATGCGGAGTTATCGCTGCGATATCCCATTTTAATTTATCCAAAACGATCAGTTCCCAGTTCTATAAAGGTCGAGAAAGCGTCTTTGTAAGACAACACTTTAGTTTAAGACACCTAATGAGTGGAGTATTTCGCATCATATGACACACACTATCGCTTCGAAAACAAAAGCCTTTGGTAAAATTGCGATAACTTCTCGTGGTTTCCCTAAGAAGTTGTCGCGATCGGCGAAGAGATGTTTTGGTTAGCGATAAAATGTCTATTTACCATGAGTTCGTCCAACGTAATTGAGTTATCCGTGTAGATAACAAGCTTTTCCGCTGATAGAGGGTTGGTTTCCCTCAGCTTGCTCGCAAGGAACATACAAGTCGTGGCGAGCAATTGCAGTCTAGTCTTTTTTAAACGTGTAATACTCAGAAATCTGTCTAAATAGTTCATCGATAAGGGAAACACTTCCTCTTCGCATTGCTGCTCGTCACAAACCTACAAAATTAATAATAATAATAATAATAAAAACGTGTTTATTAAGCAATGTCGTGTTACATAAACAGAAACGCGACGTGCAAGGTGTTCAAAAAATCACAAAAAAATTCTAAAAATATATGGCTAAACAGAAAGGCTAAAATGCCCATCGATTTCCCTTGTTAAGTCTTTTACCTCGAGCATCCACGTAGCGACCAGCTTTCTCATGTGTGGTTTGATATCGTCTTGAACAACGTCGAAATAATTGCCGCTAGGCAAGTACCGTTCTTCTGTTGCCAATAAATTGTGTAAAACTCGATCATCGTTCAGTAATACTGGGTCCTTATAACTAGTCGGAATCCGTGGTCCCTCGTGACAGTATAGATCCATGGTCCAAACTCGATATGGTTCGCTACCACGATTAATACAGAGCGAGTGTTCAGTTGCAACGATTGTCGGGAACCAAGTGCTTTTGAGAAAAGCGAAAATCTCGTTAAATTATTCGACTGGAAGCGAGCGCGACTTTAGAATCACCGGCCCTCCAGGTCAGACCCCAACGCTTCGCTTACCAAAGCCGACTGAGTTTAAAATAAAAGTTGATTATTGATAGATCCCCACGCACCCCAGCAATGCAAGTTGCTGGGTAGATCCATAGAAGACGCTAGGCAACCGATTAAAATGAACCAGTTATTTTTATAACTTCCGTTTGACGGGCCAATCACTAACATGCGGCAGGACTTTGATCGAAAAGAACCATCTACCATACTGGCCGATATTTTACTAAAAATAACATACTTACAATGTTTCAGTACTTGTAAGTTGCCAAATAAAGGGAGAGAGCTTTCTCACCACTGCCTGGTTGGTTTCCCGAATTTCTGATCAAAATAACGATTTATTTGCTGTCAACGAGTAATTGATCATGGCATTCTTGAAATACCACCACACTGTTGATTCTCAACAAGGCGGAACGTTCTTCAACCAAAGGCCAAACATAAGTAACGTAAAAACGTATCGAATTTCGGACACCCACACTTTGAACGTTCAAATTTGAAGTAATTCCTAGGATTCTCTTTGGATTGACTCGAACTGAAACACAAAACAAGCACCACGGAATACTATTGTAAACTGGTGCCCATGGTAATTTAGTTTGGTCAAAAATCTGATCTCTTGACTTCTCTCGTCTTAACTCCAGTTAATACCAGAGGGCTTATGAGCCAAGGTCTACCAGAAAGGAAAAAATAAAGCAATTCATTTTCGAAAGGAAATCCTACCAGACAACATAATTACAATTGCAACCTACCAACCATAACCCCAAGGTTCATTATTATAATTCAGAGAAAAAAACATTTTTAATTTTCTACTACAGTCGTCGAGTGAGGACGAAATCCACTCTTTTACCATTTCTAATTTCTATTCTGGTATGTTGGAAAACCTTTTTAGCAAATAGCAAATACAAGGATTAGTCCTAAGTCATTATATGTTTTGGCGGATCATGTAAATTCATGTTATTAACCATAGAATGGTGGGGGAAAAGGTAAACACGATTTAAGAGAAGAATAAGGGTAACTTTAGGTTAATTCCCCATGCACTCATTAGACATACGAAATGTTTGCCCGGCATTTATTGCGCATGATATTGTTTTTAATATCACTGGAATTTAAATGTAATAAGCGAGCAGTCCTGATACAATTTCGCAGCCTGTTTGCGAAGAGAACGATGTTTGGTTAAATAAATAACCATTACATAATATAACAGTGGCTCGTATGCTGTTTGGAAACGGGAGTTTACACAATGCCGACGGATGACAATATTTTTTATTAACGATTAGGTCTATGATAAAGTCCATCAAAACATCATTATTGAAAATATATTTTCTTTTTCTCCACGCTCCAGAGACGAATTCAACGATATTAAAGTTAATTTAGTTTACTGTGAATACTGTCGGCTATATTATCGTTGAAAGATCGGTTTATAAATTATGTATTTTCAATTAAAATTATATACAATTGTTCTTGCGAAAACCCTCGGTTTAGATTGCTGTGAGTTTAAGCCACGTATTGAAAAATCCGTCGTTATCTATACAATACAATTACTTCCCAAAGGCTTCTACTATGTTAACAATTCACGACCGCCATTACTAACATTCCAATATTCCATTAAAAAAATTTGACGACGTTTCTGAGAAGAACCGTCATCAGACAGTACGCGAAATGGTAGCGCGTTAAAAACTGGTGTGCGCAAGTTTTACAGCATAGTCTCGCTCATAAGTCGAGTCCACTGATCAAACCGAGTAACTTCATGTCACGAATCACCGCTCACATTAAACTGCATGCGCGTCTTAATCCCTCAGCTCAGCTCGAAGTCCTTCCGTGTCATCATGATCAAGTGCTGATATTCCAGAAGGAAGTTGACCAAAATATCCAAGTTTGTGGCGTCATTTTCCACGTAAAAATAGACAAATAACATGTTGTTTGCGCGTGTCCCTCCGCGGTCGGACTCTCAAGGTTTCGTTTAGATTTCAATCTTGTAACTCAAGATATAGATAAGAATTTCGACAGGTTCAATTTCTTGCCCTTCTATTGCTCTTCGACCACCTACCTGTCAAAAATAAATAACGCGTCCACAACATGTTGGCCCTTAAGCTTTCAATGATCATCTTATAAACATCTTTGCGATATATTTTGGGGAACGTTAACCTAAACCGCGCTTTGGTTTAGTTTTGAAAGATTTGCCTCAAGCTCTGTTGCTCCACTCGAGCTCCGTTTCTCTAAGGACGACATGTTTTCTTTTTTGTTTAATGAGTGTGCTTAGTAAATTTCGACCTTTGACTTCAGCAATGTGTTCCGCCTTAAATAGGTGAGGTTTAAGTAGAGGTACAAAGACCAACCATGTTTTACCAAGCTCGTGGTAGTCCCTACATTTTTACAACGTTCGAAGACCTGCTTGAATACTAAAATGATAGACCCCATTCGTGGGCCAGCTGAACAGAAACTAGGATCATATATATATTATAGGATGCCGATCGATCCGTCTTCCTTATTAAGTGGATGCGTGGGAGGGATGGGGGAAAATTCCGGGGGAGTAGGATCATAATCAGCTAAAAAAGATGCTACAGACCATTAAAGATGTTAGTACAGACTGTCTACGGAATCCAAATATAATGCGCAAATGTACTGCGCTATCACTTAAGCAAGAGCAAGTACAAGCCACAAGCGTAACACCCGGCGCAAGATCAAGCACATGCCACAAGCGTAACACGCGGTTCACCACCGTCAAGCAAACACAAGTAAAAGGAAAAGTTTCCTTTTTTTTGCGCTCGCTTCATACGTGTGCACCAGGCTTTGCACTGGCACATTTTCCGACAATAGTCAGACTTTCCTGACAACATATTCTGCGCGGTAGCGGCTTGCGTCAGTATGCAGTTGACTGTCCCAGTTGTGCAGGTTCCGCTGACCAGAGGTGATGATTGAAATCACCTTGAGCATGAGGGCTTGCGTAAGCAGTTGCCGGCAGCCACTGCGCCACTGCATTGTCATCAGGTTTAGCAAACGTCTGCAGATCACACCATTGTCACGTGCTCTTGCCGTCATTGGGAATTCCCGTGGCGGATCCAGGGGGGTTCCGAGGGTTCCATGGAACCCCCCTTTCTGAAGCCGAGTATGTGCTTTACACTTGAAATAATTTGTAACCGTGGAATTGATTAATTGATTTTAACGTACGATACTTCCAACATGGTTCGATCGGTAAAAGTTTCATATGATTGCACTTTTATCTCCTCTTGAGTTCTTCTAAATACTCCATAGTGAGAAGGAGAAACTTAACTTTTGCGAGAATTAAATTGGCTATTAAAGCAAAACGGTTTCAAACGGGCCTTCGATAGTTCGATCTTCGATAGTTCTTACAATTCTTGTAATTATTTATATACTTTATAGAAATATATCTTAAAAATGACGAGATACACTGTTAAAAAATGGGATTTCAGAAATTTATATTTTGCTCAAAAGTTCCCTCGGAAATACAGGAGACCCAAAATTCAAAAACTTTCCGGACCCCCTAGAAATGTGTCGTCACTTAGGACTGAGCTTGGAACCCCCCTTTTCAAAATCCTGGATCCGCCACTGAATTCTACGTGCATTATCTCCCTCCTCCTCATTTAGTCTTAAAGTAGGACTGTGCATGGAATTCTGTCATGTATGATTGGCTAATATTTTCGACAAGGTGTAGTAAGTTGGTACAAACGGACTATAAGAAGAGGCATGATGCAGTGGCAAGGATTGTGCACTGGAACATGAGTGGAAAATATGGGTTGAAGAGAGCTGACAAGTGGTACAAACATGAGAGAGTCGTGGAGAATGAGGAGGCGAAGGTGTTGTGGGATTTTGTGGTGCAGTGTGATAGAAAGATCAAGCATAGAAAACCAGACATTGTGTTGATAGACAAAAAGAAGAAGTGTGTGCGAGTTGATGTGGCAATCCCTGAGGACGGTAAAGTAGCAACAAGGGAAGACGAGAAGGTTGAGAGATATGAGGAGTTGAGGATTGAAATTGGAAAGTTGTGGAAAATAAAGAAGGTGGAGGTTGTGCCGGTGGTGATAGGAGCACTGGGATCTGTCAGAAAGAGACTCGGAAATTGGAAAGAGAAACTAGACCTACGATTGAAGATACCACAGCTATAAAAGACATCCTTACTTACAGCGTACATTCTAAGAAAGGTATATTGCAATAATGCAGTAAGGACAACGGCACTGAGGTATCCAGCGATAACATCTACGCTGTGCGAACTAGCTTCTCATAATAATAATAATATCATTCAAATTTATTTTTCTCTTGATTATGATTGGCTACGTCAGCTGCAAATAACTGCGTACAGATAACAAGCTGCACATGCGCATTACTGAGCAACGTTGCTGCGCGTAAATGCTATCGACAACTGTCACAGGCTCGTTTTGCCGAGATGTCGGAAAACGATTTGTTAGATCTTGCTATAAAAATAAATTGAAAGATAATTATTGAAATAGTTATTGAACTCGGTTATCGCAAAATATCAGTGGCTCGCAGCGAATAATTGATCTGCTCGCCACTGATAAATCGCGATATTTTGCTCAACCTCGTCCAATAGTTATTAATAATGATGATGATGATGATGATGATGATGATGATGATGATGATAATAATGATATAACAGTAAAATAATGTTATACATTTTAAGCTATCTCAAACATATTGCTGGATCGATTCATTGATCTCGAAAGAAGACTGGATCGAGCAACCAGCAACTGAGGCCACAAAATAAAATAATTTTACTATAAAGAGGACCAGAAAACATTTTTCAAATTACTGGGCAAAACGATTCATGACCCGCCTACAGATTTACTGCGACTTAGCTTTGGCCCCTTAGTAATTGCGCCTGTCAATTGTTGCTCGATCCAGTCTTCTTTCTAGATTAGGCCAACCTCGTACCCAGGGTATTATCTCCGCTCCTTTGCTCTATCATTTTTGTTATAATAACCTAATTGTGGAATAACGTTACCAAATGGTGTTTCGATGAAAGCAATGTCCTCATCCAACATATCACGCATTGCAACATTAACAATGTTGTTTGCAACAAACTAGTTATTGCCACTAATCCGCGGTACCATCAGAGATGTTGTCTGGAGGCTTGGCATATCAACATTGAATCGCGATGACGGTGGTTTATTACCAGAAGCTTATTTGCATCTTGTTAATAGATAACGTCATCATCGGTTCTAGTATAAGGGTATAAATAGGGATCTTTACAACGATCACCCCTGATGAAGACACTAGATTGGAGTGTCCAAACGTTGGGTCATGGACAGTAACTTTTAAAGTTACGTTCAAAAAAATATTGTCCAACTATGTTGTCCAACTATGTTTCACATGGATAAATGTTGTCCAACTATGTTTCATAGTTTGGTCAAACCTTAATACGTAGCTGAGAAACCTCTGGATTGTAGAGTCTGCACGCAGGCTACTTTGAAGGCTTGAACTATAGATATGTTCTTGGAGGGAAATAACTACTTGAGTACTTTATTCCTCTTTCCTGTGTAAACAAAATGTTCCAGACGAAACCAGAAACCATGATTTCGAGAGAATTCTTAGTACACCCACTTAAACAAGTAATTACTGATAATTCGTGATTGTTGATCACGTGAAATAGGATGTTGACTTGACAGGTTTTTTACGGGTTTTTTACCGCTCAAGCTTCTGTATGGTAATGATGATAGTACGTTCGCAAAGTATTGTGGTAAAATTAATGCACCAATTGGCATTTTATTTTATTTTGACGCGATGAATCGGTAATAAAGTTCCAACGATTAATATCATTCAGCATTATCATGCAAGTTTTGTGATTTATTTTTAGGGCATCGCGAATTTATGCAGGTTATTTCTCTTCTAGTACTGTACTGAACACCCATCAATATATTATGTACTACCATTTATTAGTATTTATCCGTGAAGAAAAAAACAAAATAAATCGATTTAATAACCAGCCATGCCTGCAATGAAATTGCAGCAAATCGTAGTCTAAAAGGTTGTAACTATAAATAGTGTGCAGGTCTGGGTCTAACTTTCGAGCGAAGGCCCTTAGTCTGTTCGTCACGAGGTGAAGGCTAAAAGAGATGACTCAAAAGGACCTAACCCTTATCTCAATCCTAACCCTAACCTCTAACCAACCGTAGCTAATCCTAACCTAACGAAAAATAAAGACCAGACAAAAACAGAAAGGTCCTTTTGAGTCACCCCTCTTAGATGATCCCCACTTCGTCAGAGGGTGATTGAGTGAAAGGCTTTTCAAACTGAAGAATGTTAGGCCCTATATATAGCCCTCAACCGCAGTCAACTCATTATTGGGAGCTCAATATAGCGAGTGAGAGCGTGGAAACTCACTAATTCTCACCTCCTCCTCTGACTCGATCCTCTCATCCTATTGTGGCAGTATATACCAACTGAACCTTAGTTTTAGCTGTTTTCAAGTCTGCAATATATAATCAAAGAATGGCATATATCTGAATGAATGAATGGCATGTTTATGGAAATATGATGTTATCTTGCGTTGTCCAGTTTAGTAACAATCGTAGTGAACTGCACCGGCAGTTCTCACGCTATGCTTTAGTTTAGCTTATCTCGACAGTTTCCTGTTGTAACCTGGTGATTGCTTGTGAGAAACACGCCTAAAATGATTGATTACCGATGGTGACTGATCCAACGTCGCTGCTGCAATGTTATATTTGAAAAAGAATTAATGGAATTTCCGATTGATTTGTTTGGGTTAGCGGAAGAGACCTTTGAAGATGCTGCAGTGCTCTTAAAAATATCTGTTCATGTCTGCACAACAATAAATAAAATAAATAAACAATAATAGTAATTATTATAATAATATCGCATATGACAGTACATGCACTCAGAAAACATGCACCAATGAAGTTAATGAACTGGAACCGCGGCACCCCAATGGAAACTGCTCTTTCTAACCTATATCTCTATTCTGGCTTTCTACAATAGAAACTGTACAAAAAGGATTGCGATTGGTACAAAAATAAACATATAAAAAACCCAGCAAGACAACCAGCACTGATTATCAGAAACTCGCGATAAGAGAAGCTAAGGGGATTAAATTTATGTTATCGCAACAAGACTGAATTCGCGATACGTCTTCATGAGAAAATTTCGTTTATCGCTGATATCAAACATTATATAGTGTTTCTTTTCCAGGAGAACTGTTTTGAGAAATTATTGATTAGGCCGTGGCACATGATCGCCCAAGTCTATAAACAGATCATGAGGAATGCGAAAAAAGTCAATTTAAAAATATCTATTTGTCCATCTGTTTGTCTGTTTAATATAAATGTTCTAAAACTAGAGTGCTGTGTACCAACCAACCATGAGATTACTGGCAACCAACCAACTAAACAAAGTGCCAACATACTGCACATATACCAACCACCATCCCTATACTTCCCTGCAATCCCAGCCAAAACATCCCCACGTGGGGATTACCAAATCGCCCCCCGACGGTCGGGCGAGAAAACACGGTCAACGAGGTGCCTCCCACTGGGGACATTAACAGGTGCATAGCGTGTTCAAATAAAGTTTCTATCACTATAAATAGGTTGATTTTTAAGTATAATCGTAAATTTCTTAACTTGATACGCTAACTTTGTATTGTATTTTGTTTCTACCTTTATCTTGTAACGTTTTGATTATCAATTGAATAAAGATTATTATTATTATTATATTATTATTATTTGATGCCGGACACGTACATTTAGTGAATGGCGTTTGAATCATCACGCATTTTAGGGCTTTTAGGTGTTTTTAGTTATTAGTGAGATTTATAATTGTATATTTATATAAAGTATTTCAATAAAAATTATTATTATTATCATTATTAAAAAAAAAAAAAAAAAAATTATTATTATTATTATTATTATTATTATTATTATTATTATTATTATTATTATTATTATTATTATTATTATTATTATTATACTGTGGGCGCTACGGTGGGCGTAGCGGTGGGCGCTACGGTGGGCGCTACGGTGGGCGCTACGGTGGGCGCTACGGTGGGCGCTACAGTGGGCGCTACGGTGGGCGCTACAGTGGGCGCTACAGTGGGCGCTACGGTGGGCGCTACGGTGGGCGCTACGGTGGGCGCTACGGTGGGCGCTGCAGAGTCTTCTTGCGCTTTTTTAGAGTTCGGGTAATACTATAGGTCTCAAGCGAAAGATGCGCATCGTCCTGGTTGCCCGAAACCCCCGGTCTTGATCTCAGAGCATCTGATATTCTGATCCCCCCGTCTGGGGCTTATTAAAATTAGACAATAACATAGATAAACATGGCCGCCAACATTGAAGACATAATCTCAGAAACTGAGCGACAATTACCGCGAGAAAGCTTTACAAAGTTGCTGGATCATGAAGGTAAACTATTAGGATTAATTATCATTGTGTAGCTGTTGTTTTTACCTAAAATGTTCTTTCAACTCAATTGCAGTATAATTGAGACTCTATGAGACTCAACTCTGTCTCTGTTGAGCACTTTGACTTCCTGTTGTCCTAGATTTAATTCCATTAAGGTTATTATTAATCTGAAATTATTTCCACAGATGAATTAGCCTTATCACAAGCAGCAGTATTTATCGAAGATGCGTTTAAGGTACTGTTTAGCGAGAAAGAATTATAATATGTTGACCAACTCAGCTTACTGTGATGTCACTATTGCCATGTTATGTCTTATTCTCAAATCTTAATAATAAACTTTGGTTTATTATTATCAAATTTAGTATCGCTCCATTCACCACAAAATTGACCGTCAGTCTCTTCGCCTTTATAAGGTTTATTATTCCAAGTGCTTTCAGTGGTAAGAGCTCAAATTATTTTATATTAAATATCTAATATCTATTTAACAAATAGATTCCATTTTGCCATTGTCTGTTCAGTTATAGATGCACAGATGACGTCAGAACGTGGTAAGAACAAAAAAGTATCACTGATGTTCTTACCACGTTCTGACGTCCTCTGTGTATCTATAACTGAACAGACAACAAAAAATGGAATCTATTTGTTTTATACAATCAAAAACAACCCCAAAGGTTTACCAAAGCTGTTGGGGCATGAAAATAGAAAAACACAGCTGCTGAGTGCTGACGTGATTTGACGACATCCATGTATCTGTCCTTTAATAGATAAATCACGTGATTGTATAAAAATTTCCTGTAAACTTTCATATTCTGTGGACTACACTACACACCAAAAGATCTCATACTTGTTGACAGAGGCCGCACAGTATTGAAAGTGGGAGTGCTGGACTAGACTGGCCATACTCACAATTTTACACATTGTGCTCTAGTGTCACATTATAAAGGGTCCATTGACAAATAGGTTTTGTCCTGTATCACACGGTACATATTCTGCAATGTTGTGGACTCCCTCCCTGCATCATTGTGGATCAGTGGATGTCTGATACACATGAAGGACTACAATGAACAACCAATTTTGTCTCAATTTTTCTTGTTATCACAGATTCACAGCTACTGTACCCCCTCCCCCATTGTGGAAAAAATGATAATATCTGTACAAAATTAATATGAGATAATAATGTCATTTTTTAATTAATCAAATTTATTGGTCACAGCATCCTAAATGGTAAAATTGTTTTATGCCGTAAATGGGACTCGGTCTCACTAACTGTCTTGGGCAGTTTTTGAGACCTCTGACAGACCTCCCAACTGGTAAATAACATATATATAATAAATGGGGTAGAAGTGATACAGACTCGAACCCTGCATTAGCTACCATTTCTGATGTTGTTCAGGGCGCGAAATAACGGCTGGACAATGTCCGGCCAAATTGAGGCGCTGTCCGGTCTAACTCTCGCCTTGCCGGTCATTTTGACCGGTCACATTATAAAATTAAGCAAAAGAACAAACTAACTGCTCAAAAGACGAAGTGGAAATAAATTCAATTGCGAGCGGCTGCAACTGTCAAAACCAGTGCTGTTATGTTATGTCTCTTTTTATATCAATCAAATGAGGCGATCGCCCGTACGCAACGAACTTGTTTGAATTTATTGATGACAGACGGATTCTATTAATTAACATACGTCGCATAATTCCGAAATTTTCCAGAGAGGCGTCAACAAAGAACATCTACTTTGTAGAATAAAATGAATCTGAACTGCTAATTAAATAAATTAAAGCAGAAAGTATCGGCATTTCATTTGTGTTGACACAATACCAAGGCTGAGCGTGCTGTTTTCATCCAGATAATTAGGTGACGGTTTCGTACATTTTCAGTCTTATATCGCGTGTAAACGCAACGGTTAGAGCTAAAGCGTAATGCATTTTACGTGAATGAGTTTACTGATGGCGATTACGGAATTAAGGCTTTTTTCAGGCTTTAGCTAAATAATTTGTCCGGTCATAAAAGCAGCATGTCCGAGCTAAAATTGACTTGGCCGGTCATCTTGACCGGCGACAAGCTAGCAGTTATTTCGCGCCTTGTTGTTGTTACATAATTCAAGCCATTTCCTTTGTCAACTATACATATATCTTTTTTTAAATTTCTTTATGGTTAGGAGTCTATATCTTGTGATTTTTACCGTGTTATGTTTGGCATTTGTTGAGCGTCCATCTTCTTTATCGTAAGTTGTACAGTATATTAATAGACTAACACAAAATGTAAAATTTCTTCAATTTTTTTTGAGATGTATGGAACCCAAGAAAATTTAGTTATTTATTTAGATTACATGTAATTGCTTGACTTTAGGTGGTCTTCAGATCCTCGTCCAAAGTTTAATAATGAAAGAATTGTCTTTTCTTGTGGTACAACAGAAAGTCTTGAGTTAGTATGTTTGGTGTTCTTCTTGGTGGATTTGTTTCTTAAGGTTAGGATAATAATTCTCATTCTTCTTTTAAGTCAAATAATTTGCAGACATTTCAATTGCAATTGCTATTAATATTACCATTGTCATCACCATTATTGTCACCATTGTAATTGTTATCATCATTGTTATGACCATTGTCATTACCATTGTCATCATCATTGTCACCACCATTACCTTCACCATTGTCATCACCATCACCATTGTCACCACCATTACCTTTACCATTGTCATCACCATCACCATTGTCATCACCATTATCTTTACCATTGTCACTACCATTGTAACTACCATTACCTTCACCAGTGCCATTACCATTGTTACCACTATTGTCTTCACCATTATCGTCACCATTACCATTGTCATCACCATTGTCATTACCATTGTCACCACCATAACCTTCACCATTGTCATTACCATTGTTACCACCAATGTCATCACCATTGTCATCACCATTGTCATTACCATTGTCATCACCATTACCATTTTCATCACCATTGTCACCACCATTATCTTCACCATTGTCATCACCTTCACCATTGTCATCACCATCACCATTGTCATCACCATTGTCACCACCATTACCTTCACCATTGTCATCACCATTGTCACCACCATTATCTATCACCATTGTCATCACCATTGTCACCACCATTACCTTCACCATTGTCACCACCATTACCTTCACCATTATCATCACCATTACCATTGTCACTATTGTCATCACCATTGTCATCACCATTGTCATTACCATTGTCATCACCATTACCATTTTCATCACCATTATCACCACCATTACCTTCACCATTGTCACCACCATTATCTTCACCATTGTCATCACCTTCATCATTGTCATCACCATTGTCACCACCATTACCTTCACCATTGTCATCACCATTGTCACCACCATTATCTATCACCATTGTCATCACCATTGTCACCACCATTACCTTCACCATTGTCACCACCATTACCTTCACCATTGTCATCACCATTACCATTGTCATTACCATTACCTTCACCAGTGTCATCACCATTGCCATTGTTACCACCATTGTCATCACCATTGTATTCACCATTACCATTGTCATCACTATTGTCATTACCATTGTCATCACCATTACCATTGTTATCACAATTACCTTCACCATTGTCATCACCATTGTCATCACCATTGTCACCACCATTGTCATCAACATTGTCTTCACCATTACCATTGTCTTCACCATTGTCATTACCATTGTCATCACCATTGTCACTACCATTGTCATTACCATTGTCATCACCATTGCCATCAACATTTAACCATTGATATCACCATTGCCATGATTTCATATTTTTTGTTCCAGTAGGTTATATTCTAATTTCTAACCCATCTCCTATTTTAGCTACGTCTGTTTGGCCGTAAGCATTTCCTTCGAAGCAAGTGGCTTTTGGGATACTGTTTTGTATTAGTTCTGTCCTTTCTAGATTCGCTTGTCACTTTAAACCTTGGTTGCAATGAGGTAAGAAAGTTTCAGCACCCTGCTATTAGAAATTACCATAATGCTCATTGATATACATGTATGTTCAATGTTCATTGATATATGTTCGAGGACTTTACAATAGTTGAAAGAAAACTCCCTGGAAAGTTGAAATGGGATAACAAAAATATTTTTCATTTCAGAGGTATCGCATTCGTCGAATGTTCCGCCCATTCTTTCTGCTACAAAGCTCATCTTTAATGAAGAAAACGGTACGATAGTACTTAATAGTAACTAGTAATCATGTATAAGATTGTTTAAGATTGTAGCATGTAGATATGGACCTTCAGCATGCGTTGGTTTGTGGTAGGGTTTTAGCCAGGATTTCAAAACTGGTCGTACAAAAATCTGATTTGACCGTCGATAGGACGGCTGGACGACCGCCTGGCTAAAAGCCTAGTTTATGGGCTGGTTGGTATATACATTTGTTTTTGTATGTCAAAAACTTGTTGATAATTCTCTGGCATACGAACAGAAAAATACATTTTCGTTAGTGAATGATGACAATTGTAACGAAAATCGTAGCGTGTAGATATTGGGGCCTTTATAATTTTTATATTTAAAATTTTGTTTTATTGTAGGTCAGAGCCATTGGAAGAACTGTTCCTCAAATTCTGAGGCAAGTTAACCATTTTCAAAAGTTTGAGTTCCTGCAGGAGGATGTGGGATGCCCAATGGTTAGATCGTGGCTAAACGGGATAACCCAAAAAGACCTTCTTTGTCCTATTCTGTTACATTATATATGTACAGGGCCTACTCAGAAAATATTACAGCGGGGTGTAAGCTCACTTCAACCGACTGACGCACGAGCTTGTGCCGACTACATCCTTATAGAAGCTTGTCAAAATATTGTCTTTCCGTTGAGTGCCTACTAAAATGACCCTGGTCAGCTGGTGAAATGGTTAATTAACGCAGGACGCGTTAATAACGCTCTCTCAATACGAAATGAAAACATGATGACATTTTAATAAATTGATTACATTTACATATAAACAAAACATTTAACATCAACATTAGATTTGTGAGTCTTAAATTTGGTAGTTTGAAATTTATTTAAACTGATAAGTGCTAAAAGTTAATGATTCTACTTGTCCGTGTTGAATCGAACACGTCTAAAATATAACTTCTGCCGACTGAAACTCCTGTATATGATATATATATTATATATATAATACTCATGAATAATTTACGAAGGAAAGACAAAAGAAATGGATGCCTCATTAGTAGTTGTATATCTGATACAAAATCGTCCTGATTTACATAAAGTTTTCGTTCGATTTTCTCAGCCAAAATAATTTAATATATTTAGGATTTTCGATGAATATGAACGTTTACATGTATTCGTATCACAATTTACAACATTCGCGTCCGTGTTGTATCGGATATACCCGGCGCAATCTCTCGTATTCGGCTCGAGCTTGTATATACGATACAACACTTCCGCTCATGTTGTAGAGCTTGTATATCCGATACAACACTTCCGCTCATGTTGTAGAGCTTGTATATCCGATACAACACGGACGCGAATGTGATCATCTTATACATATCATCAAAGCATTGACCTAACTTTGGGTAATTATGTTTTCATTTGTAGTGTATTTTTCCTTCTTTTTATTCATCTTCTTATTTTCACCATACTGGGTATGGTGCTGTTTCCATGGCCAGAGGTATATGTTTAGTTTAGTTTATTAGATTTATCACTCTTTTAGGTGAACGGAATACCCCCAACAGGCTAGAAGCCCAATTGATAAGGGTTCCGAGGGCCTACGATTTAAGGTCGTTATCCGAGAAGACCCGAAAGTCTTACCATTTGCTGGTATTGTTGCAAAGGCAGCACTTTCTCCTCAATTATTTTTAAGACCCTGAGTGGACGTCCGACCTAGGATTCTAGGTGTCTCCCCAGTTCATAGACATGTGTGGTAACCACTAGACCACAACAGCTGGTTAATGTTTTAGTTTCTGTCAAACAAGCCCCTTTCATAGTCTTTTTTTCTCTTACCTTTCTATGAATGTTTTTCTTCTTTCAGCTTCACTCGACAAATATAAATGGAACTAACTTTACAACTCATCAGGTTTGTATGACGACATTTTTGTATCTGCGCATGCGTAGATATATTGTAGTCGCGCTGATGATTTATTTATTTATTTATTTAGCTTCGCCTCTTAAAAATACATAGAAGAAGAATACCAAACACCAATTACAGTGTGCCCTTACAAAAATAAAATAATAACTAATAACAGCAAGTTATGGGTTCAGTTGTTGCACTTTAGGCAGACAGTAACATTGTAACAGGATAATAGAGTGACTTCTTAATTTTTTTAAAGTTTAAATGATCTAGCCTTAAGTGTTCAGGGAGAGAGTAAGTAAGCAAGCAAGCAAGCAAGGTAGCAAGCAAGCAAGCAAGTATAGCAAGCAAGCAAGTATAGCAAGCAAGCAAGCAAGTAAGTAAGCAAGCAAGCAAGCAAGTAAGCAAGCAAGCAAGTAAGCAAGCAAGTATAGCAAGCAAGCAAGCAAGTAAGCAAGCAAGCAAGCAAGTATAGCAAGCAAGCAAGCAAGCAAGCAAGCAAGGGCTAAGTAAGTAACAATAGCACAGTTAAGGCGCAGATACCTGTACGCATTGCGTACCTATTTTTTTATTAGTAAAACATAAAGTAAATGGTTTGAACCTATGAATTATATCATTAGAAGTGTGAAGTTGATCGTCCAGGTTGTTGTAGACTTGGGGAAGAGAGAGAGTGAAACATTTCCTTCATACTATTTTAGCAATACACCAACATTTTTAAAGTATTCTATTTCTACACTGCATATGCAACACAGCAACTTTATATTGTTCGTTAAAGTGCCCATAACCTCAAAATGTTTTATTGTCTTGTTTGAAAGAACTTTTAAAATGATAAAGTAACTTCTTTTGAAGATTTTCGTTTCTTTGCTTTCTTTTTGAGATATATCAGTTTGTTTGATATGCAAATGTCTGGAATTTCGTCACACATGCATGATGACTTAATGGAGAAATTTGTATATCTCTTTCATTCTCGAACGAAATCCTTTAAAATCAAGACGTTTGGTGTTGTGGGAGAAACGTACACACGTGTTATTCACACGTTAGTGTTTTTATTTCATGAACGCAAAGATATATAACATTCTCTGATAACTCATTATGCATGTGTGACGAAATTCCAGATATTTGCATATCAAACAAACTTTTATATCTCAAAAAGAAAGCGAAGAAGTGAAAATCTTCAAAAGAAGTTACTTTATCATTTTAAAAGTTCTTCCAAATAAAACAATAACAATTTTTGAGGTTAGGTGCACTTTAATTTGTTACTTAACTAGATATGAGCATTGTTTTTTTGCGTGAAAAACTTGTTTATATTATCGCGTTACTTGTTGTTTCTCGCTATCTATCGACCGTTAAGGTCGGTTGACACGTGCGATTTTTTTCTAGCGCCGGCAACGCAACGGGTCAAATTTCATTGCGTTGCCCGCACGAGCGAAGTGGTTACACGAGCAATGATAGCTTAGCCGCGTCGGAATTATTAACATGAAAAAACTGGGAAATCATGATCTCATAGTGCAGCCAAGACTTCTTTGGTTTCTTAGCTGCTGGTTGATCTTCTTCGTTACTCTTTTCAAGCTGCCGTTTGACTTCACGTCGCATAGATGTTCTCAAACTGTGGAATTTCTTCTCGAGAACTTCGATTGTGAACCTGTACCGAAGCGATTTTACAAGCTCATATTTCGCCTTGTTTTTCTCGACATGGCTTCGATACTGGGGATGCGAGGCGCTCCACAGAATAGGATGATCGCGATAAAACTCTAGTAACAATTTCACGTCGTCTGCTGCTATTTTCTCCGAGTCAGAAAGAAACGAGCCTGTGCTACAGCACACTGGCCATACAAAAGCGAATTTCATTGGCTGGCTTAAAATAATCATTGCGTTTCCTGCTGAAACAATGCCTGGGTAATTTGATATTTTCGGCAATCGTTGCCGAAAGTTCAAACATTTCAACTTTCCGCAACGATTACCGAACGCATCGGGTTACAATTGCGTTACCGCGCCAGATATGCGACACGTGCAATTTCATCACTCGCGTCGGTAACGCAATGAAATTTGACCCGTTGCGTTGCCGGCGCGAGAAAAAAATCGCACGTGTCACCCGACCTTTAGATAACGAGCCAATCATATTTCAGCACCATCATCCTCACTTCTAGTAAGTTTCTATACTTATTACGTCATACCTCTAATTCTTAAATGGCCATCACCTGTCTTCAATTTCCTAGTTGAATATAACAAGCAAAGATAACCATTACTTCAAACGTTTTCCTGAAAGCTTGATGAAGCTGTTAGTTCTACTGACAACAGCCAACAACCCAGATGGTTCGTACAAGATTTGTGTTTTTTTTTAAGTACTAGAGGTTAAATTTACGTTAAGACAATAAGATATCTTGTCATTCTCACAGCCAGATTGGCTAAAACACCTACAGACAATTCTTGATGTCTTTCCACCTACAAAATATCAAAAATTGTCTGTAGGCGACGCAATTGTCTTTGCGTGGCTTACTTCCTAAACTCCTTAAAGGCTTCTACATTTATAATTGTATAATAAAACAATTATTGGATTCGGCCTACACATGATATCAAGAATTCTCCAGACCTCTGTCAATGTTATCCGCCTCAGCCTTCGGTTTCGGCAGATAACATTGACCTCGATCATCCAATAATTGTTTATTAACAGATATCAGCTCTATCTTTGCCTGGTAAGTAATCTATGGCCACTCTAACGTGTGATGCCCACTCTAAAGTGGTGATTTGACCGCACAATGGAGTGGACAAAATTGGTGTCATTTTTCCACTTTTACATAAAAAATAAAGCACATTCCTTTGTCGTGATTGAAAAACTGATACCACCATAAGATTCAGGGCATCAAGAAGTACCAAAATGGGTCATTAAAACAGAGTAGAATATTTCGTTTCATAGGCATTATAAAGTGTTCAAACGAGAACCTTTGAACAATTCGGACACCTTCCAAACAACGAATACAAAAATAGAGCTTCGGTGGTGACGGTGTCGTTGTATGGAAGTATTCAATCTTGGCTTTAAACCTCGTGTATCTTTTTAGTTATGATGCCAGTTTACAAAGAGAACAGATTGTATGCCATTTATTTCATTGTCTTTACATTCATTGGTGAGTTTGTCAAAATCCATATCAGGTTAAATATGGAGTAACAATTTGTAACAATTTGTAACAATTTGTAGCTTGGAATATTGGTCCTCTGTACCACCAGTTAAGCTATCGAGTCAACTAGGAATAGTGTGCTTGTATAACAGAACGAGATATTATCCAACAGAACGACAACTTGACGCTAATCCAGGAGGATGTGCATTCACAAATCAGATCAATATACATCAGAAGTCGTTGGCACTTTCATAATGTTTTATTTCAACTATTGTTTCAGGTCTTTATTGTTTCATGAATCTTTTACTTGCTGTCATCTACTCCCAATTTCAAGGTTATCTAAAGGTAGGTGGAGAGAAATACCTTCAACTGTACACCACCAAGCACCACAAAGCCAATCATTGTTTATCGATATCATGTCATAAGTATAGACATGACATGTCAGGGAATATATCTTGTCGTTATTATATCTTGTCGTTATTATATCTTGTCGTTATTATATCTTGTCTTGTCGAAATTACTGTTTGTGCAGCTATCATGGGACCCGGTTTCGCAGCACTGTCTATATGATCTACTATAATAGCACATCATTATTTTAATGACTAATGTTCCTATTTGCCTGTTTCAGAACTCTCTTCAGGCAAGTTACTTTCGCCTGCGAACAGGTGTACGTGCTGCATTTGAGGTGCTGAGAGAGAGAACGTTTGATGCTGAAAGTGATATATACAGCCAAGACAGCAGGTGAATATTTGAGACATGAGGGAGATATGTTGTGGATGGATGGAGATAGAGGGGGAGTGAGTGGGTTGTGGATGGATGGAGAGAGAGAGGGAGGGAGTTGTGGATGGATGGAAAGAAGGGGAGGGAGTTGTGGATGGAGAGATAAAGGGAGGGAGTTGTGGATGGAGAGAGAGGGAGTTGTGGATGGAGAGAGAGGAGGGAGTTGTGGGTGGATGGAGAGAGAGAGAGGGGGAGGGAGTGAGTTGTGGATGGATAGAGAGAGGGGGAGTTGTGGATGGATGGAGAGAGAGTTGTGGATGGATGGAGAGAGAGAGTTGTGGATGGATGGAGAGAGAGAGAGGGCGGGAGGGAGTTGTGGATGGATGGAGAGAGAGGGGGAGGGAGTGAGTTGTAGATGGATGGATGAATGGAGAGAGCGAGGGAGTTGTGGATGGATGGATGGAGAGAGAGAGAGAGAGAGGGAGTTGTGGATGGATGGAGAGAGAGAGAGAAAGGGAGTTGTGGATGGATGGAGAGAGAGAGAGAAAGGGAGTTGTGGATGGATGGAGAGAGAGAGAGAAAGGGAGTTATGGATGGATGGATGGAGAGAGAGAGGGGGAGTTGTGGATGGATGGATGAGTTGATATAGATGCTTTCTGACTTAGTGTAGCTCAACTGTTATAATTGTTATCAGGTCATCATCTCAGTGGTAATGAGAAGGTTATACAGATTGTATACATATGTAACCTTGAAACCTTCACTCTGCTATCTTATTCCATGATGATATTATCTTTTATTTGCTAGAACGGTGTCTACGTTAATCACTCGACGTTTAATTCAGAGAGTTGACTTTGGTGGGAAAAACATCGACATAGTATGGGATGTAAGTAAGAAAAGACACTTTACTTCAACATCCACGTTTTTGGAAAATATTCCGCAGTTGGTATTTTCTAATCTCGTTTTTTCAACCTGCTTCGTCTCGTTTTTTCAACCTGCTTCCGTGCTTCGTAATGATTTTTATTGAACATAATAATGTTTTACTTTTCATGTACCAGATTTTGGATCGCAATAACAGTGGTCAACTAATAGTTAAAGAATTTCAGGAATTGTTTGACTCCATTTCAAAGCAAAGTAGGACGGTGGTAAGTTAAATAGGTCTTCCTATAACCAATGCATTGTATAGCCAGTGCAATTGTTGCACTATTATAGTGCGTAAAACCCCAAATGCGTGTTATTATTTTTAAATATTCTATATAAAAGGACACTCCACCCCAAAACAAGTGTTGCTTAAATGAAAGTTCTCTGTCACCTTACATGTGAATTGGTATTAGTTTTCTTCTCATCTTTTTAGTTTTAGAGAAATTTGGCTTTGTTTATCGCGGTATTTTTGTTAAATTGAAGGTCGCCATTTTGTTCTGATTGCGGGTGAATGCGGTCGATCCCATTATTTTTTGACGTCATTGAGTGATATAGAAATACTACACAAAGAAACCCTTCACAATATTTCTTAGGGTTTCTATCACTCAATGACGTCAAAAATTAAATGGAGCGACCGCATTCGCCCGCAATCAGAACAAATATGGCGGCCTTCAATTTACAAAAAATACGATAAACAAAGCCAAATTTCTCTAAAACTAAAAAGATTAGAAGAAAACTAATACCCATTCTAATGTGAAGTGACAAAGAACTTTCATTTAAGCAATCAGTGGAGTATCGCTATATTAGGCAAATAGTTGAACAATGCATGAAAACAATGAATCAATGAAATATTTCAGTGTTCAATTATTTGCCTCATATCACTGTTGCTAAAAGTCTGTGCTACTCAAGGTTGAAAAACTCAGATTTTGAACCCCTGACGGGACTAATTGAACCAATAACCGTGTGATCACCCATGAGACGCTCTTGCCATTAAATTATACGTTTAGTTAGCTATTCGACCAAGGGCCGTTGCTCACGTTGTAAGTAATAAATTATTGGCGATGTAAGAGCATTGTAACCAGTAAGTATTGGATTGTAACAAACCCCAAAACAACAAAGATCCTAACCCTAACCTTAACCCCCCGTCTAACGAGTTTTCTAACCCTAACCCCCCGGCTAGCGAGTTTTCTAACCCTAATCCCCAGGCCGTGTTTTCTCCGTCGCTATAGCCCCACTCAGTCATATGCACTTCTAGTACGTATTCCATATAAGGAAGTGGCCGACGAGCAAATAGAAGGCATTGACGAGCAAATACAAGGCATTAACGAACAAATACATGGCACTCGTACCAGCCCACTGGATGTGGGATTGTTAACACGTTACGATATGTTCGATTATCCGCTCTTTTTAAGAAAACTACATTCGCTAGCCTGATAAGCTGTACGCATATTGTAAACAGATAATTTATCTTTGTTTTAATATATATTGTAGCTTTGGGAGTTGATTATTTCTCAAGAAAACGTTCGTCAAAGACAGCCGAAAGTTCGTGTTTTTGTTTCCGTATTGCGAAAATTATATTTGTGGGCATGTTCGATTATCCGCGTTTTTAAAGAGAACTAAGTTAGCTACCGGAATAAAGCCGTACGTATGTTGTAAATAGGTCATTTAACTTTCCTTTGACATATTCTATAGCTTTGGGGGTGAAAGAAAACGTTTGCCAAAGGGTTAGGACCTTTGTTGTTTTGGGGTCGGTTACAATTCAATTAACTAGGAGGCTGGTACGAGGTTTCAACGTGTCAGCTATTTGCTCGTTAATTCACTCTATTTGCTCGTCAATGCCTTCTGTTTGCGCTTCCTTATAAGGAATACGTACTAGATACCCCTATCCACTCAGTGGCGAAGCTGGCCATAGCAACTGGTCATGCTATGTTAATTTATAAGCAATCTGCATATTTTGAAAACAATACATTTCTAAAGGTCTGGATATGTAAAACATTTTTAAAATTTGCATAGCATGACCAGTTGCTTTGGCCAGCTTCGCCGCCCCCCCCCCCCCCCCCCCCCCCCCCCCCCCCCCCCCCCCCCAGCACATCCACTCCGCTATTTGAGGTTCAAAATTAGTAGACTAGTGAGAGACTAAGCGTGTGGGACTAGTAATTGACTGTTACACGCATGCGCTTACAATCCAATAACGTATTACAATCGAATAACTTATTGGTTATAATGCTATTACAACGCCAATAATTTCTTGCTTAGGGTGAGGGTTTAGCGTGCGTCTAGAACTTTAGAGCTCTGAACCGCTGACGGGAATTACATCTATGACCATGTGATGACCGATGGGTGTTCTTATAGCATTAAAATTCCGAGCTGTTCACACCAAAGTTTAACAGTGTCCCACGAAATTATGAACTGATTGTAAAAGTGTCAGCGGGAAGCCTTGAGTTCGTGAAAAACCGGTAAATACGTACCTAAAATGAACAGGTTTTGTGATTGTTTATATGGAACAAAGTGGTTAGGGTTAGGACATTGGTTTATTTGTGGTTGATTCAATTGTTTTATTGTTTTAATCAACCAATCACAAAACTTGATAGTATAGGTAGGTGGCAACCCTGAAAAAACAATGTTTCAGAACAACATTTTTATTCATTTCTTTCATTTTTTTAGCGTCCACCTCTGAGCCACTGTACCAACCGTTACGCTCGTTTCTTACAGAAGATGGCAATTCATCGATATTTTAATTATTTTGGCTTGGTTGTTGCTGCTTTGAATGCCATCTTAATATCGGTTAGCAATACTATATATGTTTTACGGATGAAATGCGTTGCATATTCCAGTGACACATTCAGGATTTATACAGCTAAATCAATTAAGGTTGTCCTCTGACAAAGCTAAAAGGTGAGAGCCAAGCGCTAAAAGTATGATGGGAATTATTCTATGTAAATAGCTAAGCAAACAGTATACCATATTTTTATACTCCCAAAATCAGACAACCCGAAGTTGACTCTCTAGGGATTATTAACGAGAAAATGTTTATTTATACCTTTGGGCAAAACCCATCATTTCTGTCAAGCTTTTAGCTACGAACCACAAGTCTCCCTGTATTTCAACGGGCGTTCTTTACACAAACAGGGATTAAAATTTGTCGTTCGCAATGTGCTTTTCGCGCTTGGCTTCGATCTTTTAGCTTTGTCGGAGGACAACCTTGATTGATTTAGCTGTATACTGATAAGAGTATGAGTATGATGCATGTTTTTAGAGTCGATCACGCAGGATAAGGTTACCCTATTTATCCGAGCCAGAGGCTCATGTTTTAAGCGTTCGACTATTCAATTTATCACTCTTAGGATAACGGAAAACTCAACTAATAGGGATTCCGAGGACCTACGATGTAAGGTCGTTTTCCGAGAAGACCCGAAAGTCTTACCATTTTCTGCAAGTGTTGTTGCAAAGGCAGCACCTTCTCCTCAATTATTTTAAGACCCTGAGTCGTGGTCTGGTGGTCCGACCCTGAGTGATTGAACCGAGTCTCCCAGTTCATAGACGGAAGATACTAGATGTCATTGACCTAAACCAGGTGCGCCAACAATCAGTCATCCAGGTGTCAGCGGTATGACTGTTCATTTCTTAGAGGACATGTTCAAGATATTGTTTCTTTCTTTTTCGTAACCAAAATGTGGTTAATACGTCAAAATACAGCCGAGGGTTAGGATCTAAGTTATTTTGGGATTAGCAGTTCTATGGGATTTAATTAGTTGTTTATGATATATCATCTGGTTTAGGTCGATGACATCTAGCATCTTCCTTCATAGACATGAATGGTAACCAAACCCCTTGGTGAGAGAGTTGTAATTGTTATCGACTCCTTACACGTATTCTCCTATTGAAGGACAAATGCTTATAAACTCATATATTTTTATTGATTTTTCGCTCTGTTGAACGCATGCCCTTTGAAGTTGTTCTGCAAAACAATCACTTGTATGTTATATTGAATATGGTATGATGGTATGGCATACAGTGCTTTATATTACCCCCCGACACGATGTTAAACGTTACGTCCAAATTATATACTTGCGCCCAATATATTGTATACAATATATTGTTTTCTCTTGGGTTAGATCAATTAGATAAGACTAGGACAGATATGGTGACCCCCCCCCCCCCCGCTGATAGCGGGTGTGCCCAAATTAGGTAAATCTAAAGCCCTGGCATGGTACATTATGGTATATTATATTTATCATGTTACGAAACTGGAGCCGCCTCCGATCAATTTAATATTTAAAATTAACGGAAATTATAGGTCTTTAATTATTTCCTGTAGGTTGAACTGTCTGTATATTTTGGAAACGACAAGTCTACATTCCATTCACCTCTTGCTGTAAGAATCCTTCAGATTCCTTATTTTCATGTGTTGTTACTCTACGACTACATCCCTTATTGTCTGTCATTACTTTGAGTAAAAATACATATTTTTTGTTGTGTTTGACAGGCTGTGAACTTTTTCTTTGTCGTATATTATCTATTAGAGCAGGTAATGTAAAATGAGTCATAAAACGTGTTGTGCTGCGTAGGCAGTGTAGAAATACAAATCAAATATCTAAAAAGGTTGGTGTACTGCCGAAATAGCGTGTAAGTAGTCTAACGTTTCGAGTGAAGGCCCTTCGTCTTACGCGATTATTTATTCTATAAAAGTCTCAGTTATTATTTCACTTTACGTTTCACTCTCTGACGAAGGACCTTCGCTCGAAACGTTAGACAACTTGCACACTATTTCGGCAGTACACCAACCTTTTTAGATATTTGATGTAAAATGATAACTGTTTTATTAGGATGCTGGTGTTTCAGTTTGAAATGTACTGTATCTCGCCACACTGTTTCGAGACAAATTGCACGTAGACCATTGCACTGTGTAACATAGCTTATTGAACGTTTCAATGTGTGACATAGTTTCTTGAATATTGCAATGTATTACATAGCTCCTGCAACGTTGTGGAGCTACAAAGAACATTGCCTATTGTAACACCTCGCTCTTATACAACTATATACAACAGATTCAGCCGTTGCAAGACAATTGGCAAGAAACATTTGCTAGTGTAACATCTCATGTAAATTCAACGCTATACATTCAGCTGTTGTAAACTTGTGAGACAAGTTAGATTAATAGTAGCAGCTCATTTTCACTCATATTGACGCTTGAACATATGCCTTGCTATATTTCTAGTGTCTGAAACTGTGGGCTGTTGGATGGCAAAGATACATCTCGCATAAGGTATTGAAATATTGCTGGGAGAAATACAGGGGTATGGGGCGAGTAGGAAACAGAAGGCGTGGGGAGACTGGAAGCGAGAGAATATGCCATCTCCAGTGCATCGCCAGACCTGGAGAAGTGCGCGGGGGTGGGGGGGGGGGGGGGGGGGGGATAATGACGTCATCGCAGACATTGGTACAACTCGGCGAAATGGCTTGGAAACCAGGCAGAACAGCTTGGTTTCCAGCAATAGTGCTCCAGCTAATTAAATGGTTGTTTCTGGTGGTGCTAACCCTAAAACTAAGTCACGAACTTAAATGCCAAACATGCCCGAAAACCTAACTCAAAGTATTATGTGCACCTAACAACCACCCCACCACCCCCTAAGCGTTTCTCGCCGGATTTAGCAGAATTTTAAAATTGGTCTTGAAGAAAAGTGTGTGTGAAAGGTAGCACTCTTTCTTGGATCTCCATCGCAGTTACACGAATAGTGAACTAATGGAAGTTACAACGCGAATGAAATTACTCGTCAAACAGTAACTTATTATAGGAGTATTTAATCCATAATTTCATGCCAAATAAATGCTTTCACAAACTATCTCATTCTAACACAATTTTCGCTCCGAGTTAAAATCAACTGAGTTAAAATCACTTTAGGGGTGTTGGTGGCACAGTGGGTAGCACACGTGTCTTTCACATCTGCAACCCGGGTTCGATTCCTGCTCAGTGCAGTTATCAGATTAAAGATTTCACCTTGGCCGCAAATGAGAAGAGTACTTCCAGTTTGACTCTACCAAACACCGCAGGTTTTCTCCGGGTACACACGTAAAAATCTCACAGGTTGTAACAAGGTTGTTGGTTCAACATGCCTGTAACAGCATTGTCAACATGATAGATCAGGACTGTTAAAATAACAGCACTGTTCAAGCATGTTTCAACATGTTGTGACAGGCTTGTTGAATCAACAGCAGTTGTTCATGCATGTGAGAACATGCAAAAAGCAGCTTGATAGAACAACCAAGTTCATGGCTGTTGTAACAACGCTGTTCAACTTTGTTATTTCATCATGCTCTGACAACATGTTGTATCATGTATGAACAATGTTATTCAACGCTGTTCAAGCCTGTTCGATCATCAGCCATGAACAATACTGTTCCAACATCCATGAACAGGCCTGTTGACAACCCTGTTCAAGCTGGCCAGTTTAACCCTGTTCAAGCCTGCCCAGACTGTGCGTTTTTACGCGAGTACTCCGGTTTCCCCCTGTAATAACACTGGACCAATGAGGGTGGCACTTACTGGACCTCTAGGGAGAACAGTTTAATGACTGCATGATAGGCTTATCCACTATAAATAAAAGTTAGTTTAGTTTAGTTTAGAGTTCGCGTGAAAGTTGTTCGGACAATCCTTGATCCCACTCAAAGAGGATAGCGTTTATTAACTCTAACAGACTCTGAATCGCTTCAAAATTGATGAGAGTTTATTGCAAGAGTTCATGAGAGGTTATTGCAAGAGTTCATGAGAGGTTATTGCAGGAGAGTTGCCTTGAGTTGTCGATGAACCAAAAGCGGTAGTTTCAACATTTTCTTAAGGTTTTATAAACAACTAACAATATACCATAAACAACTAACCATATACCTTTCTTGTTGAACAGAGAAATATATTTGATGGTTTGATTACCTCTTTGCTTGTGGTGAGTGAAAAAACGAACATCATAAATTTAAAATATAAAATATTGATATTGAAAATTTCGGCAGTACACCAACCTTTTAGAGTATCCCTTTGTTTCTAGGTTGCACAAATCGTCGATATCGCGTTGAATGGCTCGCCGTTACGAGTTAATTATCTGAAGTATGTTTATCATGTAGTTTATGACGCTTAATTTTAATGGTGTTCGCAAGTTTTAGTAACTCCGGTATAAAGTATGACCGCCGCTGAGGCCGTCTAAATGTCAGTCACCAACAATAGTCTTTCTCAACAACCTGGACGATCAACTTCACACATCTAACTCCGGTATTTTCGTATATTTTATCGATTTTGCAACAAACAAGGACTCGCAGAAAATGTCATGGTCTAGTATTGTAATTTTCTGGTGACCAAATACCGCTAAACATTGAGTTATGTGGATTGAGGTTATTAGGGAAGATTACATGTGCATAGGTTATGTGTACAACCTGTAACCTTTTGATGAGAGTAAGATGATGAGTGAAGGTTACATATGTGTACAATCTCTAATCTTCTGATGACCAGTGAGATGCTCTAACTATTGAGCTACATGGACTAATATGACGAATGTAGGTTACATATGTGTACAACCTGTAACCTTCTGATGACCAATGAGATGCTCTAACCATTGAGCTACATGGAGTAAGATGATGAGTGAAGGTTACATATGTGTACAATCTCTAACCTTCTGATGACTAGTGAGATGCTCTAACTATTGAGCTACATGGACTAATATGACGAATGTAGGTTACATATGTGTACAACCTGTAACCTTCTGATGACCAATGAGATGCTCTAACCATTGAGCTACATGGAGTAAGATGATGAGTGAAGGTTACATATGTGTACAATCTCTAACCTTCTGATGACCAGTGAGATGCTCTAACTATTGAGCTACATGGACTAATATGACGAATGTAGGTTACATATGTGTACAACCTGTAACCTTCTGATGACTATTCCCATGTCCGCCATTTTGTTTTTTGCCGAGTGGCCCTGGGTACGAGTTTGTTCTTATTTTTTAGACGTTACACGGTCAACGAGCGCTCGACACGAAGCGTCATTAAAGTCATCAATACATTGATCATTCTTCGTCTGGTTAGAATTATTTCAAGTATTAAGGTCAGTTTTATACAATGGAACCCAGTCTGTTTACAGACACCTCTCGTTATAAACGTGACGTCAGCAAACCAGACAATAGCCCTTTAAGCGATTGCTATTAATAGCTCAAAATGCGGACAAACAAACCAAATTTGACTCACAAATGATTGTAAATGAGCTATTTTCTTTTGTTATGGCTGGAATAATTATAGGTAAATGCGGACAAACATGAAAGTGCTATTCGTGTAGGGTTTGAAATAAGCAAAAATGATTTGTTCTGGCATTTTTTTGTTTACCGGGTAGTGCGCTCAAACCGGAGGTCTGCCAAGGCTGTACTTTGACATGCCAAAAACCTCTGGATGCTCTCAGATGCCTTCTGAATTTTTTTACAGTACTTTGTAGTCTCTACCAACCCTACTGTAACCAAAACTTCAACCATTCTGTTATCTTTAATTTTCCATTCTAACTTTGTGTAGTCTTTATCCGTTGTCACCAGTACATTGGGGTATCTTTTGAAGAGTCTCAAACCATTTGCTGGAGTCATTGTGGTAAGAACTTGTATTATCTCATACTTTTAAGAGTCAAATGTTGTAAAAATGTTTTGATCTACAGCTGAAAATTGTACCCCGTGAGCCTCTAACCTCTGATTGCCTTTAAGAAGATTTTTATAGAAAAAAGAAACAAAAAATCTCCATTTTCTAACGCATTATGTTATTGTTTATTAGATTTATCACTCTTTTAGGTGAACGGAATACCCCAAACAGGCTAGAAGCCCAATTGATAGGGATTCCGTGGGCCTACGATTCAAGGTCGTTTTCCGTGAAGACCCGAAAGTCTTACCATTTGCTGGTATTATTGCAAAGGCAGCACTTTCTCCTCAATTATTTTTAAGACCCTGAGTGGTGGTCCTACCCAGGATTTGAACCTGTGTCTCCCAGCTCATAGACATGTGTGGTAACCACTAGACCACAACAGCTGTGTTGTTTAAGTGTATGAGTGTATTTTTGCTTCTGTTGTACTGAAAGATCATTCCTTGAATAAAAGAAAGGTTTATTAAAAGGCCCCTTTGTGACGGATCTCGTTCTTTTCTTAGGCTGTTTACTATATGTTCGCAATATTTGGGATGATGATTTTTGAGAATGCCATCATGCCTGGAGACACTGGGAACAAGACTGACATGTAGGTCCTGGTGTACATTCATGTGTGGTGGGAAAGAAAGATGGATGTATGGATGGGAGGATTGGATGGTTCAGGATGGATAGGTGGACGGATTGATGGATGTATAGGATGATGAATGGATAGGATGGGAGGGTGCAGGATGTATAGGATGATGTATGGGAGGGTGGATAGGATGGTAGGATGGATGGTAGGATGCAGGATGTATAGGATAATGATGGATGAGAGGATGTTTGGATGGATGCAGGATGGATAGGATGATGGATGGATGGGATGGTGCACGATGGATATGACGATGGATGCAGGATGGATAGGAGGACGGATGGATGGATGGATGGATGGGAGGGTGAACGATGGATAGGATGATGAATGGGAGGATGTTTAGGATGATGGATGGATGAGAGGATGTTTAAATGGATGCAGGATGGATAGGAGGATGGATGGATATATGGATGGATTGGAGGATGCACAATGTGTAGGATGATGGATGGATGGGAGGGTGCACGATGGATGAGAGCATTGGGATCAGGATACATGAATGGGATGATGGATGTATATACTGTATGTATGGATGGTTTGAAGGGTGCAGGATGGGAAGATGAGAAGAATTAAGAGATGGGTGCACAGACAGGCTGACCGACCAAAAGACAAATATATAGTAAAGAGAATACTGACGTTTTGAGAGGAGCCCTTCATCACGTCTTACTCTGACGAAGGACTCCGCTCAAAACGTCAGTGTTTTGTTCCTAAAAATCTCGGCAGTTCACCACAGTTTTCACTTTGCTATACATCCAAAAACACTGCCTATGCAGCACTTTTTTACAAATAAACACACAGACACAGTTAGTGTGCACTTCTGGATTTCATTTCGTGGATATGAACGCATGTAATTTTTCTAAAACATTTGTTTGCAAATTTCATCTTAGTTCATGTGGCTCTTACGAACAACTAGAATATTGGGCTAACAATTTCAACGACTTTGCGGTGAGTCTAGAATATTACAATACAAACTTCTCCAGGTTCAATTAAGGACATTTATACGACCTTGCTTATGTTGTCTCAACAGGCGTCTCTGGTTGTGTTATGGGATGCTATGGTGGTGAATAATTGGCATATATTCCTACATGCATACGCACGATATACGTCAAGGTAACCTTTAACGAATGCTTTAATAGACTTCAGCTAGGATGAACGGTAGAGCGACGTACCAGTGTCTATTACCGGAAGTCTATCGTCTTGCCAGATAACGTTATCCGTCATCAGATTGATCAACCTTGATGAAGACACGGATATATTATGAAAAGGAGAAATAAGAGAACTTCAATGTGTTGAAAAATACTTAAGTAAGAGTATTTACGTATATTCATGAACAACGTTTAGGACGATGTGTCCTTCTTCAGGTCATTCTCCATCTGACCTGAAGAACACAAGTACTCTTACTTAAGTATTTTTCAACACATTGAAGTTCTCTTATTTCTCCTTTTCATATTATATCCAGTTCTTTTGAGAACT
>JAYKKM010000477.1:6202500-6340000 GCA_035772405.1 Chrysogorgia sp. JL179-B06
GCGGTACTGCTCCAGGGGGGCCGGGCCAAATAACCATCATGAAACGATAACCCGAAACAATAACCATCATGCAAATCCTACACATAGAATGAAGCAACCTCGTACCCAGGGCCTATCTCCGCCCGCCGCCGACCCCCCGCCACGCGCGCTGCGAAAAGGCCCTGGCAGGGGCTGGTCACGTGTCACCCAGATTCTGGGTGATAACAAAAATTAATTTAGTGGGAGGGGATGGTACGTTTAGGTTGTCCAGGTGCAGCTACTGGCGGCATGTAATGGCTCCGATACTGAAGTTTTATCCTGTCGTAGATGGAATCGATCTTTCCTCGAACCGTCGCGGACTCCGCACGCTGTAAGAAGTTGAAAATGTGTCAAAAGCTCATGGCGACGTGCTTCAGCGAAACAAAGCGCTTCCTGAACTCATCTGTCGTCGTTGAGAAAGAAAAGTAAAGAACGCTTCAAATTTAAAGAAAATTATTGCTAACACGCGAAAGTTACTTATCCAGAATTCAGCCGATTTAAAAGGTGCATTGAAATATCGCCGTCTGCCCTTTCCCTAGAGAAATACTTCTAAACCGACGCCGCCTCGTCGTCTTCAATTTTCAAAGGTTAGTTTTAAAATCATCAGTCGTTGTTGTTTTAATCTAAAATATATAATAACATCATGACAGAACGTTGACGCTTTATAACTGCCTTTTTACATTGAAAGAGTTGAATAGAGATAACAATGACCGTCACTGCGTCAAGTGATTTTCATAATAGCATATTTCCAATGTAGACATGTTAATCCGAAATTTTTGAAGTTGATAGAAAATGGAAAAGAACACTGCGTACGCAACACTGTGTACTTTGTTATTTCGAATGTCTAGGATAGTATTATGCTTGTGTCACTTCATATTAAATTAAAATATTTCGCAAATATAAGTAATTCGATCGATCGGATATTAAAATACTATATTTGGGATAAATACTATCAATAGACATTCGAAATAACAAAGTAGACAGTGCTGCATAGACTGTTTCTTTTCTATTATTAAAATCACTTGACGCAGTGACGATCATTTCTATCTCTGTTCAAAAGGCAGTTAAGCGGTAAACGTTATTATATATTTTGGATTGAGTCAACAACTGATAATTTTAAAACTAACCTTTGAAATTGAAGATGACGAGGCGGTGTCGGTTTTGAAGTTCAAAAACGTTCTTTTCGACAAAGGGACAGACGGCGGAAACTAGTAACTGTTGCGTGCCAGAAATAATTTTCTTTAAATTTGAAGCGTTCTTTACTTTTCTTTCGCAAGGACGACAGATGAGTTCACGAAGCGCTTTGTTTTGATGAAGCACGTTGTCTACCCTGTGTGCCACGTTGTCATGAACTTTTTCAACATCAACTAATATAACCGCGTTCTTGCAGTACTGTATGTGGAGTCCTCAAGGGATTCGCAGAGTCGATAGAACAAAAAATCGATTCCATCACAGGATAAAACTTCTTCGCATCAGTGGCTATTATATGCCAGTTGCTGCACCTTGCCACCTGGACAACCTCCCCCTCCCACAATTTTTTTGTTATCACCCAGAATCTGGGTGACACGTGACCAGCCCCTGCCAGGGCCTTTTCGCAGCGCGCGTGGCGGGGGGTCGGCGGCGGGCGGAGATAGGCCCTGGGTACGAGGTTGAGAATGAAGCTTCTAGGGCATTTAGGGGCCTGTGAAAGACCATAACCCCAGTACCTTCGCCTGGGCCTATCTTGGCTCTCAGCGGACCTGGTAATAGCACGTTTTCAGCGACATTTGCGAGTGAATTATAAACAAGATTGTATCACGAAGAAAGCATAAGCTGTTCAGTATGGGACAATGGCGCGTTTTGAGCATATTATGACATATACACTATATAACTGATGACCTTTCTCGAACCAATATATCAATTACCATGGGTGATACATGATAACAGCATTTAGATCTAGATGTTACTAACACAAACAAAGACCCGAGTATAATGTGCACATAAAGAGCTACCGCATACTAACTTGCCCTAAAAACCTTTATTGTTTATCATCATCCGAACAAAGAAAAGAGAAAGTTTCCCACAATGTTTGGCGACAGTTAGATGCAATGCACAACGGGCGGTCTTTGCGGCTGATATCAATGACAGGGTATAATATGACAGGGTTAGGTATAATTTCATATTACGAGGTTCCAAATATCTTAATTACATATATTAGCAACAGAATGATCTGATATATTATGTATTAGGTCGTTCTTTTAAAAACCCGCTTAATTTCTGAATAAAAACAGAAATTTAAAGCGGGCATTTCTAAAGAACGAGGCAATACATAACATAATCTATCGTTCTGTTGCTAATATATGATAATCTATTTAGAACCTCTATGAACCCACGCACGTCCAGCAGCGCGGCTTTCTCACAGCTCCAGGTACGAGGCTGCACTAGTGAGTCCGAGAAGCTGTTAGTCGAGTTGGCTATTAGTTCATATACGACGAGAGCGAATGGTATAATTGTTTTATTTTATAGCCAAACACTTAGTCAGTTCAAAGTTTCTTTTTAAAACTCCATCGATTTCAGCTTTTCTCGGCCTAAAAACATGCCGCCATCTTGTTTTTTCTCTACTGCTAGGATATGAGGTGATAGCCTAGTAGTAGAGCAGCCAATCGAATTGCGAGATAGCTCATATCCTATTAGTAGCTATATAATAAATACAAGTTATAAATATAATAAATACTCTTAGATTGTCAATAATCGGCAATTGTCAAATGTTCTTAGATTACTAATAATGGGTAATTCCACAACAGTAAATTGTAGGATTCTAGAACCCAACACAACATCCTAACACCAATCCTAACCCTGATGGAATACTGTGCTAATTTTATCATTTAAGTGCACGAAATATTTTCAGGGATACAATTAGCATACTGTTCGCAGTTGACGTGGTAGCTCAACTTGTAGAGCAGCAGACTAGACTGATCCCGAAGGTGCGAGTTGAAATCCCACTCAAGTCAAAAAGCCCCCCCCCCTGAGCCCCCCAAAAATCAGGACAAGCATTGCTATATTTAATGTTTTTTTTCTTAATTGTATTAGTACGATTATAGAGGCTAGGAGAGAAGTTACTTAAGAGTTAAGGTAATCTACCTACAGGCTTCATCTACACGAGATTTTACAAACGGGTATAACCTGAAGTGTTAGCCAACCACTAAACCCTTGCCACGCGAGTGTTAGATTGATTCCCAGACCCTTCTGTCAGTACTAGGTGCAAAAATGGCGTCACATGGTAAGAGACAGCAGGCAACTCTTGGATTCATTTGAACTATGATCGCTGCAGAATTAGATGAAAAAGTTTGCTCAAATTGCTGCAAATTGTCTTTCCGAGCTTCTAGATTTCAAAAATTTCCGGGGGAGGACCCCCGGACCTCCTACGCCTCTGCGGTCAAGTGTCCCGCATTCCGCGTGAAAGTCACGCATCCTCCTTTTGTTCCCGCTGTCCCGCCCGCATGACTAAAATCACCTTAAAGTTACGCATTTTCACATTTCCACGGATTATGACTCTTCCCTCCGCATTTAACCTGGAATAATACCTTATACGCTGTGTGCAAGAGGTTATAAAACGTCCAATCGCATAATTTGCTACCGCATAACTTGATCTGCTCTTCCACGAGGTCTGGTACTAGTTTTGGGGTACACGGTTATAGGGTCCGGGTTGTGGTTTATAAGCTATTGATCATTCATAAGCCCATGACAGCAAAGCAAAATTCTCAAAACTGTACAAAATGCAGTTGGACCTTGTTAATTCTCAAACACCACTCACCAATAATTCAAAACCGACACATGTCCCTCATTTATGCCAGCAAGACTTGGCAGGTCTGCATGTAGGTTAATCATGTCGCTACATTTTCATCTTACAACTGAAGATAATTCTGCAATATGATAGAGTATACACTTGCGAGAATATCAAGGTCTTGTATGAACTCGGAATATCTTAAAGTTTCTGGGAAAATGGTTTAATAAATAAGAACTGCATGCTCATGTGGCTTCTTTCAGTCTTGTGCGAGCAATGTTTTGGCTGGAATTGCAGAGCCTTGGAAGCTAGTTGACTAATAGTGTTAGCGTGAATATTAGATTATATTATTTAGCGTGAATATTAGAATATTTGAGATTACAATCATATAGAATTATAATAGATTCTCTGCGGTTGCGTAGCATTAGAAGAGAATCGTTTTCCATGCGTCACGACGTCGCATGTCATTTTATATATTCCGCGACACACAGGCGTAGGAACGTATATATATATCATATATTTTATGATTATATAGCAGTACATAGACTTGACCCATTTTATCAAATAATCACAATTATATAGCAGTACAATATGCTTATATAGCAGTACATATATCAATCGAATCAGTCTCGGTGGCATGGTTTAGAGCGTCTCACCGGCACTCAGAATCATTTTTCTGAGGATACGAGCTTGACGATCGTCCATGTATCTAGAAGCTCGGAAAGACAATTTGCAACAATTTGAGCAAACTTTGTCATCTAATTCTACACCTGCTGCCTCTTACCATGTGACGCCATTTTGTTGCGCCTAGTACTGACAGAAGGGTCTGGGAACCAATATAACACTCGCATGGCAAGGGTTTAGGGGTTGGCTAACACTTCAGGCATTTCAGGCTACACCCGTTTGTAAAATCTAATACAATTGGAAAAAACATTAAATTTAGCAACGCTTCTCCTGATTTTTGGGTTCCTACGGTTCCTACGCCTATGTAGACACACGTACAGAGATCTGACTAGCACTGTAAACTTGTTGTAGAAAGAGAACCATCAATGCTATCAATTGGAGAGGTCTTAAAACAGGTTTCCTACCGAATTTTTGTTTTCCTTGTAAGGTTTTTAGAGGTAGTTTTTTTCTTGGAAGTCAGGGTGGCAGAGGACGCGTTTACAAGTCTGAAGAGAACGCAATCTTTAGTTAACTGCAAAAGACAGAACATTTAGTCGCAATTGTTATTAAATTCTGTAGTTAAAGTTAAACAGAGCACGGTATTAGCAATCTGTATAAATGTGCAACAAAGATAAGTGGTAAAAAATAAACATGTGCATGCGCACTGCAACTGCACGTTGTACTTTACTCCATGACACATGGTTTGTATTGTTTTAGTTTGTGCAATAAGTAGAGCAAGGAATAATAAGATATTCTAGCGCAAATAATAGTTATTAGACCGTGGTGTTTCTATCGATCATAGGTGAGCAAATATGACCGTAACCTTAACAACGACGTTAATTACACAATATAATTTTCATGCCAAACAAAAAGAAGTGGTAATTCTTAGTCTCGTGCAGAGTCTGAATCTCAACCATTTCCCTGCGCCAAGTACACAACATGGAATTAGTGCGCGCTGCCATCTGCAGAGTTCTGATCGTGATAGCTCAATGGTTAATGGCGTCTAACCGGAGATCATGAAGATTGCGGGTTCGATTCCCGATCAGCTGACAGCTGGAGCTCAGAAACATTTTTCGGCCGAGTTTGCGTTAAACAATTAGAGTAGAAATTTTGAACCTTTTTAGATATCATAAAATGTCTATCAATTTAATATCTTCTTGATCAGTGTTTCGGATCACAGCATAGTTAAGGTATTCATAGGTCGATGAGATTGGCTTCAAAACATTCAATACAGTTCTTTTATAGAATTTTAAACATTTTTTAGAAAGTATACGCGTTGAGATTACCGGAGACTAATTGGAGAAAGCAAAGATCACTGGAATATAAAGTTTACCGTATTACTTAAAAATAAATCTTTTAAATCTTTGTAAATACTGTTTGATTCTATAAGTTTATTGTATTCTATATTTTTTATTGTAAATTTTCTTTGTATTTTTTATTTTTTATTTTAATCGAGGACCCTTATGAAAACCACTTTGTCTTTGGATGATAAGGCCTCCTCAATAAATATTTTAAGAAAAATAACAAAACATCATGTATGCCTCGCACGCAGTTATATCTGTTATTTTTATTTGACATACTAAAATTTAGATTATTGATTCACCCTTGTCCTAGGTTGCGGTCCCTGATATATAACACAGAAATGGTCTTGGGTTAGAAAGACATGTATAGGTATATTATAGGTAATATTTGGCATTTCACTCGATCAAACTACATGTTGAAAGGATTTATGCATGGTGAAGGAAAATTTCGAGTGTTGGAATACATACATTTTAAGACCAAACCGGGACCAGTTGCGAAAAATGCAACTTTAAGGCCTTCCGGCTGGAATTGAACCCACTACCCTGCGATGCTAGTGCAGTGCTCTGACCACTGAGCTACGGAAGCCGTTGCCGAGAGCCTATAGTCACGAGTTCTGTATATAGCCATACATAGGCGGTACGAAAGGAGGATATATAGAGGGGCTATTTACCCGCCCAAAATGTTGTGAAGTGCCGTTTTGGAATATGGAATGAACGCAGATATGAATCTATTGAAATATAGATAAAAACATTGGCAACACTCATGCATATATTTACAAAGACAGACCAGACCTCCTGGGTCGTCCATTGCTCAGGATTTCGTGAATATAACTAACCATGACGTACACTGATCATGCCCCCTCTTGGTAATCTTACATAGTTTTAGAAATGGCTTCGCGCCCAGCCGAAAATTATTCTCAGAAACGGCTCTTCTGGGCCTTGAGGAATTAATTATTTCCCGGGAGACGAGACCCCTCCATAGTATAATCAGCTTACAATTTGCTAACGCTGATAATTTTCTAAATCTTAATGGGCGCCCCATTTTGAACAACCATACATATGCCGCACAAAGTTGTAAGTTCATACACACCGCAAAGTGTCGTCCGAAAATCGTCGCCCTAAATTACTGATGAAGCTCGAGCGACCGCCACCTCTGTTGCAGGCAACGTCTTGTCTACATTATTCACTATATATAGAAACTTATCAAAATATTAGTCTTGTTTTTATACTTATAGGAACAAACATAATACATTATTGGCCATTATTAGTTCGTCAACTTTACTACAAGAGTAACAAGACATCAGAAAACTACAAGACCACCAGTTCATGCATGCTAGAAACAATTTGCCACTTCAATGACCATGAGCAACGTACGATATCGCGAACCCATAACGATATCAAAAGATAACAGTAAATATAGATTATAAGATCTATTATTACCAACGGCTTAACTTAGAGCTATTGTTTTGTGGCCACAGTGAAGGAAATTCAGGTATAGAACCTATATACGTTTCACTAATTGTATATATCGTTTTAGTTCACAAGAAATATTGAAACTTAACGCTGTTTATATGTTTGTTTCGGTTAAAACATGGATTACTGCATGCATCACTGTTTATATTTTACACACAACAGTTATTTTTAACTACAGTCATGTACGCGCGTTTTAGACTTCGATTATCGTCATGAGAACGTGGAAGTGTTTCGAGAAATGTTACTTAATTTATTAAAGCCGTGCGTTCAGTTGCCTGGCGAACGTCGAACTGCGAATAATTAAAAAAACTTATACATGTTTATTTCATTCTTGTATAGACATATATAGCCAAACTGAATGGCCATTTGTACAAACAAGCTAATGAATACCTTAAATTCATCCAAATCACTACGGCAACTACATAGCGAATTGTTTATGTTTAGCCACTACTTACAAGTCTTAGTGTCTAAGGGTCGTTTGATGATCTTTTGTCTCAATACGACATTTCATTGGCTCACTCAGGATACACTGTATGTCGTCACAAATCTAAAGTTCATTCATTGATTTAAAAAGAAGTGCCGGGATTCGAAGAGGGATCGCAGTGTGTAGCAAGACAGAAAACATCTAGCATCTTGGCATCTCCCTCTCTCTCTCCCCACCTGAACATCTTGCTTCGTAGCTCCGTTACTCTCCCCCGACCTTCACAGAAAATTCCTCACCCGATGGCAGCGTTTGACATCGGAATCATAAAACGTGAACCCCTTGATGACTTCCACACCGCGGACGCCACTTACCTCGACCACTTCATGGTAAGTATAACTTTGTAGTTTTCCACCACTTTCGATCACTTATCTTTTTTCCTTCTACCTTCCTCTCATTCATGGGTATTCTAACTTGGTTATCTCTCACTCTCACTCTCTCGTTTTTTCTTCTCTTCCTCTCTTAGCCTTATAACAATGATGTGTTCGATGGCCCGGTTGACTGGTTATCCAGTTTCGTCGACGATCGTTCATCTGCACTTCATTCCGCGATCGATCAACTCGCACATCCATCGGATTACTCGAATTTGAACATGAATTCGTCAAACCGCGATCAGACATTAAATCGACTTAACGGACTGACGCCAAACCAACGAGCTTACAACGAAGACTTCACGAGTGCGTTCTCTTCCTACGCTACATCTCCAGTATCGCCAGAATTTGACCACAGACTTGAAGCCGGTACACAAGATCTGGACTACGAGATGAAGTCTTTCTACTCTGGCCCAAAGCTCTACACTGCGCACGGCACAGTGCACGGAGATAGCAATGGTGGGGATTTTAACGGGGAAGTGGACAAATTAGAGTTGCAGAAACATCACGAACTAGCAGCGGCAGTATCGAGTGTTTGTCAAGAAGATGACATGGCTCATTTGAGCGGTGATAGTGATCAGGACAGAGACGATAGCGAATCAGGTAGGATTTTTTACTTTTATATGTTTTAACAGTTCAAATATTTTCATAGATCAAATGATTATGAAAGTTATGGTAGGTATGCTTATTAGTTGGATTTCCAAGTTTCCTTTAATTATTTTAAACCTTTTGTGTTCCCTTCCCGTGGCATTAAAATTTTATTTCGACCTATCACGACCATGACCTATGTATAGATACTTCAAGGTTGTGTGTTGATGTGTGTTTATAATTTATTATCGTCATTCTACCTCGTTCAAAATTAGTTTTGCCAGTTATTTTTGGCTTTTTTCGAGTAATTTCCAGGGATTTCGCTTCCGAAATCCTGCTACGGTCTGTTTCACACTCTGTTAGAGTGAGAAAGCTTCTCTATTCAAGTACTTGAATAAATTAGCTGACTGGAAACTAACACACGATACTCTGTAACTATTGTTCATGAAGAGGGTGATCTAGGTCTCAGTTAGAGCTTATTCCCTTCCGAATCTAACAATTTAATCCTCAAGTCAAACCTAGCATTCTCACCGCGAATTTTGTAATTAAATCCTTCTGGCTATCGCGCAGCCCCCGTGCAGTGATGTTGTTATAACGGGTACTTGGAAACAGGGTTTTGAATACAACACCTCTTGTTAACCAAACAATACCATGAATATTTACTCGATATGATACAATAACTAATATGTCGTTAATCTCTAGTTAAATTTCCATCCAGCGCACCAACCAGCGCACTCGTTAAATTTCATAGTCTTTAAGCGCTGTAGCCGTTTTCGAAAAACCAGCACAATTTTGGTGTACGTTTAACCTGACGCTGTCCCACAATGAACCAGACGTCACTAGAAAGCTATTTCGATCAGTTCGCGTTGGCGTTGCTTGGTTGCTAGGTTGCAACGTTGCGTTTGGTCAAATGGACTTTCAAAAGAAATTTTATCGACGGGATTTTAGGCTACCAAGCAACGGTACTCTTTCTCTAACAGTAAGCAGTCGTTTTGATACCGTTATTAATGACTTTGTCAGGATCCTTTTTTGTGTTGGCATTTTGGAGATCACTATGCCAAACGCGTTTTCATTTCTTCGTGGGCGTACCGCATTCTTTGCGCGTTTTTCTACTTTGAATAATTATACCCACGATTGATTTTGTTGCGTCGTTTCCTAAAGAGGGCTTTATGCGGAGGACGTTCACGTTCATCTCGGTGCCAAGTGACGCCTTCCAAAGCGGCTACATTAAGGACTCAGCTATAGTGATATCAAAGTTGTGTTGAGTCTATAGTATATATTGCTGCCAAAGGCATCTACAACTTTGTCCGCGGCTCGCGGGAATCTTCTAAGCATACAAAATCTTCGAGTGGTCTTACAGTACACCACACTGCTCAGTTGTTAGTACATCCGAAATCGTTGTTATTTGATAGAACTCGATTTCTCTAATTGATTTTAGATAGAACGCGATTTCTTTAATCATAATTCATAAGACTTATTTACCTATAGCATAAAGTAGCATGAATAATCGTAGCAGCTCATTGGGTTAGATCATGCCGTTAGCTATTAGAAGGTAACTCAAGATTTCTCATGAACAAAATATCTTCGAGAAACAAAAACAACAAAACTTTTCATGACTCGTATTCCGCCATTCCTCGAGCTCTCCCTATTTTTCGTATTAAATTGTATTTGCGTGATCTTTTATTAGGTTTACAAACATATTAGCGTATCTAAATTTGTGCTTTGGACTTTGGACAAAGACTGACTATTGTCGGCTCACTGTTGTGTGCTTTTTCTATGGCGTGCCGCCAAGACCATGCCAAGACGAAGGAATTTTTGACCTAGTCCTAGTTTTCTCCGAACAGCGTATTTAGCATCTGCAGCCCCTCGTTGCGCGACAATATCATGTGTACTTGAACTGTAGTCTTGTAGTCTTGTAAACTTATAATCTTATGTATTATCTTCTAGTCTTAAAAGGTTGTCTTTTAGTCTTACAGTCTTATATTGTTACGAGAACTTGAGGTGGGGAGTATAAGGACGTCGTGCGTGATTCATAAGAATGAGTCATGTTGCCGATGAAAAGATTTTGCAGTGAAACAAATCTTAATTGGGTTACCATGATAACCTGTATTTTTCGTCAGCTTCCCCGTCTATCGTTCCAGAACAGCAACTATATAATTATTGTTTCAATGAAGAGAATGTTGTAATCATGTGAACTAAAATGCGTCATCGCTTGTATAGTAAACAAAGTCAGGCATGAAGCACTTCTATTCAGATCTCGTGACGCTAGCGGCGAAATAGAAAGAGGATCGTGAGTCTCAGTTGGCACACACCGCATATGACACATCAGAGTTATTCATGTTGTTGAATGGTTACATAGAAAACTAACTAGTCATCAGAAGGTTACAGGTTGTCAGAACCTTCACTTATCGTCGTAGTCCGTATAGCTCAATGCATGGTCAGAGCATCTCACTAGTCATCAGAAAGTTGCACACATATGTAGGCCCCTCGCAGTTTTTTTTTTTTTGGGGGGGGGCAATCGAGGGGCAAAACTAACTTTTTTTTGGGGGGGGGCAAAAACCTTTTTAACGCAACAGTGTTATAAAACTGTAATTGACGTTTTTTGCGAATTAAAAAAAATGACATATCCTAAGGGCTAAGGTCAAGTATAGTGTAAACTGGAAAGTTTTCCAACAACTCACTTCTTTGTAGATTCATTATAATAATTTATACGCAATTATGATGTACTAGTATTTTACGTTCCAAAATAAATACCTCTAAAACCTGGGGGAAAAATTCGGGGGGGGGGGGAAATTGGGCGGGGGGGCAGAACAAAATGGAACGACCCCCCCCCCCCCCCGTTTTGCCCCTCCCCTCGCGCCGGGGGGGGGGAGCCCACTGGTATATCTTAGTCCAGATAACAAAAACAAAAGGCGGATTATTCACGTTTTAAGGTATGGGGCGGATGGGGCAAAGCCTCCCAAAATTGTCCGTCAAGTTTGGTTGCTAAGTAACAAATTTTTGGGGGGGGGGGATTTGAAAATTTCCGACAATGGTGGGGGCAATTAATTTGGGTATATAATATATATATATATATATATATTATAGATTTTTATTTTGAAAATTTCCGACAAATTGGCAATTTGACGAAAGGTGGGGGGGGCGGCTGCCCCCCCATCCCACCACAATTTCCGCCACTGTCTTAGTCCATGTAGCTCATTCACTAGTCATCAGAAGGTTACAGGTTTGTACACATATCACATATGTAACCTTCATAATTCATTCATCATCTTAATCCGTGTAGCTCAATAGTTAGAGCATCTCAATGGTCATCTGCAGGTTACAGGTTGTACACATATGTAACCTTCACTCATCATCTTAGTCCAGGTAACTCAATAGTTAGAGCATCTCACTAGTCATCAGAAGGTTACAGGTTGTACACATATGTAACCTTCACTCATCATCTTAGTCCATGTAGCTCAATAGTTAGAGCATCTAACTAGTCATCAGAAAATTACATATTTCGCCCATCATTTGAATTTTTTGATTTTTGAGGCGTTGGTAAATATTCGGATAGGAAGTGTACCAAAGAATGCTTGAAGTAGATTATTGTTTTTTGCAGCTGCATATTTGTAATTAAAAATAGACTTTATATCAGGAAATATTTCCTCTGTCACTTGATATTTCCGGGAAAACTTCAATCGTTAATAGTCGCACGTTTATCATATATTATTAATATTTTATCGGAATTCCTCTACATATAAACAAAACATGATACTATGCATGTCTACGTATAAATATAAATATAAAAAATATAAAAATATAAAATATAAATATAAAAATATTCGACTCCCTAAAGGCTTTATTTACATGCTATGATTTCCTCGTACGATTGTCATGTCATCTTGGTGGATGTGATTAAATCCCAAGCGTGTCAAGTGTCGCCCACAAATAATTACATACGCCAGGATGACATCGTAAAGAGATTAAACGCTTCTCATGCCCGTTGTTTAGATATTTTAAATTCCTCTTTCATATGATATATATTGTCTGGTATAATGTCTGATATATCTTATGCTGCACTCTGTATATATAGTATACACATTCTGTGTCAAATATACAGTACAGTATATTAGTATATACATTCTCATGTGTCAAATATATATACAGTATATACATCCTGTGTTAAATATACAGTACAGTATGCTGTATGCACATTCTGTGTGAAACATATACAGTGTATACATTATGTGTCAAATATATAATATATACATTATGTGTCAAATATACAGTGTATACATTCTGGATAATATACAGTTTATACAGTCTATATATGTTATTTTGAGGGAGTTAAAAAAGTGGAGTTATATAACCCTATTTTAGAAGTTATATATAATCCTTTGGGCAAGTAAACGATAATTGTCTGTATATACATTAACAGCCACTCACATAAGATTCAGCAGAGTTTTGAGATAGTTAATTAGAGACTACTTATTTAGTATTAAAGTGCCCCTGACATCAAAATTTTTTATTGTCTTATTTGGAAGAACTTTAAAAATGATAAAGTAACTTCTTTTGAAGATTTTCGTTTCTTCGCTTTCTTTTTGAGATATTCAAGTTTTGTTTGATATGATTTAAAATCAGTAGGGATTGTTTAAACTTGAGTATGCTTATCAAAATATTTTCCGTCACACATTAGTATAGAGATGTTAATTATTTATATTTTGAGCAATGGTGTATATCTTTGCGTTCAATCAAATAAAAACACTAAAGTTATCTGAGTGAATAACACTAAAAAGTGTGAAATGCGTGTTTCTCCCACAACACCAAACTTCTATGATTTTAAAGGATTTCGTTCGATGAATGAAAGTGATACACCATTTCTCAAATATGTCATTATGGATGGTGTGACGTAAAATTTCCGTACATTGTGCATATCAAACAACCCCAAACTGATATATCTCACAAAAGAAAGCGAAAGAAACGAAAATCTTCAAAAGAAGTTACTTTATCAATTTAAAAGTTCTTCCAAATAAGACAATAAAAAATGTTGATGTCAGGGGCACTTTAAGTATATATATAGCTGTTAAAACCTATCTGTCGAAGGGTTGTTATCGTCGTACCAGTCTTAAGGCTCTTTCTTGTATAAAAATATTCAACCTTTGTCAGTCATCAACGTAATTAATCAGTAAATATAAAAGAGGACATCAAGACTGAACATAAAGCGCTTTGTAATTAACGGCGTTCTTCGGCTCAAATAATTAAAATAATGAAAAAGAACTCTTTGTTTGCAAGAAAACCATGTGGATCGTCAACAAAACGTAACTCGGCCCTGGTCAAACGTGGATACGAATCGAGTAGGACTGAGGGACTATAGATTTGTGTATCAGACAGTTGTTTCGATACTTCTTGACTGTGCAGCCAAACTGAGTATAAGAGTTTACGAGGCTCGTCAAGTCTCGTATTCGCCGAATAAAAACTATCATCAAAATTTGAACATCTTCAAAATTGATTGCCGTTCAAGGGTTTATTTTGCATCTAATCGCCATGATATCCCAGCTTTGATTTTTAACCATCGGTATCACTAGAAAACTATGAACTACAGGGTACAGCTAGACCACTATGTGTCATTGTTTTTAGTTTTGGTGCGGGGTGCAAAATGGAACTGAATCGAAATTTCTCTTTTGTTAGGTGATAGAGAATCAAACGCGGAAGGGCTGTCAGAAAAATACGAATATCTCGTGCTAAAATCATGTACGATAAAATTTTAACATTTAATAAATAATTAATGCTGAACATCTTTAAAATTTATTTAAATAACGTCAAATACAATAAACATATAAAAGTGTTGTAGTGTTGCGTATGGACAGTGTTAAAATATATGAGTCAAATCTCTATAAAAGGTTGGTGTCGAAATAATTAATAGATGGTCTCTAATGTTTCGAGTTAAGGGCTTATACTATATAGCTAACGAAGGACCTACACCTGCCTACACTATCTTACGAAGGATCTACACTATCTTACGAAGGACCTACACCTGCCTACACTATCTTACGAAGGATCTACACTATCTAACGAAGGACTTACACCTGCCTACACTATCTTACGAAGGATCTACACTATCTAACGAAGGACTTACACCTGCCTACACTAGCTTACGAAGGATCTACATTATCTAACGAAGGACTTACACCTGCCTACACTAGCTTACGAAGGATCTACACTATCTTACGAAGGATCTACACTATCTAACGAAGGACCTACACCTACCTACACTAGCTTACGAAGGATCTACACTATCTAACGAAGGACTTACACCTGCCTACACTAGCTTACGAAGGATCTACACTATCTAACGAAGGACTTACACCTGCCTACACTAGCTTACGAAGGATCTACACTATCTAACGAAGGACTTACACACTGCCTACACTAGCTTACGAAGGATCTACACTATCTAACGAAGGACTTACACCTGCCTACACTATCTTACGAAGGATCTACACTATCTAACGAAGGACTTACACCTGCCTACACTAGCTTACGAAGGATCTACACTATCTAACGAAGGACTTACACCTGCCTACACTAGCTTACGAAGGATCTACATTATCTGATGAAGGACTTACACCTGCCTACACTAGCTTACGAAGGATCTACACTATCTTACGAAGGATCTACATTATCTAACGAATCTTACGAAGGATCTACACTATCTTACGAAGGATCTACATTATCTAACGAATCTTACGAAGGACTTACACTATCTAACGAAGGCCACTTACACTATCTAACGAAGGACTTACACTATCTTAACGAAGGATCTTACACTATCCTACGAAGGATCTACACTATCTTACGAAAGGATCTACACTATCTATAATGGGCAAAAGGAACCTACACTATCTACGATAGGACCTTATGTACGCTTACACTATCTAACGAAGGATCACGTACACTATCTAAACAACAAAGGGACTTACACTATCTTACGAAGGATCTACACTATCGGACGTAAGGACAATTTAAACACTAACTCATAAACTAGATATAAGGACTTACACTATCTAACAAAGGACTTAACACTATCTCTACGAAGGATCTACACTATCTGACGACTAAAGGATCTACACCTATCTAACAAAGGACACCTTACATTTTATTATCTACACGAAGACTTACACAATATCTAACAAAGGACCTTCAATATCTAAACAAAGGACTTACAACTATCTCTAACAAAGGACTTACACTATCTTAACAAAGGACTTACACTACTGACGAAGGATCTACACTATAGGGATACACTATCTAACAAAGGATCTACACTATCTAACGAAGGACTTACACTATCTAACGAAGGACCTTCACTATCTAACGAAGGACTTACACTATCTTACGAAGGACTTACACTATCTAACGAAGGACTTACACTATCTTACGAAGGATCTACACTATCTTACGAAGGATCTACACTATCTAACAAAGGACTTACACTATCTAACGAAGGACTTACACTATCTAACAAAGGACTTACACTATCTAACGAAGGACCTTCACTATCTAACAAAGGATTTACACTATCTAACAAAGGACTTACACTATCTAACAAAGGACTTACACTATCTTACGAAGGACTTACACTATCTAACAAAGGACTTACACTATCTAACGAAGGACTTACACTATCTTACGAAGGACTTACACTATCTAACAAAGGACTTACACTATCTTACGAAGGACTTACACTATCTAACAAAGGACTTACACTATCTAACGAAGGACTTACACTATCTTACGAAGGACTTACACTATCTTACGAAGGATCTACACTATCTAACGAAGGATCTACACTATCTTACGAAGGATCTACACTATCTTACGAAGGATCTACACTATCTAACGAAGGATCTACACTAATCTAACGAAGGGACTACACTATCTTACGAAGGATCTACACTATCTTACGAAGGACTTACACTATCTAACGAAGGATCTACACTATCTAACGAAGGATCTACACTATCTAACGAAGGATCTACACTATCTAACGAAGGATCTACACTATCTAACGAAGGACTTACACTATCTAACGAAGGTTCTACACTATCTTACGAAGGATCTACACTATCTAAACGAAGGACTTACACTATTATAACGAAGGATCTACACTATCTTACGAAGGATACACTACACTATCTAACGAAGACTTACACGATCTTACGAAGGATCCTTACACTATCATTACGAAGGGGATCTACACTATCTAACGAAGGACTTACACTATCTAACGAAGGATCTACACTATCTTAACGAAGGATGGTTTGTTTTCTACACTATCTAACGAAGGACTTACACTATCTAACGAAGGATCTACACTATCTTACGAAGGATCTACACTATCTAACGAAGGACTTACACTATCTTGACGAAGGATCCTACACTATCTTACGAAGGACTTACACTATCTAACGAAGGTATTCTACACTATCTTACGAAGGACTTACACTATCTAACGAAGGATCTACACTATCTTACGAAGGATCTACACTATCTTACGAAGGATCTACACTATCTAACGAAGGACTTACACTATCTTACGAAGGATCTACACTATCTTACGAAGGACCTACACTATCTAACGAAGGACTTACACTATCTAACGAAGGACTTACACTATCTTACGAAGGATCTACACTATCTTACGAAGGATCTACACTATCTGACGAAGGACTTACACTATCTAACGAAGGACTTACACTATCTTACGAAGTATCAACACTATCTTACGATAGGGGACCTACATCACTAATCTAACGAAGGACTTACACTATCTAACGAAGGACTTACACTATCTTACGAAGGATCTACACTATCTTACGAAGGATCTACACTATCTAACGAAGGACTTACACTATCTTACGAAGGACTTACACTATCTTACGAAGGACTTACACTATCTTACGAAGGACTTACACTATCTTACGAAGGACTTACACTATCTTACGAAGGATCTACACTATCTTACGAAGGATCTACACTATCTGACGAAGGACCTTCACTATCTAACGAAGGACTTACACTATCTAACGAAGGATCTACACTATCTTACGAAGGATCTACACTATCTAACGAAGGATCTACACTATCTAACGAAGGACTTACACTATCTTACGAAGGATCTACACTATCTAACGAAGGACTTACACTATCTAACGAAGGACTTACACTATCTTACGAAGGATCTACACTATCTTACGAAGGATCTACACTATCTTACGAAGGACTTACACTATCTAACGAAGGACCTACACTATCTTACGAAGGACCTACACTATCTTACGAAGGACTTACACTATCTTACGAAGGACTTACACTATCTTACGAAGGACCTACACTATCTTACGAAGGATCTACACTATCTAACGAAGGACTTACACTATCTAACGAAGGACCTACACTATCTAACAAAGGACTTACACTATCTTACGAAGGACTTACACTATCTAACAAAGGACTTACACTATCTAACGAAGGACTTACACTATCTTACGAAGGATCTACACTATCTTACGAAGGATCTACACTATCTTACGAAGGATCTACACTATCTAACGAAGGACTTACACTATCTTACGAAGGATCTACACTATCTAACGAAGGACTTACACTATCTAACGAAGGATCTACACTATCTTACGAAGGACTTACACTATCTAACGAAGGATCTACACTATCTTACGAAGGATCTACACTATCTAACGAAGGACTTACACTATCTAACGAAGGATCTACACTATCTTACGAAGGACTTACACTATCTTACGAAGGATCTACACTATCTTACGAAGGATCTACACTATCTAACGAAGGACTTACACTATCTAACGAAGGATCTACACTATCTTACGAAGGACTTACACTATCTTACGAAGGATCTACACTATCTTACGAAGGATCTACACTATCTAACGAAGGACTTACACTATCTTACGAAGGATCTACACTATCTAACGAAGGACTTACACTATCTTACGAAGGATCTACACTATCTAACAAAGGACTTACACTATCTAACGAAGGATCTACACTATCTTACGAAGGACTTACACTATCTTACGAAGGATCTACACTATCTTACGAAGGACTTACACTATCTAACAAAGGACTTACACTATCTTACGAAGGATCTACACTATCTAACAAAGGATCTACACTATCTAACGAAGGACTTACACCATCTTACGAAGGATCTACACTATCTTACGAAGGATCTACACTATCTTACGAAGGATCTACACTATCTTACGAAGGATCTACACTATCTTACGAAGGATCTACACTATCTTACGAAGGACTTACACTATCTTACGAAGGATCTACACTATCGTTACGCAAGGATCTGTATAGCTTACACTATCTTACGAAGGACCTTCGCACCACTAATCTATCTAACGAAGGACGAACACTATCTTACGAAGGACTTACAATATCTTACGAAGCTATCTACACTGATGCTTATACGAAGGATCTAACCAAGGACTAAGGATCTACACTATCTTACGAAGGACTTACGTATCTACGAAGGAACTACACAATCATACGAAGGATACTATCTAACGAAGGATCTACACTATCTTACGAAGGACTACTACTTACTTACTTACGAGCTACTACTACACTAACACTCGATCTTACGAAGGAACACTAGCTGACACTCTATCTTACTTGGATAGACATCCTGGAGGATCCCTACACTATCTAACGAACGACCTTCACTATCTAGGACTTACAACACTATCTTAACGAAGGACTCTACACGACTATCTAACGAAGGATCAGACACTATGGACAACACTCTTTCACAACGAAGGATTACTACACTATCTAACGAAGGACTTACACTATCTAACGAAGGACTTACACTATCTAACGAAGGACTTACACTATCTTACGAAGGATCTACACTATCTAACGAAGGACCTACACTATCTAACGAAGGACTTACACTATCTAACGAAGGACTTACACTATCTAACGAAGGACTTACACTATCTAACGAAGGACCTACACTATCTAACGAAGGACTTACACTATCTAACGAAGGACTTACACTATCTAACGAAGGACTTACACTATCTTACGAAGGACTTACACTATCTAACGAAGGACCTACACTATCTAACGAAGGACTTACACTATCTGACGAAGGACTTACACTATCTAACGAAGGACTTACACTATCTAACGAAGGACTTACACTATCTAACGAAGGACTTACACTATCTAACGAAGGACTTACACTATCTAACGAAGGACTTACACTATCTTACGAAGGATCTACACTATCTAACGAAGGATCTACACTATCTAACGAAGGATCTACACTATCTAACGAAGGATCTACACTATCTAACGAAGGATCTACACTATCTAACGAAGGACCTTCACTATCTGAAAAACTCACACTATCTGACGAAGAGCCTTCACTCGAAACATTAAACCTAATACACCGATATTTTATAATTATTGATTCGTAATGGTAGTTACTAAACACTCGATCACCATTTAACATTACTGTAATGCTTAATATAATTTGATAATGCGAAAATAACTTCTCATGTAATTTCATAATAAACTACTAACTATAATATATTTTCATGGCATGGGGCCAGAGTGATTGATTTCAGCAGTGTTTCCAAGGTCTATGTAACTCAATAATTAGAACATCTCGCTGGTCATCAGAAGGTTACAGGTTGTACACATGTATAACCTTCACTCATCATCTTAGTCCATTTAGCTCAATAGTTATCTCACTAGTCGTCAAAAAGTTTCATAAAGTTGTACACATATATATAACCTTCACTCGTCATCTTATTCCATGTAATTCACTTGTTAGAACATCTCACTAGTCATCAGAACGTTACAGGTTGTACACACTACACATATGTAACATTGCTTCACCATCTGAGTCGATGTAGTTTAATTTGAGTTTTGTAGCTTAATATTTTAAACCGGTTTGTTGTCCATATTCATATTAATCTTCTTTTCATTTTAGGTTACGATTCCGGATCCCATTCCCCGACCTCTCAGACCCCCGGTACTCCTCCCCGTTGTTTGTTATTAAGCCAAGGAGATGATGGATCGAGCTCCAGTACCGGCGATGTGACCTCCCCTAGCCGCGAACAGGTAATAAAAAGCGCCATCCACAAGATGATAGCCGAGTGCAATTTAGGATTTACACTACTCGTGATATTTGAAAATTAACGGCTCGTGCCATTTTGGCACAATTTTCAAATATCACTCGTAGTGTAAATCCTTAATTGCACTCGCTATCATATGATTACCCATACTAATTGTCCTGTATAGCACCCCTAAGTGTCCTGTGTAACACCCCTAATTGTCCTGTGTAACACCCCTAATTGTCCTGTGTAACTCCCCTAATTGTCCTGTGTAACTCCCCTAATTGTCCTGTGTAACTCCCCTAATTGTCCTGTGTAACACCCCTAATTGTCCTGTATAACACCCCTAATTGTCCTGTATAGCACCCCTAATTGTCCTGTGTAACACCCCTAATTGTCCTGTGTAACACCCCTAATTGTCTTGTATAGCACCCCTAAGTGTCCTGTATAGCACCCCTAATTGTCCTGTGTAACACCACCCTTATAATTTTCTTTATCTAGCCAAAAAACCGACAACCGTTATTTCTTTCCGAAGAAGAAAAAAGAACGTTGATAACCGAAGGATTACCAATCCCAGCGGGCTACCCTCTCACAAAGGTAAACATTTTATAGCAAATAAAATATTAGGTTAGATATTGACTCGCCTCTGCTTTGGAACAAGCGTCGACTTCGAGCCCAGTACTACTTTTCGCTTGTAATATTTCTTTTTGACCATTGTTTTTAATGATTGCCTTTAGTCGGAAGAAAGAGCTTTAAAAAAGGTTCGACGGAAGATAAAAAATAAAGTAGGTTTTATCACGCATTGAAAGTTAGACATGTTTTAGTTTAATTCAGCAACAAATATAACTCTATGGTCGTCTTCAATAATAAGCCTAGTAATCTGAACAAGTGTATATTCTTCAATATTCATAATTGTGGTGATGATTATTTACAGATTTCTGCTCAGGAAAGTCGAAGAAAGAAAAAAGAATACATGGAAACTCTTGAAAAAAGGTAAGAACATTTATGAGAATTCAGTTACATTGTCTTAATAGGGAGTTTGGCGAAAGTGAAGATGACGACGGCATTCTCAACAGCAGAAAACATAATATTCTAAACCCCATTATACACCACTTTCAAGTTATCTTTTCACACACTTTTGAAGCTTGATAGTTTGCATAGTCATTTCAGTTAGTGTACAGGATAAACTTAACTAAAACTCGAAGCAGGTGACGTCGTCCACAGCGGAACACGAAAATGCTGTAAATGATGTCCTGTTTAGAAGAGGTCGTTGAAAATTCTCTTGCGACGACGTCCTCGATGCTTGCGTCGTATTTTCGTAAACTCTTTAATAATATACGAAAGAGACCGTGAAATATTCATATGACTCGTAAAATACCTAGCTATACTCAACCCATTTTACTCAGTTAAGAACTTAAGTTTAGACATAGTTTGACGCTACTCTGGCTTTAAAAAGTTTTTTGAACGTAACTTTAAAAGTTACTGTCCATGAAGGTATAAATAGAGATCCTAACTTTACAACGATCACCCCTGTTATGAAGACACTAGTATGGAGTATCGAAACGTTGGGTCATGGACAGTAACTTTTAAAGTTACGTTCAAAAAACTTTTTAAAAGAGTAGCGTCAAACTATGTCTGATTTATCACCTGGTTGCGAAATTATTTGTTCAGTTAAGTTTATTTCAGTTTTTCTGAATCTATTGTTGCATTAATTTTGTAGGGTTGATATGTGCTCAAGTGAAAATTTAGATCTGCGAAGAAAACTCGAGTCAATGGAGGCTTCTAACAGGTATTACTGCAGTGTGGTGCGCTAGATAGATTAAGATTTAGACCAATTTGAGAAGTGAGGTAAAGGCTTGGAGCACCTATGTTAAAATGATCGGGTTTATTATTTTCTCTTGCAGAACTCTAATAAATCAACTTCAAAAACTGCAAGCCATTATTGCCCCGAGGGTTCCCCGACCAACTTGTGCAATTGCAACGCAAACTATGGTAAGTAATGAAAATATCCAACACTCAAATTTTGTAATGATCCAGCAAGCTCTCGAACAACACGAACTCGAACACGAACACCAGCACGGGACACGAGCACGAACACCAGCATGATCAACAGCACGACCACCAGCACGAACACCAGCACAAACACGAGCACCAGCACGAACACCAGCACGAACACCAGCACGAACACCAGCACGAACACCAGCACGAACACCAGCACGAACCGACCAGCACGAACACCAGCACGAACCGCGACCAGCACGAACCGACCAGCACATGAAGCATGCGTATACAGGCACTAGTGGTTATTTTTTCTTTTTTGATAAACAGCTTTCAAGAAAACAATTTGAATAAAACTATTTTTTCATCTTTATTTCAGGATGAGACATGAAGAATGTTCGCGGTCCAAAACTATGGCTAGTTACTAATTCGACATCAATTGCAATGGCTCTTCTATCGCGTCACGCTGTTCTTGGTCCATAATTCCTCGAAAGAAATAATTCTGCTGGACAAAAAGACGATGTACAATTTGTATATTTTTTATATCAAAGAAGTGAATTTGTAAATAGTGAATTGAAAGAAATTTATTTCAAGACAGTGAACCGAAGACACTGAACACGCTGTCTATAAGTGGAACTGATACTCCGCGCAATGATGAAATGTTTGAAAATGTAAAAAAAGACTTCTTTGCTGAATATTGAAACAAATTAGAAATAAATAGAAAGACTATATTTGTGTTTTGAGATAAGAATATATTATTTTAGATCACGACGGCATTCAGTTCAATAGCATATATCATATAGTATTTTAAATCCTATATAGTATGTTGTTTCCAGGAGTATATTACAAGTAATATTTGGCATTTCATCGATTAAAGTCTTATATGTTTTAAGGATTAATGGTGAAGGGAAATTTCGAGTGTTGGAATTGATATAGTTTTAACACCAAACCCGGCGGGACTAATTTCGAAAAAGCAAAGGCCTTCCGGCTAGTTGAACCCGCAACTCTGCGATGCTCGACCACTAGCTATATAGACCACTTTCAAAGCTATCTTTTCAGCCATTTTATGCTTGACTCTTTTCTTGTAAAATTCATTAATAATTCATGAAGAAAATTCAAAATAAATTAATATTTAATCAGCATCTTTAACCCAGGATAAAACATTGATTAATAAAACATCAATGTTTTATCAAAGTTAACTTGCTGATTAATAAAACATCAATGTTTTATCGAAGTTAACTTGCTCAAATTGAGCTTTTTTGGAGTTAAAATAATTTGTTTGTACCGTTTCTACAACTTCCAAACAAAGTATGTATTATATATTAATCTACTTATTTTACAAGTTCGTTAAAACATGAGCGGCCGCATTGTAACTGCTCATAAACATCGGCCGCTCATGTTTTAACTACTACATAGTGATCGCAGTAAGTGTTCGTTGTCGACTTTCGCTTTCCATCTGAGTCTCGGTAGCAATGTAGCTCAATGGTTGGTGGTTAGAGCGTCTTTGATTACCATATTATATACTGAACTCGTGGCTAAGCTCACGCCAACGGCTTCTGTAGCTCCGTCTCCTAGAACTCTGGTCTAGACTCCAGGGTCGCGGGGGTTCAAATACCATCTGGAGGGTCTTGAAGTTGCATTTTTCGCAACTGGTCCGGTTGGATCTTAAAGTATATAATTCAACACTCGTAATTTACCATAACTTTTCCAGCATTCTCAAGAGATGTTGTCCTGGATACACGTTGTGTTTTCCTCAGATGTTTATTAGAGAATTTGCTCATGACGTCACGGTGATCATTTCGTTAAGAGGATATATCATTAACTTATTTTATTTCTGTTGCCAACGCCTGGCCGTCAAACATTAATTTATATCCTAGGTAAAGGTATAACAGTTCCAAACCCTCAATTCAGTCCTACGACCTACATTAGTTCTATATATGTCAACTACGCTATTGATTCATTGTGAGACATACGTATTGCTTGGACCTGCAAACGTTCTCAGTGAACAGAAGTTTCAGCAGCAAAACATTTCATAATAACCTCGTGTCCTCTTTCCTCCGTAGAGCCTTATTTTTTTATTAGAAACCTTCCTCGCCTGCGCTTTCTAATAAACTGATAAGCCTCTGCTGTCTAAATAGGGCGTGTCCACTCGCCCTAGTCCCTCAGAGAATGCACTCGTACTTTCTTTTTAAGTTTTAACTTTTTTGACGAGTGATCAGTTATTCAAAAATGTTTCATCCCAAACAGTCAGATATGCCGCAGTTACACAAGGAAGTGGAACAGTTGAGAAGAGAGGTGAAAATCAGAAGAGTAAAAATATCACAGTGCTCTAACAAGTGAGTTTTATAAACCTCACTATCTCGATAATCTTCCTCAACATACTCAAGTACGTCCATTCATAAATATTCACGGCCATGAAAGTTAGTTCCTCGTTTACTTTGGTGAGGAAAACGTCCACTAACGGCCAATAGAAGTGTTTTGCTGCCCCGTATGACTTCTAAAGCGAGTTGTTTCCGATTTAAGTTTAATTTGATATAATGGTTTTTGCCCCAACACTTCGCAAATTTATTATTTATATCGCCGATGGTAGCCAAGTCTTTCCGTCAAGTGTCAACGATTCACAGTAAATAGAAATGATTCAAAGTGTCGATCAGTTTAGTAATTAGCTGATTCTGTACAAGTGACTTTTATATGAAGTGTTATCAAATAATATTTTGTAATGTTAGTCAAGTTGTGTTATATGAAGCTCTGTATGAGTTCCTGTTTTTCACTTTTTGACCTCTGATGACATAATAACTATTCATAAATGATGAGTTTCGTAAACAAACTGAAAGAACCTCGGAGAGAAATTGAAAATTTGAAATCAGAGCATGTTATTGTTGATCTGAGCCCTTTTCTTGGAGCTGGGACTCAATGGAACTGTTTCTAAATATTTTATAGTCACATCATATATATCAATGATGATATATGAATATCACTTTATACACAAGACATAGTTTGACGTTACTCTGTCCATGACCCAACGTTTCGACACTCCAATCTAATGTAATCAGAGGTGATTGTTCTATGACAGAATAAATAGGGATTCTAACCTTACAAAAATGAGCGTATACTATAACCCTACCTGGACAGGAATCGAACCTGTAACCTTCTGATTGCTGATGCGATGCTCTAACCATTGAGCTACTAAGACTCAGATGGAGAGTGAAGGTTACAATGATGTACTGGTTCAATTGATATATGTACTGCCTATGCGGTAGTCACTATATATATTGGTAATGCTTGGATGTGTTAATATATACACTGCTGCTGTAGTGAATGTGATTGGTCAAATTACATTAATATTTGAAAATTCCCCTCCCTGCTCATGTCGAGAGTAATTGGCAAAAGCTGTTGTGGTATCCCAGCCTATTTGTATGTATTTATGTACTTATTGTTTTTTGTGTACGTACTTGTTAAATGTTCTGGCGAAGCTTAATAAATATTAATAGATTATGAGAGCATGAGTAATCAGAAGGTACGACATGTCCAATCCTTACTTGAGGCTCAGGATTTGAGAGATCTTGCTAATAGCTTGGTATTAATAATGACTTGGTATTAATAATGACTAGGCTGATGCGATATTGAAAAAATATCGAATATCGATATCGAAAAAAAAAGAAAAGACTATTATATCGAATTATGCAAATTATAAAACTTAATTTAGTTTAATTTACGCACGTGTAAAAAACAAAGTAGCAAAATAGTCAAAACGTTAAAAAATTTATTTACAACAATTTATTAACGTTAAAAGATTTATTTACAAGCTTAAAGCATAAACGATTTCGCATGTTTGTTCATAAATTTTTGGCAAGAAACACTAACATGTTCGCCTTAAGCTGGACTCGCTTTGCCGTTACTATTTGTCCGGCTTTGCTGAATAGTCTTTCAGTCGGAGCACTGCTTGCTGGAATTGCCAGACATATTGCGAAAGGAGAGGAAAATCATTTACATGGACTGAGTCATCAGTTATTGTTTTTAAGCGCTCAACTGCCACTTGTGTTAATCCCAATGGTGGGTGGTGTTGCTAAAATTATAGTTATGAATCACACTTATTGTGTTTACAACAACGCTACTCGCTTTTAAACCGATATGCTTTCATCACTTGAATTTGCAAATGCCGTCATTACCAAAACTAATTGCCGAAAAAGAGAGATGAGTTGTACAAGAGTGAGCTATTGGCTAACCATATTTACAGTATTTCTAATCCTAACTACAAGGTTAACAATTTTGTTGACAATTTCTGAAGTTAATTATAATTTTTGTTTAGTATTATCCAATATTGTGATGCACACATTGGTGAAGACCCTTTGTTAATGAAAATTCCAATGAATGAAAACCCATTCCGTGATCGAAGCAGACCCTGCTTGCTACTGTAGAAATGGAATATTTATTTCTTTGAAGACCACATGGAATACTTTGAACAATATTTAGCACAATATGGACAACAATATAGTAAACAATATAGTAAGCACCATTACTTGCATACATGTAGGTAGTTCATTTTTTTAGCAGTAAAAATTTTATGGATTTTTTAAAGTGCCTTTGTGATCAATATTTAAAATTTTCTTCTTAACATTTTCATATTTCAACCTCGATGTTTCTACAAATTATTATTGAACTATTTCATTTCAAATTATCAGTGTTAGCCAATAATGGTGCCATTCTTTTATGAAAAAATCCTTATTGGTTATTGCTTCATTGTCACCTGTTCAAAGCCACATAGTCATGTAGGATAACTTTTTTGGCAAGAACTATAGCAGTTTTGACATCTTGGAAGAAAACAAAGTGTTGAGTTTTGATCACGGAAGCACTGCTGAATGCTGTGTCACGTTTTTAATGGGTCCATGTTAATTATTTGGCACTTTTTACCGTAACTCATCTTACAAATGCATTATTTTATATATGTATTAAATGGACACCATAGTTATTTTTATGGCATTATCATTTAGAACACTAGAACATTTTAAGGATATAATCTAGATCATCTTTGCTGTTTAAATCAGCATTTACATCATACAGTATGCTGATAAGCAACAGTTGCAATAAAATACATTCAACCTCTATGTAGACACCTTTGGAACCTGGCCTAGATATCTGCTTAAGGGGGTGTTTTATATGGAGGTGAGCTAGCCTGGGAGGAGGGCTAGCTGGGCTGGTGTGTTTACTGAGCTAACTGCAATTATTTTCCCTCGATGTCCGAAATCATGTACGTTTTCAATTTTTAACCAACACTTACAAACACAACTTGTGAAATGAAAAGTTGTCCAAATAATATCAGTCAAGACAAACTTTGTTGCGTGTACTGAGTATGACTTGCCAGCCTGGGTAGGCGGGCCGGTAACCAAGATACCGGTTCACCAAACCTAGATCTCACCTGGGCAGGCTGGCTCGGTTCTCTCATAAATGCACGATGAAAATTAACAAGAAATTGTAGTAATCGCACGATCTTGGCAAAGCGGGCTAGCCAGGCTCGCCTCCATATAAACACCCTTAGAAGCGTGTCTGCTTCAAAGGAGTTATAACTATAGTACGTTTTATTACAGAATTGAGTGGGCTGATACCGCAGATTTGTGTCTGCTTAAAAGGGGTTATAACTGTAATGTTTTATTAGAGAAATGGCCAGGACCGCAGATTGGTGTCCGCATAAGAGGGGTGTCTGTTATCAATAACTTGGTTTCTTTTGATGACTACAATATAACTAGTTGAAACATTTTAATGTTTAATAAACATGTTAATACCATTGTTGTGTACCTGTATCTCTTGGTTTAATTCTGCATTATTTTTTAAGAAAAACTGAAAAATAAATTTTAGGCCATTTTCAAAAATTTCCAGGGGGGGGCATGCGTACGATCCAAATATGGAAGGCACTACCCGCTTTGTCCTATGGGATACAAAATGGCGAATGTTTATTTTGACATTTGAGATATTCGAGCTGAATTCTTTATTCTGTGGTTTTGGGCGAAGTCGACACTGATGCAAAGATGTTTCAATCTAAACAGCACGATTTTGAACAGCTGAGAAAGGATATCGAACAGTTACAACGAGAAGTTCGCCTGGATAGGATGAAAGTTTCTAAAAGTGTTGACGAGTGAGTATGAGAAAAATATCTGAATGATTTGTGTTCAAGACGGAGCAGCGATATGAATTTTGCGCTTTGTATTCTCGAGCTTCGATTAATAATAAATTTTGAGTGGATAAGATCGGACTTCAATCCTTTCTTTTCAATGAAAACGTGCCTTAATTTTTGCATGACATATTACGAGTTCGGAGTCGATGTAGTTGATTATAAAATTTCAAATATTTTTCCCTTTCATGTAGCCTTGTTCACTTTTGCCAACAAGCCCAAGGGACTGATCCATTATTGAATAAAATTCCATCTGGAGAGAATCCATTTACACATCAGGAGAGAGCTTGTGTGGTGTTGTAAGGGAACATCAAGAGAGAGAGGTGCTTGGTTTTCGTGTGTTTACAGTATGATTCGTTTCACAAGACGCGACTCTGTATTACTTCGTATAAACATAATTGTTTGAACTGGATAATTAGCTAAATCGCTAATATATTACTGAAATACCATTTAAAATATTAATTGTATAAAACAATATAAGTGAAATATTCTTTTTATTTTGTCAGTATGTTTTATACTGTGCCATTCAGGTTCAACAGATCAATGAAGTACAGAAATTGTTCAAGCTTTTAATATGTTGCGTGAATTAAACCTCTGTAAACATAAAGTTTCATTTTTCTTATGCTTACTCTGACGAAGGCTTTGCTTGAAACGTCAGTATTTCGTTCTTAAAAATCTTGGCAGTTTACCACCTTTTCACTTTGTTATATCCAAAATACTGTCTACACAGCACTCTATTTTATTAAAGGGACACTCCGCCCCCAAAACAAGTGTTGCGAAAGTTCTTTGTTGCCTTACATGAGAATGGGTATTAGTTTTCTAATTTTTTTAGTTTTAGAGAGATTTGGCTTTGTTTATCATATTTATTGTTCTGATGGCAGGCAAATGCAGTCATTAATTTTTGACGTCATTGAGTGATAGAAACACTTTGAAAAGAAATTGTTCACAATAGCATGAATAGAAATCTTGCACAATAGACAAGACCACGTTATTGTCATGCTATTGTGAAGGGTTTCTTTGTGTAGTGAAAATTATGTCAAAAATTTATTGGAGCGCCCGCAATCAGAACAAAAATGGTGACCTTCAAATTACAAAAATATGATAAACAAAGCCAAATTTCTCTAAAACTAAAAAGATTAAAAGAAACTAATACTCATTCTCGTGTAAAGCGACAAAGAACTTTCATATAAAAGCAACACTTGTTTTTTGGTTGGAATGTCCCTTTAACTCTTTCCTGTCCGGCCCAGTCAAAAGGGGTCATAGAAGACCCCAAAGTCGTCAATCGAAAAACACGGCACACGGTAACGCAAGATTAAAAACTGAAAGTCGACAAGCGCCAGGCACATGAGATCCACTCACGCAAAATCTGATTTGATTTCATAAACAACTCTGATTGGTGGCATTTTGAATTTTCATGATGCTATGCAAACGTGCAAGATGGTCTTTTCTAGAAAAATGGAAGTTTTTCAACCTGATTTATGATAATTAATGCTAATTGATATTAACATAATGTGTCTTGTTCGGAAAATTCAAAAGCATTGGTAACGGCCGGTTTATTGGGCTTTCAGAAAAGGTATAGGTTTCGCAACAGGTATAGGTTTTGCAACAGTTATGGATATTTCCCGAGATTTCAATAGAACAAAGAGGTAGTTCAATTTTAGATGTTTTTCAGCCGGACAGGAAAGAGTTAAAGTTTAATTTGTTGGTTCTTCTGCACTTACACTATGCTGAGAGCAGGGCTGTCTTCTTGTTGCTCCTTCCTGAGAGCAAAAAAAGAAGGCTCTGTTTGTCTTATTATAAGAACTAAAGCATTTCAAATATTCTAGATTTCCATATGCTTTGAAATTAGCTACCGTACTAGTACTGAAATATTCTATTCAACAATGTTCCAGTTCTTCTAGGAATATAGGATATTTACTTGTCTTACACCTTGTGATCACAGAAATTTTTAAACACTACATTATACACTCGTAATTCTATCCAAAGATACCAGGGATATCCAAAGATATTGGGCCAGTTGAGCTACTAAAGTTGTGTAAGCAAGTTTTGTAACCAAAGATAATGCATTTGTACTAAATTCTTCCTTTGGTTATCCAACAGTCCACTAAAAAATAAATAAAAAAGTTCAGACCTTTATAATCCCTTATAACACTTGTGTTTATGGTAAATATCCATATGACACTGAAGGTACCATGTACCCCTAGAGATCCCCATGTAACACTGACAAATTATCCTGCAGAGTTGGGCAATAGCACACCCAAGTACTTCCAAGACGTGATGAATTACACCCCTGAATAGAATAACATCATTTGTGATATCACTGAACTCCCATCGTAAGCTCGTAACTTAAGAGCATTCCTGGGAGACATTCTGCACCTGTTAAACCTGATATTTTAAGGCTTTGCCGCACCCGAGTTCTCTGTGAAATGTGCGCAACTCTGCAGTCTGGGTTATCACTCTGTTGTTGATTTATTCCACCCGGCACTGATCTCAAAAATAGGACTGGATTGAGCTTTCTATTGTATCTGATTTTGAAGCTTGTAATTTGCATAATGTAAACTGACGACAGATCATTAGAAGCTCTGAGTTTGCAAGCAAATCAAACTGACGCTCGTGAAATAGGTTTAGTGTCTGGCCAATATAGTTTCTTTGTTAACATTAAATGCATAAAATCTTGAACCTAATTTCTCATACTAGGCTTCTATCGCTGGATAATGAGAGCCAACGGCAGCCATTACTAAGGGACCAAAGGCACGGTAAATCTGTAGGTAGGCCATGAATCGTTTTGCCCATTAATTTGAAAAATGTCTTCTGGTCCTCTTTATAGTAACATTATTTTATTTTGTCGATAGTAAGAGCACATAATCCAACCAAAAACCTCATAGGACCTCAGTTGGTCCCTTAGTAATGGCGGACTTCCGGCTTCATTTTCTGAACAATAGTTGCTTGATGCAGTCTTCTTTCGAGATCAGTGATTCCACCTCTTTAAAATGTCCACCTCAACAAACAAACACACAACAAATCTTATCCAGATGTGTGAAATGAGAACTGCTGTGCCAATGTAAGAAAGAGCTGTTCATTAATGCCAACATAATTACTGTCCTTTTTCTCAATTACCTTCATGCCTGTATCACCTGTTGGTCCTTCATGAGATGCTTTTTTTTCAGCAGCTTCTTGCTTTTCCCTTTTTCTTTTCACCCCTTCAGGGTCACGAAGTCCACGGCCCTCATTCTGATCACAAAAATGTACAGATTTTACATTTAACAATTATACCATCGGTCCATGAGCTAGATCAGAGTTGTATATGAGCTCATAGCCAACGAGGCACAAAGCTCAAAGTTGGCTATTAGTTCATATACGACGAGAGTGAATGGTATAATTGTTTTATTATATAGCCAAACACTTAGTCAGTTCGGGGTTTCTTTATAAAACCCCATCGATTTCAGCTTTTTTCGCCTTAAAAATACATGCCACCATCTTGTTTTTTCTCTACTGCTAGGATATGAGGTGTAGCCTAGTAGTGGACGAGCCAATCAAATTGCGAGATAGCTCATACTAGACTTTACTAGTAGCTATATAAATAAATACAAATAGAATATTCGAAAATCATTTCTTGTACGTGTTGAATAATCCCTGTATAACTCTGGTATTTCCATATTTACTGCCACTTTATATAACAAACAAACCTCTTTTTGTCGCTTGAGTGCAGCATCTTCCTGTCGCCTCCGTCTTTCATCCTGAAATAATTAATCATTCGCTTTGTCTTTGATCTGTATTTTATTAAATATTAACTGAAATAATATTATAACTTATTTTGATATATCTAGATCGTCACTGTTTTAGAATATTCTCACATCGTACAGGATCTGGCGTTTCTGGATGCGATTCAGCTTCTTGAAAACAATCAAAACAATTCCCCATGCCTTTTATTATATAAAGGAAAATTAAATGTCAAAAACAAAATTTTTGTAATTCCGCCATACTGTTTATGTCGCGGCATTGGTCAGCGGTTAGCTTCTTTCGGGAATTGATCGGCTTTTCATCGAAAACGTACGGAAAACGTCGAAGTTGCCCGGAGAAAAGTACACGAGCTTCCAAATTAAAGAGAAAAGCTACACGTGTTTGGTCAATTCACGGATTATTTTGATGGAATTTATGTAAACAAACATAACAGGTGGTGAATTATAATGGCAATAACACATTGACAAAGGTGAGAGAAGTTATTGATAGTTGACAGACTTTTATAAATAGCAAAAACGATAGCTGTTTTTATTTTATAAAAATATGTATATTGGACCAAGTACTTGGCAGCGAACATTGAATAATTGTATTTTTAAAATATATAGGGTTTTTGATATGTACAATTTAGTAATTTACAATTATCGATTGATTGTTAGCCTGCCCGGCTATAGTGATTGTCAATAGTGGCATGTTTTTCTTGCATATAAAGCACTTCTTCATTGAAGAAGTGTCTTAATTTGCAAATGCACTCTAGGATCTCTTTCAATTTAACTTTGACTCCCTTCCTCCCTTAATAACTGCTCACGTCAGAGAGTCCTCCCTGTTTTTTGTCCTTTAGTTAATATATTTGAATTACGCTACCGGTATTTACAGTGTTTCAAGTGTATGTAAATTAATTGGCATTTTCTTTGTGAACCAGACAGACAATATTCTGCATCTGCTGCACAAAGAAGGAGCAAATTATACTAGCATTAAAGGACAAAGAGCACCAGACACTGAAAGACTTCACTTTCCATCTTCTTACACAGCTGTTGTACTATCAGTTCCTTTACCATTTTTGTCAATAAGCAGGATATCATGACTGGTCAATTTTGAGGTGACTTTTAACTTCTGCTCACCCGCACACACACCCATATCAAAATACTCCTCATTTCTCTTTTCCCTATTCTCCTGCATGCCATGCCGCTTCAGACGGTCGAAGAAACCTTTGAGGGCTTTATATTTCGCTGCCTTCTTCTGCTTCTCTTTTGAATTCTCTTTGGCTTGTTCCTGGGATTTGCTGTAGAAACGTTCAAAGTTTGCTACGATCACAGGAACTGGTAGAGCTATTGCTAAGATACCAGTACATGCACAAACACTGCCAATCAACTTCCCCACTAAGAAAAAAGGTAACACACAGACATAAAAAGCAATGTAGGAAAGTCACAAATGTGATATATGCACTGCTATATCAGTAACTCTGAATATATTTTGTATTAACGTTTGTTGTATAAACAATGTTATAAACAATGGTGGTTATTAAGTGATGATAAGGGATGGTGGTTAATCAATAAATGTTTGGGTTATACAATGGTTAAGTGATGTTTTAAAAGGTATGTTATGGCATTGGGATATTTTGGGTAGTATATGATAGTTAAGGGATATTATGGGTAGTATAGGGTGGCAAAGGGATATTATGGGTAGTATATGGTGGCAAAGGCATATTATGGGACCAGTATATGATGGTTAAGGGATATTATGGGTAGTATATTATAGTTAAGGGATATTATGGGTAGTATAGGGTGGCAAAGGGATATTATGGGCAGTACACCCCAGGCGCGGATTTAGAAGTTAGTCACATAAATTAGACACTTCATGAACAACCCTATTGGTTATGCTTTTCTTAAGAATAATTCAGAACAAAAACCTATCCAATAGGATTGTTATTCACAGGTATTTTGAATTGCAAATGCTAAATCTAATTTATGCGACTAACTTCTAAATCCGCGCCTGCACCCTGTATATGGTGTCAAAGGGAGTGTTATAGGACCAGTATATGGTGGCAAAGGGATATTATGGGTAGTATATGATAGTTAAGGGATATTATGGTACTATATGGTGTCAAAGGGATGTTATGGGTAGTTTATGATGGTTAAGGGAAGTTGTGGATAGTATATGATGGTTAAGGGAAGTTGTGGGTTGTATACGATCATTAAGGGATGTTACCATTATTATTCATTTCTATTCACTTACAAAATGTTGTTGGGTACATGTCTCCATAACCAACTGTTGTCATGGTAACAATTGCCCACCAGAAGGAGTGAGGGATGCTGTCAAAGACACCATCTTCAACATTTATTTCTGCATAATATATGGCACTACCAAATAATACCACTCCTAATAATGGGAGAAAAAATGGATCAAAGTAATTTGCCCCTTTGGGACACCTAGCTTAGCGGTGATTTTTGATTCACACCTGACACTGAAATCACACATCAATAACATCTGTCGTACGGCATCACTCTCGCTTCGGAACATTGGTAGAATTAGGAAATATCTGGGAAAGGATGATACAGAATGTCTAATCCATGCTTTTGTTACCACAAGACTGGACTATTGTAACAGCATTATTTATGGACTTTCTTCACGTGATCTTTCTAAATTACAATGCATACAAAACACTGCCGCCAGAATAGTATCAAGAACCAGGAAACATGAACACATAACACCTGTCCTAAAGCAACTTCACTGGCTCCCAATTGAACAGCGTATTAAATTTAAAATCTTCCTTTTCACATTTAAAGCTCTTAACGGAATGGCACCCCACAGAACTCTTACATTGCTACGTTCCTATCCGCTCCTATCCGCTCCTTACGTTCACAATCTGCTAACAATTTAGTCATACCTAAGACGAATACAGTCAACTATGGTGATAGATCGTTTGCCACAGCAGCTCCTAAACTTTGGAATACTTTGCCCATTTTTTTAAAACAATCAACTAATATTGTTGATTTTAAGAGAAAACTCAAAACATTTTTATTTCCTAAATGAACCATTTTATTCATGAACTATACCTTTTTATCTGTCTTGTAAAACGCATTGAGACGTTAGTTTAATGTGTTTAAGAAAAATCTTTTTTTTTATTATTATGTGTGATTTTTCCTGTAAATGTTCAGCTGCATTTTTAAAAATATCAAATAATATAAATATAATCAAAATATTAAAATAATATAAAATAGATTTGACCAGGAGGGAAAAAGGTGATAACAGAATAAAAATCCATTTTTTAATTTTTAAATTGACAATAGCTCTCAAAATATTAATGGTGCCGTCAAGTCCGTTCTGCGCATGTGTGATATTTCAAACTAACGGAATAGATTACGTAAGTACTCTTACTTAAGTATTTTTCGACGCATTGAAGTTCTCTTATTTCTCCTTTTCATATTATATCCCGACAGTTCTTTGGAGAACTAACAACTGCTTTGCACGTTTACACATTGATTGCGATTCACAAGGACGAGTTTCTGATCTTGGTCCATGTTATATGTAGTCTCGAAAGCAACAATGAGCATTCACGAGCAAATGTCTCAATATTCACGCGAGCGCGCAGATGATCGTGACAATTATAATTGTCTGCGTTGCATGGTTTTCAAAAGTATACTCACCCACACCCAAGAAAAATACCAGCAACCCGAGTTCTCCGAGGCTTGCTCGCAAAGTCATGCCCAGAATACGAAGTCCCATGGAATAACGAGACAGTTTGAAGATACGAAACACTCGCACTAAGCGAACAGCGCGAAGAATGGCCATGGATGAGACATTGGAATCGTTGCTATTCAAAGCGAACGAGATAAAGAACGGGAGAATAGCGACCAGGTCGATGACATTTAACACTTCTTTCAGGAATTTCAACTTGTTTGGTGAAGAGACGAGGCGTGTTAAGTACTCAAAGGTGAACCAAGCTATGCAAGCGGCTTCGATGACGAAAAAGACGTCATGATTTTTAGTTTTTCCGGACGCATCTTGCTCTCTGAATTGTGGCAATGTCTCTATGCAAAATAACACAATAGACAGAAGAACAACGCTGCAGCTTAACCATGCGATGCATCGTGCTGCGTTTGATGTCTCGGGGTACTCAAATAGATTCCAGACTTGTCGTTGTAACTTACGAGTTGGCATCGCAGCCATCGGCTCTTCTTCCCGTTCTTTCTTCTCACCTTCCGTCTCCTCTTTACCTTTAACTTTTTGGAGCACCTCATCGCCGAGTTCGTAGAACTCGAGCTCTCTCAAGAACAAGACGTCGGGGACAATCTGAGCTCGAATTAAGATACCGTTGCTTTGGTAATATGTCAAAACCGACTCGAAACAGGCTCTGTTACGATCCAGGTAGTACTCTTGCCGCTTCTCATCCCAGAACCTTTTGCGCTTCGTCTCATCTCCAAGCAACGTGTTTGGATATCTCTCGACCGTGCTCCGAAGAACCTCGAACTTTTCTCCGCAAATGTTGAACACAAGTCTCTCTTCGTCAACTTGTTTAGCAGTTGTTAGAATACCTTGCTTTCCCTGTAGTACTGTATCTAACTTTAGTTTACCGTTGTTCGTGTGCTTGCTCTGATTGACTATTGCATTAAAAGACATATGTAAAATGTATAGTTACTCGCGAGTGTTCCCTAGCTCGTTCTTGACATAAACTGCTACATTACTTTCTTGAGTTTCGATACACTCGTTTATGAGAGTTCCATCTGATGGTCAGTCGTTTGTTATTAACACCAAACCAGGCCAAGTTAAACAACGCGTTCTTGATTTACTGCGTCAATAGAAGGTTTTCTGCAAGTTATTTATCAACTACCAGAGTTAGCATTTCCGTATAGGCCAACAGTGAACGAATAAGTATTCTAATGTTAATATAGAGCTTTGTTTGTGTCTCACTGGAAGACCACTTAATGATGTTAATTATGGCAAAATAATGACATATCTTTGTAATCTCTTTATAATGTCTTACGAGGGTCGCTTTTTGATGACCACCGTCTAGTCAGTCGACTTCGGATCAGGGAGTTCAATTTCTTGTGAAAGAATTTTACTTCATGGGTAAAGTTTAAGGTACAAACGAGGTTGAAAGTTGTCAAGTCCTAACTGTAATAATAGTTATTATTTTGTATATTGTACAGTTATTCTATTTTGGAGCGTGGGAATTTTACTTTGCGTGCGGGCTATAGTAGTCAGTTCAATCAACAAGATATTCAAATAACAAACGGCACGATACGAGTCATGTTGCTCTAACAAAAGAAGCTAATTAAAAATCTTGTTGAGGTACACCAAAAAAGCGATACCGCGGAAAAGATATGTGAAATTAATTTTTGAATGTCGCTTTTTAATTTCATATCCGAAGAAAACTACTTCATGTATTGAAACCTTTTACATATGAATTAGGTTTTTTATGAAACTAATCTGATAGTGAACAATATTTTTTTTACATGTGAGTACTGAATGTTCATTTTGCACTGTACAGAACATTTTGTATATATCCTGGTTATATTTACCGTTTTCTGGTATATATATACAACCAGACATAATATGTTAGCTATAGTTATTGATATAGTAGCATATTCCACTGACCGAATGTTCATTTTACAGCACAAAACAATTTTTATAAACCAACGAAGTGGCGTCCAAGCATATTCAGATAATTATAAGAACGGAAGCGAAGGAGAAACAGTACCAAGTGGCGTAACTATAGGGGGAAGTGGGGCGACCGCCCCCGCAATTTTCCCGTTACCATCCCGAAGCGTCGTTACCATCCCAGCTCTCAGAGAATGCTGGGTAAGCGGAGTGAAATTCCTCGTGGTCCCAAGGTTCCCGCACACTTTATTTCGCGACTCCTCGTGTTCTTTCATAATATTTATATCTAAAAAGCGAACAAGCATCTATATGGTGAGTTCTTTGAAAAAAACAAATTTAAACAAATCCGAAACAATCGAGAGGTAGATTTGGAGCCGAAGTCTATGAAATAGTGTGTAAGTTGTCTAGCGTTTCGTGCGGCCCTTCGTCAGAGAGTGAAATGTAAAGTAAAAGAATAACTGAGTGATTATTTCACTTTATTTCACTCTGACGAAGGAGCTTCGCTCGAAACGTTAGACAACTTGCACGCTGTTAAGGCAGTACACCAACCTTTTTATACATTTTGATTTGTATTTCTACACTGCCTACGTAGCACAACACGTTTTATCACTTATTTAAAAGCATCTATGACTAGTAAGTGACTTTACGAATGTTCTATGGCAAATGCAGAAATGCTTAACACTACATTTATATGGTTATAGTAAGTACATTACGGTGGTCCATATATGCAATGCGCTTATTATAATAGTTTCAGTCGACAAATATATTTTGTCGGTCGACAAATATATTTTGTCAGTCCACAAATATATTTTGAAACCTCGCAGCATACGTTGTTGCGATTGATATTTCGAAATCCCGAATAAACGTTGTGACTATCGATCACAAAATCGAATTTACTGGTCCAGGATTGAGAGTTTGCCAATGTATAATTTCTTCTGCATGAACGTTCTTCTCCTGTATACTAAATATTTACATATTTTGAATTTCACGACGAACATGTCACCGCACCAAACAAAGTATGCGGGAACCTTGGGACCACGAGGAATTTCACTCCGCTTACCCAGCATTCTATGAGAGATGAGATGGTAACGACGCTTCGGGATGGTAACGACCGTTTACGAAAGGGAAAATTGCGTCGCCCCCCCCCCCCCCCCACACACACACACACACACACCATCTATATGGTCATCTGTCGGAAAATTCCGATTCCTTGAAATTTCGATGCGAAAAAAGCTCACAGCTCAATTCGAAAGATTACCACATTGCTCAGACTTGCTCTAACATTGCCTGTTTCCTCAGCTCACGAGAGAGCGAGTCAAAACTTATTTACGGAGTACAATGACAGAACACCGTCTTTATATTCTCGCATGCATCGCTATAAATCGCGAGCATGTCTCATCCATTGCTGTAATGGATCTGCAAAAGCCATTTTTAAACGCAAGAACGGAAAAAGTTTTAATCTATAAAGTAATTTGAACTATATGTTGAATATATCACTCGTAAAACCTTCAAAACATTATTATTCAATTACTACAATAGAGAAACTGTGTTGAAGGGATATGGCAATATAAATTAACTTTGTCTCATTTGAAAGAACTCGTAAAATGGTATAAGAAGACCTTTTACAATTTTTCTGTGTCTTTCTTGGTTTTTGAAATATTTCAGATAATTATGACAAAAGACAGTCTACAATCCGCCATCTTGTTGTAATATTTGACCTAATTAACTAGGAAATTGGTGACGTCACAAGCAGGGTAAACCTGATGAAACTACTCCATAGGTGACGGAATTTCCGCGGAAGGCTTTTTAAAATGTTGTGGGCCAATTGAAAATGGAAATAGTGCAACATAATCGAGTTTCTGGCTCATAATGTCGTAAGGTTGGCAAGATAAAAAGTTCACTTTACCCTACTTATGACGTCACATGCATATCGAAAATAATTCCAAGATGGCGGACAGCACGCTGTCTTTCGTCAAATTATTTCGAAAACCAAAAAAGATAAGGGAAAATTGTAAAAGGTCTTGTTATACCATTTCACGAGTTCTTTCAAATGGGACAAAGTTAATTTATATTGCCATATCCCTTTAAATGTAATCAGGCTTGGAACCTAGCGAAACCATTTTCATATAGTTTTTACCTTTGTATAATGGTAATTGGTGAAAGCTGTGGTGTAACTAGAAATTGTTTAGTAGGGGGGGCAAGCATTAAGATTTTCCGACAAGTGGGCGTGGTCATGTTGGCGTGGCCACGTAGCAAAATGCTATATTTATTCACTAATTTATATAACATAATAATAATAATAATAATAAAGACGTATTAGGAGCATTATACAATAGTCTCAATGAAAATGAAATCATTTCTAATCATTTTTGCTCATGAAATCATTTCTACTCGTGTCTTATATAAATAAATTCAACTAGTTAATTGTTCTTAAATTACGCAGTCTTTCCGTATTATATTAGCAAAGAAAAAACTGTAAACGTTTATAAAGTCAATACTGGTTCTATTCTGATCTGGTTGCTAAGCCGATAATATGTATAATATCATGATTAGTGTACTTATAATATGTACTTATAATTGTAAATATAAATATGTACTTATAAAAAATATAATAATAATAATATATTTATATTTAAACAGGGTGATTGCGTCAGTCAACGACTGTTATCAATGGAGACCCTGTATAACTAACAATAATTACAAGTTGACAAGTGACTACATACTGAAATATCAGTTAATTATCTAATCAGGTGAGGTACTACGAGTAGCAAATCCCCCCTACTTAGGCCAAAAAAAGTATTCTGTGTCGTCTGCTGAGTGGGTCGGTCCAGAATTGACGCGGCGACGCGGCTTTTTTCCCCAATTTTTTTCAAGGAAACGCTTTTTGCAGAAATGGTGAATACTTTTCTATTTTCTATATAAAGTGCAAACTTTGATTTTTATGCTTTTAACAAAACAAACGTTTCAACATGCATCAGTGGTCGCCATTGTTGAGGGTGTCCGTGCCCAAAAAGGTATGTACTTCATCTTGCAGGATATAGAGAACCCATACCACTAAACAAGAGATTAAGGGGAATTTTGTCACTTAAAATAACCGATAACCCCAAAACAACTTAGATCCTAACCCCCCACCTAATGAGTGGCTAACCTTAATCTCTTGTTTAGTGGTATGGGTTCACTATATCCCTGCAAGATGAAGTACTTACGCAGGCGCTGGGTTAATACTTCATCTTGCAGGATATAGCGAATCCCTAATCCTAATCTCTCGCTATATCCCTGCAAGATGAAGTAATTACGAAAAAAAAACGTTGACGCGCACAGTTAAAGATGACGCGCGCAGCTAAAGATGACGCGCGCAGGTAAAGATGACGCGCACAGTTAAAGATGACGCGCGCGCTGACCAGAAACAAAATACTTTTTTTCGTCTTATAATTCGGTACTTATAATTGGTACAGTTTTTATTGGTATATACGAACAGTATACGATTATATCATTATTGGTATACCAAGGTGTTCCATTTCGTATTTTGGATACTTATAAGCAGTTTGGATCCACTGATCTTGTCATTTTGTTGGAATTTTGAGGTGTTGGCAGCACCACAGTCCACATTATTCAGATTTATGATTCCACGATTGGCTTTAAAAACCAACAACATATCCAAATGTCCCAGTGACATATTTCAAACGATTAATTGTCTTTTCAAACCTTTGTATCACACAGTCGTTCACCAATTTTCTCAGGAGACGCTGCATCTTGACCTGTTCCCGCGCTCGTAGCGGCTACACTTCCATCGACATGTTCTTCTTGCTTACTTCCTGAGCTATTGGTGTGGTAACTAGGGTTACGAGAAAAGTGATTTATTTATTTATTTAGCTTTGCGCCTCTTAAAAATACATAGAACAAGCAGGGTCACCACAACAGTTAAACACCAATTACAGTGGGCCCTTACAAAAATAATAACTAATAACAGCAAGTTATGGGTTCAGTGAGGCTTCGCGATGTGTTGCAATTTAGGCAGACAGTTTTCCAAGTTCGAGGATCGTCAACATTATAACAGGATAATAGAGAATAATTATAATAGTCTAATAGTGACTTCTTAAATTTTTTAAAGTTTAAATGATCTAGCCTTAAGTGTTCAGGGAGAGAGTTCCAAGTCCTAGTTGTTCTAATAAAAAATGAGCGATTGAAAGTAGTTGTTTTACATTTACGTTGACGGAATGAGATCGCATTGACATTTGCGGAGGATCTAGTAAGCCTTAAGGGAACAAGATGTTCGGGTAGGATATCGCTTGATACAGGTACAATGCCATTGATGGCCTTAAAGAAGAACAGTAAGTCAAGATACTCGTGCCAGTAGGAAAGTGGTTGTATAGTTTTGTAGAAACGAGTCTGTCTCTGTAGGTTCTTCGCACACAAATGGTAACTTCAAGATAAATTTTGATGCTCGGCGTTGGGTGCGCTCTGGATTATGATTCGTACTGGCTCATTTGGTCAGCGGTTTTTATGTTTTTTGCGGAAATTGGAAGCCATGTTGTCATTAAGAAATGGAAAACATTTTCCGTGTTTCCATAGAGTTATAGAAACACGAGTGGAAGTTTGGGAGAACGAGAAATGGCAGTGGGAACACGAGCCCGCAGGCCGATTGTTTCCACGCTATTTCGAGTTCTCCCAAACTTTCACTAGTGTTTCTTTAACGTATGGGAAAACGGAAAGATGTTTTCTATTTATCGACATTTTAGCTGTTTGTGAGCAAAGGTTCGTCTTACAGTCCATTTTATAAAAATGGCGGGAAAAATCCATGTTTTCCATCGGGTTATATTTCGAGTTATAGAAACACAGCTTTCAGCCAATCAGCGCGTGCGTTATTAATTTGTTATTTTATAATGTTGTTCATATAACGTTTTGTTTGGTAGAAAATTTGTTTGTTTATAATATACCTTGTAGTTTTAGTTCCGTGACGCATTGCACGCTGGGTCGGCCATTTTTCGAAGCACGAAATTACCTTGGTGGACTCATCCGTAAATATCTTGTCAATCCTTGATTTTAATTATTCATTATTATTTCTTCATTTTTCACAAAACTCAACGTTTTCTTGACTTTCGTTTCGAATTATGTCAGCCTTGACTGACGCGAAGCGTGGAAGACCAAGTGACGAGGTTCAAACAAAAAATCAGGTTCTGAGTCGAAGTATTTGGATTGTAGATGAATAAGAAAGACTCTTTAGGGTTTTCTGAGAAGACTCGGCGAATTTCTGGAGTATTTACCACGTCAAGTAGGCAACGAAGCACTTCAAAACACTTAGTTATCGGCGTACGAAAAATAAACACGACGCGCAATGCACGACGGTTGACACTCACTCTTTACCCTTTGTGTTTATAATACGTCGAGTGTTGAGTAGAAATACTTACTCCAATTTATTCATAGAAACCGCTATATCAGCGTCCTTCTTTCTGCCTTTGGAATTCTTTTTGGCTTGTTGATATTTGGTATAAAAGCGTTCGAAGTTTGCCACTATCACAGGAACTGGTAGAGCTATGGTCAAGATACCAGAACATGCACAAACCGAGCCGACCAACTTGCCCCCTAGAAAGAAGATATTGGGAATATGTAACAGCTGATGACCATGTGTGGTGCGTTTTTTTCTGGTGATGAAGGAGATGATGTTATAGTGATCTGATGATGATGATGCTGATGATGATGATAGTGATCTGATGGTGATGATGACGACGATGATAGTGATCTGATTATGATGATAGTGATATGAGATGGTGATGATGACGACGATGATAGTGATCTGATTATGATGATATAGTGATGATGATAGAGATCTGATGGTGATAATGATTATAGTGATCTGATGATGATGATAGAGATCTGATAATGATGATAGAGATCTGATGATGATGATAGAGATCTGATGATGATGATAGAGATCTGACGGTGATAATGATTATAGTGATCTGATGATGATGACAGAGATCTGATAATGATGATAGTGATCTGATGATGATGATAGTGATCTGATGATGATGATGATAGTGATCTGATGGTGATGATAGTGATCTGATGATGATGATAGTGATCTGATGATGATGATGATGATAGTGATCTGATGATGATGATAGTGATCTGATGATGATGGTAGTGATCTGATGATGATAGTGATGTGATGATGATGATAGTGATCTGATGATGATGATGATGATAGTGATCTGATGGTGATGATAGTGATCTGATGATGATGATAGTGATCTGATGATGATGATAGTGATCTGATGGTGATGATAGTGATCTTGATGATGATGATGATATTGATCTGATTATGATGATAGTGATCTGATGATGATGATGATAATGATAGTGATCTGATGATGATGGTAGTGATCTGATGATGATGATAGTGATCTGATGATGATGATAGTGATCTGATGATGATAGTGATCTGATGATGATGATAGTGATCTGATGATGATGATAGTGCTCTGATGACGATGATATAGTGATCTGATGATGATAGTGATCTGATGATGATGATGATGATAGTTATCTGATGATGATGATAGTGATCTGATGATGATGATGATAGTGATCTGATGATGATGATGATAGTGATCTGATGATGATGATGATAGTGATCTGATGATAATGATAGTGATCTGATGATGATGGTGATCTGATGATGATGATTATATTGATCTGATGATGATGATAGTGATCTGATGATGATAGTGATCTGATGATGATGATGATAATGATAGTTATCTGATGATGATGGTAGTGATCTGATGATGATAATGATAGTGATCTGATGATGATAGTGATCTGTGATGATGATGATGATAATGATAGTGATCTGATGATGATGATGATGATAGTGATCTGATGATGATGATTATAATGATAGTGATCTGATGATGATGATAGTGATCTGTGATGATGATGGTGATGATGATAGGTGAACGTTGATGTTGTTACGTTGAACCATGAGCCTGCAAACAATTTCAAAATGATGGCATTTAAAAGCAGGAAAATAGCAACGTCATTATTCAATCACAAAAGCAGATCACATAACACTATCCAAAATAATGCATTCATCGCATTTACATAAATGTAAAAAAATAAGTAAATGAAATTGCTGAGCGGTCATCACAGCCTGTTATGACTTCCATGACAGCCATGTACGACCCCAATTTTATACTTACAATATGTCGTGGGATATGTGTCGCCATAGCCAACTGTTGTCATGGTAACGATTGCCCACCAGAACGAATGTGGAATGCTTTTGAAACTAGTGTCTTTCTCACTTCTTTCAGCGGTATAAATAGCACTGGCAAACAACACCACTCCTAAAAAGGAATAATCCGTCTGAATACAAACGTACAAAGTGTCGGTTGTTGAAAGGTTCACTTCGGTGGTCTAGTGGTCAGGGCCACTGCCTCCCACCTCTGAGGTCAATGAACAGACAATGGCAAAATGGAATCTTCGAACCCTGTGTTCGGACATTTGATCGCACGTGGAAAGAGTTGGTCAACACTCTGCCGAAAGTCGTGGGTTTTCTCCGGGTTCTCCGGTTTCCTCCCACAGGGAAGTTGACAGGGCGGGTTAGGATAAATAGTTAGGAAAACTAATGATGATAAAAACTGTAAAATAAATAGTTAAGGTTAATTGATTGGGGTACTGGGTACTAGGTACTGAATATAATAGAATAAATTGTCAATGTTGTTGATCATATACATATGCTAATTTGCGCTATATAAATAGTAAACATTAACATTAATTCTGGTTTAGTGAAATAATTTTGAACGAATTTTGAGGATGGGTATTATATCTTACTTGAGAACCGATTATACACGAAAAAAGTTATATGTAATGTAAAACTGGGGGTCTTCTAGATCATCATCATCCTTCGACCCAGTGGTGTAGACCTAAAATTTATCTGTGGAAGGCATCCTGTCTAGGAGAATATAAAACCAAGAGTACTCTAGGGTATAAATTCCAGGATGGTATCTGGCGTGGTATAACCAGTGAACTCAATATATATAACTGGAACGATAACTCGTAAAGCAAAAGTGAGGCAAAAAGTTCCAGGCCCCTACGCGGTTTGCAGGTAGATTTCAGGCCCCGTACGCGGTTAGCAGGTAGATTTTAGGCCCTGATATATTCAGTCTCTGCTTCAAGGTAAACGTTTTTGTAGTTGTAGACCTTATAATATTTTTGGTAAATAAATTACTTGAACCATGGATAGCTAGTAAAATTAATTTATTTCACTATCCATGCTTGAACTGGTGAATCGCTCAGTAACTGACTTCGTAATACGCACGCCATCTTCAAAACAAAAACACAAACTTTCGCCTATGTTTGGCAAACGTTTTCTTCAGAAATAAACCACCCCCAAAGCTATAGAATATATTAAAGGAAAGATAAATTATCTATTAACAATATACGTACACCTTTATCCCTGTAGCTAACTTAGTTTTCTTTAAAAGCGGTAACCGAACATGCCCAAAAATATAATTTTCGTCACGGATACCATCTTGTAAAAAAAACACGAACTTTCGGCTGTCTTCGACGAACATTTTCTTGAGAAATAATCAACTCCCAAAGCTACAATATATATTAAAACAAAGATAAATTATGTGTTTACAATATGCGTACAGCGTATCCGGCTAGTGAACGTAGTTTTCTTAAAAAGAGCGGATAATCTAACTGTTCTAACATCCAAAAATAAAAAATTCAAAATGTACCTGCAAACCGCGTGGGGGCCTGAAACCTTGCCTCACTTTTTACCCGACTTATGACTGGGAGTTAGCGTTCCATATATAGAGTTCACTGGGTATAACCCACCTCAATGAAGGTAGATAGTCCCCTCTTAGCATTTTTATGCAAACCTATCTAGTGAGGAGGGAGGCCTCTTTAACCTTGGTTGGCAACCTTTCTAGAATAGGTGTCTCGATAAAAACTCCTGGACGTAGGCCTAGCGAACCACGCTCCATAATCAGCTATCGAAAGGAAAGGAAGAGTCTTAATAATGCCGCTGGTTTTCTAGTAAACCCCGAGGTCTTTTAATAATATCATTTTCTAAACAATGTAATTTTCTAAACAATGTAATGTTTTTAGTTTGTCTGAGTTTTGGGTTTGTGCGTCTTGAGATCCAGTGCTAGAAATCCAGGGTCACGAGTTCTGAATTCCCCGCCACAAGCCCTTGAAGTCGCATTTTTTTGCAACTGGTCCTGGTTGGGTCTGGAAAGTATATTATAGAGCACGATGCATTTCGGCAGACAACTTATCAATGCTACGTCTGCTCATGATAAACTGAAACTTAGAGCGCATATTTATAGGGAAAGAGCCACCTATATTTAATAATAATAATAAAGACGTTTTAGGAGCATTATACAATAGTCTCAATGCTCTTACAACAATATATTACGAAAGTTACTTAAGTTACTTAAGTTATGTAATGTTGTCTAACGTTTCAGTGAAGGCCCTTAGGTCTTTGATCTCCTAACCTAACACTATTAGGACATGCTAAGTCCGTATCATATGAACTCTAATTGACATGTCTAATTTGCGACAAATACGGATTTCTCAATCTCTAGTATTATTATATAAATGTCTGTATTGTAATGGAAGTATAGAACTTCAATTTACAATCTTAAGCCCGGTTTCCATATGATCGCAAGGATCGCAACGATCGCAGAAATAAAGAGTTCTGCGATCATTGCGATCCTTGCGAGTTGCGATCATATGGAAACCATAAACCTGGCGATCATTGCGATCGCGATCGCAGAGATAGAAAAATTTCTATCTCTGCGATCGTTGCGATCGAAGCGGTGAAGGCTAAAAGGAAACAAACTACTCATTTTTAACGAACACAGGAAATCGCGTGATTGGTAACGAAGTGCTTATATTTCTGATATATAACGCTTATATAAGTTAAGATTAAGAGGGCCTTAGGTGAGATTTAAGAGAGAACTGGGTTTTTACCCTCTTTAAATAAAGTTTCTTTTTTCTATTTATTATATACTGTTGTATACTGTTAACTGTTGTTATATCTACAGTAGCCGTAAACATAGCCAGTTAATGGACCTAAGACTTAGGATATCTGGCACGATAATTATGCTTGACTCACCTACGATCAAAAAAAACACCAACAATCCCAGTTCTTTCATGCTTGCTCGTAAAGTCATGCCCAGAATCTGAAGTCCCATAGAATAACGAGACAGTTTGAAAATACGAAACACTCGCACTAAGCGAACGATACGAAGAATGGCCATGGATGAAACATTGGAATCGTTGGTAAAAGCCAACGAGATAAAGAAGGGGAAAATGGCAACGAAGTCGATGACATTTAACACTTCTTTCAGGAATTTCAACTTGTTTGGTGAAGAGACGAGGCGTGTTAAGTACTCAAAGGTGAACCAAGCTATGCAAGCGGCTTCGATGACGAAAAAGACTTCGTGATTTTTAGTTGTTCTGGACGCATCTTGCCCTCTGAATTGCGGCAACGTCTCTATGCAAAATAACACAATAGACAGAAGAACAACGGTGCAGCTTAACCATGCGATGCATCGTGCTACATTTGATGTCTCGGGGTACTCAAATAGCTTCCAAATACGCCGTTGCAACTTGGATCTGGGCATTGGCCATTCTGGGTTCACGCGCAGATTAGTATTTTGCTGGTCGTTGACTCTGAATTTCTCCATCACTTTCTCGCCAAGATCATAAAACTCAAGTTCATTCAAGAATAAGGATTCTGGGACGCCGTGAGGTGGACTTATGATTCCCTTGCTTTGATAGTATGTGAGAACAGCATCGAAACAAGCTCTGTTACGATCAAGAAAGTACTCCTGACGTTTTTCGTCCCAGAATTGCACCATTCGCATTTCATTCGCCAGCAAGGTGTTCGGGTAACGTTGTAACGTTGCATGTAGAACTTCGTACTTTTGGCCACAAATGTTAAACGTTTGTCGACCGTCACATATATACTTTGATTTTAGAGCAATGGATTCTAGTTCATCTGAGTCGTTTCTGGTTCCAATTATCGGCACACTCATTAATAGCGTACAGTACATACTACCAGCTGTATTAAACGACTCTCTGCGTGATATATATATATATATACTGTCGTGTATGTTCTTCTTTTTTTAAAACAGTCTGGCTATATCCCAAATCTGGTAGTGTTCGATAACCTCTTGGACTGTCTCAGTTTTTTTCTAGAGAGCATATCAAACTTTTAGTGATGACAGATATTACATTGAACTCGTGCATGGGCAGTCGTGTTTTGCTATTACTAATTGCGTAAAATGCTCACTGAGTTTTGTTAAAAAATGTATCGGTGAGTACGGTCCTGAAATACATCTGAAATCGACAAATATAATATTTTCACCAGTAACTTAAATATAAATTTTGGAAATGTGAAGGACATAGCTTATAATCCAAGGTTAATCCAAATTAAAGTTTTGTTCAGACGTATGTGTATGATACTAAACGTACGAAGGGTATAGTGTGATGTCACAGTGAGTATCATTTACATATCAAACAAATCTTAATATCTCAAGAACAAAGTGAGATATGGAAGAGTTGTAAACGCCACGCTTTCTTATTCATCTACAATCCAAATACGTCTACTCGGAACCTGATTTTTTTGTTTGAACCTCGTCACTTGGTCTTCCACGCTTCGCGTCAGTCATGGCTGACGTAATTCGAAGCAAAAGTCAAGAAAACTCGAGTTTTGTGAAAAATGCGGAAATAATTACTTTCTAAGGTATGTCTTCTTTCAATTAAAAGATAAAATTAATAATTTATATCAAGGATTGATAAGATATTTACGGATGAGTTCACTATTAGGGAATTTCGTGCTTCAAAAATAGCCGACTGAGCGGTTGACACTTCGGAGAGTTGAGTTTCAGCCACGCCCATTCCCCGCCCACTTTTACCAAAAGGGACCCAATTAGTTAAGCCCGACACGCTTTTTCTGAACATTTTCAATACAATGAAACAATTCCCTTCATTTGGCTGTCTATTGATGGCATAAACTTTTGTTTCAGAGCTAGTCTTTACCCGTCATCACAACAGCAATCATTAGTAAATTGTCTTGTATCTCTATTTATATAATTATTAGGTGCTATGTGATATAAGAGAGCGCCCCATCGATCGCGTGTGTTGCGTGCAAGACGCTTGCTTGGACAATTATAGTTCTATGATTGACAAATTCCGTTACTTTGGTTCACTCGCACGAATGCCCACATCAAAGCATTTTTGCTGCTTGGCACATGATAAATTTGACGTTTGAAACAGCCCGACACAGTGTAAACGAGTTTTCATTCACTTTGACGACTAAATTAGATTAGAGAGCTATTTACGACTAAATTAGATAAGAGAGCGAGTGACAACCGTAACCGGCATTGCACGCTCCGTCAGCCATTTTTCGAAGCACGAAATTCCCTTGGTGAACTCATCCGTAAATATCTTGTCAATCCTTGATATATATTATTCATTTTGTCTTTTAATTGAAAGAAGATTTACCTTAGAAAGTAATTATTTCTGCATTTTTCACAAAGCTCGACGTTTTCTTGACTTTCGTTTCGAATTATGTCAGCCTTGACTGACGCGAAGAATGAAGAGGTTCAAACAAAAAATCAGGTTCTGAGTCGACGTATTTGGATTGTGGATGAATAAGAAAGCCTCTATAGGGTTTTCTGAGAAGACTCGGAGAATTTCCGGAGTATTTACAACGTCAATTGGCAACGAAGCACTTCAAAACACTTGAGCATTTTAGCCATAAGAAATTCGATACATGAAGGAGATCTATTATTATATTATTATTACACAACTTAATCACATTCCAAGCAACAACAACATAATGTCATAGTTCTTTTCATACGGGTATTATATGAAGAAAAGTAGTCTCTTGTGGCCGAGCAAATTTTTGGGAAGCTAACTATATTTACACATTTCGTCAAGTATTCTCAGATTCGTCCAGCAGGCTGTATTACAAAAAGCGGAAATTATCCGCAAGTGTGCATCCATTCCGATTAGCGAGATTGTGGTCTTAGCACAATCATTTTGCACGGAAATTTTTGTCTGCTGTTTATTTTAGCAGCTAATGTTTTATTTTCTACGCTTAAATTATGATTGAACGTAAAGTGGGACTGTTGAAGATATCGCGAATTATGACAGCCGCGATGAGACCGGAAAATCGAGATAAAGGTCAATTTACTAATGGATGACGGGTAAAAACCACGTCTGAAAGAGAAATCTACGCCATTAATAAACAGTCAAGTGCAGAAGAGAATTGTTTAAATTCAAAAATGTTGAAGACTTGAAGAGGTTGGTTGAAATGTATCCGCCAAACAAAAACAAATCTATCTAGGGAAATCCTTTGCAGGGGGTTAGAGTTAGGATGAAACTCTAGGCGGGGGATTGATCCATAGTGCGGTTGCGCGCATAAAAGGCCTGACTGACGGCCTCGCGCATTCTAAGAATTCTAAGGCTCCTTAAACCATACCTCGACTAAATCTGTTTGTCAGAGAGTTACCAATATATTCGTCCTTTGAACTTACCTGTTTGGTTGGTTGGGTAACAGGCGGTCCGATTGGCTCCTGTTTGATTGGTTCCGTGGTTCTTGGAATAGGATCAGATTGATTGGACCTATTGATCCTGATCCGCTTACGAATCGGAGCTTACCTGTACCCTTCAAGCATCAGTTGTGGAACTGATGGAGTAATTCAGTCTTGTTAAAGGGATGGTGGGTGCGTATTTCGTCCGCGTTGATCCCTGTGCGCTGAGTCGTCTGCGCTTATTGCGTGACAATAACTTCGGATGTTATCGGATTACGGTTGCGTTGCATTCGAGTGTCATACTGCTCGTGCGTCATCGATATCCTGGGGCGTATGCATCGTGACTAACCTCATTAAACGGTTAATTCCTGTATTTTGAAGGACGTTTTAACAGAAAAATTAAGATCATAAACGATGACAAACCATATTTTTTAGTCCATCATCATTGAATTTAATATTAACCAAACCTTTGAATTTAATAATTATAACTTCAAATGTATGCACAGCAAGCGCGATTGTACGGCATGGTTCAATAGCATAACTCAACAGTTCAACGTAAACAATTCGAAAGCCAAACACAACAATCCGGGGTTTTACCATGGATAATAAAAAGACTGGATAAATAGTTGAAAATCGTGATATCACGAAGATGTCACGAGTACGCAGATTTTGCTGAGTTTCTCTTTGACTTCTCCATATTTTCGTATTCAGGTAGCGACAGTATATTGAGATTCCAAAAAGTTTCATCGTCTCACAAACCTGCCTAAGCCACGACTAAGTGGTCGAGGTAAATGGTGTTCGTCTTTGTTTCAGCTGTTTTCGTTTTGTTGTGAAGAAACTGGCGTCACAAAAACTATCGTTGTTTTAGTTGAACTATTAGTCTATTTGCGACGCGTTTTTCACCGTCTAAAATTGGAACTTTTCGCCTAAAATGAGTAATGGTAGTTGGATATTCCATCGTAAAGTGGCATTGTTATATTTTTTGGTAGTTTGACTATCATTTTTAGCTGTTTTATTGCTAAAAGTTGCGATTTATGGAGATTTTGTGACGTCACGATTTTCAACTACGTTTTCACGCGATCAACTGGTGCCTTAACCAATCAGCACGCTGGAAACGTCACATATCTCCCCTGTGCTTCGTAATCTTCACTGGTTGCCGGTGAGATCAAGGATTGTATTTAAGATACTAATAATTACTTTCAAAGCTTTGCATGGCCAGGCGCCTGTTTATATTACTGATAAGAATAAATTATACTTAAAAATCAGCCTATTTACATAACTATTCTTAAAACGCTCAGTTCTTATATGTAGGGTTTCTTAACTTAAAGGATGAATCTTTTACTCTTGGTAGAAGAGATCTTAACGGATGCTCATGTGACTGAGATTTTATCTTATAAAAAATGCGCCTATCTCTTTTCTCAAGCAAGTCATAATTCGAATAAAGTTTAGATGAATATTTCCTTTTATGACACCTTTTTAAAAAACACTGTACTGTAGCAAGATCTGATGTGCTAGCTCCATAAATTGAAAGACCATATGTCAATTTGGGTAAGATAAGAGATACAAATAGATGGTCTATTTCCTTTTGAGTACAGCCCTCTTTCCTAAGGCTTCTTATAACAAAAAGACATTTATTTGCTTCTTTAAGCTTAATCGCAACATGCTTAGCAATGTAAGCTAACTATGCACATAGTTATACGCTATACAGATACAGTACAAAGTTAGAAACAATTCACAAATTTATTTATCTTTATTTATTTTATTTGCCACAAATAATAAGTTAAAATAATTACAACGAATTCGTAAATATAGCATGCAGTATTCTTCTTTAGGGTTTAAAGACTTTATAGGTACTGTAACAGAAGATCTGACACCATCAGACCGCAGACTGTTCCACAATTTGGGAACAAAGTATCGCCATGATCTACTCAGAAAGTTTTACAGGGGGGGGGGGGTGTAAGCACACTTCAACCGATTGACGCATCGGTAAATATTGTCTTTTCGTTGGGTGCCTACTAAAATGACCCTGGTCAGCTGGTGAAATGGTTAATTAGTCCTACGTTAATAACGCACTCTCAATACGAAATGAAAACATGATGACATTTTAATAAATTTATGTCTTTGGTGTTCTTAAATATTGATCAACGACAACATTAGTGAGTCTTAAATTTGGTAGTTTAAAATTAGTTTAAACTGATAAGTGCTAAAAGTTAATGATTCTACTTGTCCGTGTTAAATCGAACACGTCTAAAATATAACTTCTGCCGACTAAAATATAACTTCTGCCGACTGAAACTCGTAAAAAATGTGGGGGTGTCGCGGCTGGTCTGAGCCTCAGGATATCTAGCCCGCGATAATTATGTCACTCACCTACGATCATAAAAAAACACCAACAATCCCAGTTCATTCATGCTTTCTCGCAAAGTCATGCCCAGAATCTGAAGTCCCATATAATAACGAGACAGTTTGAAAATACGAAACACTGGATGAGATATTGAACAGCAACTCGTTGGTAAAAGCGAACGAGATAAAGAAGGGAAGCATAGCGACCAAGTCGATGACATTTAACACTTCTTTCAGGAATTTCAACTTGTTTGGTGAAGAGACGAGGCGTGTTAAGTACTCAAAGGAGAACCAAGCTATGCAAGCGGATTCGATCACGAAAAAGGTTTTTCCGGACGCATCTTGCTATCTGAATTGTGGCAACGTCTCTATGCAAAATAACATACAACGTTACAACGTTACCCGAACACCTTGCTGGCGAATGATATGCGAATGATGAGATTCTGGGACGTCAATTCTGGGACGTCAAGAGTACTTTCTTGTAACAGAGCTTGTTTCGATGCTGTTCTCGCATACTATCAAAGCAAGGGAATCATAAGTCGACCTCACGGCGTCCCAGAATCCTTATTCGAATGAACTTGAGTTTTATGATCTTGGCGAGAAAGTGATGGAGAAATTCAGAGTCAACGACCAGCAAAATCAGTCTAATCGGCGCGGGAACTCAGAAAGTCCAATGCCTCAACGACGTATTTGGAATCTATTTAAATATCCAGAGACATCAAACGCAGCACGATGCATCGCATGGTTAAGCTGCAGCGTTGTTCTTCTGTCTATTATGTAGAACTTCGTACTTTTGGCCACAAATGTTAAACGCATATCGACCGTCACATATATGTACTTTGATTTTAGAGCAATGAATTCTAGTTCATCTAAGGTTTGATCTTTAGAGTCCTTTCTGGTTACGCTATTCGTGACTGTGCCGGTAATGACACAATACTTTCTATGCATGTGGGTCATCAATACGTATATGGAATAAGTGACTGCCGCAACCGGGAATCGCCCGCCTAGGTCTGCGAATCGGCGCTCTAACCTTTGAGCTATTGAGACACGGTCAGAACAGTCAGTGTTTTTTCCATATACAGACATCTCATCTAACCATAATGTGGAACAAGGCCTCTCCAGCGCACTTCTCAAAGTAGCGAAGCGATACACAACTTCTTGTATACAGAGGGCTTTAAGAATAATAATTAAGATTACCAGATAGGATTTTTTAACACAGTCGTATACATATATGGAAAAGCGACTGCCCCAACCGGGAGACCCTATAGGTCTCAGAATCAACGTTTCGGCGCTCTAGTCAGTGAGTTTTGTTCTACCGGACACCAACAGGTATAATACATGTCATCTAACCAGATTTCTAATTCCACGATTGGCCGAGTTTAAAAACAAACAACATTTCCGAATATTCGTCCCAGTGACATATTTCAAACGATTAATTGATTTTCAAACCTTTGCCTTACACAGTCCTTCACCATTTTTTTCAAGAAATTGTGCATTTTGACTTGTTCCGCTCGATATAATACTAAACTCTGTAGCGGCTTCACTTTCATAGAAATGTTTTCCTCGTTTACTTCCTGTGCTATTTCTGCGACAACGAGAATTACGTCGTCTCAATCGATCAAAAAATTCTTTAAGGGCCATGTGCTTTTCAGCGTCCTTCCTTCTGCCTTTGGAATTAATTTTGGCTTGTTGACATTTGGTATAAAAGCGTTCGAAGTTTGCCACTATCACAGGAACTGGTAGAGCTATGGCCAAGATACCAGTACATGCACAAACCGAGCCGACCAACTTGCCCCCTAGGAAGAAGATATTGGGAATATGTAACAGCTGATGACCATGTATGGTGCGTTTTTTTCTGGTGATGAAGGAGATGATGTTATAGTGATCTGATGATATTGATCGGATGACGATGATAGTGATCTGATGATGATTATGACGATGATAATGATCTGATGGTGATGATAGTGATATGATGGTGATGATGACGACGATGATAGTGATCTGATGGTGATGATTATGATGATGATAGTGATCTGATGGTGATGATTATGATGATGACTGATATGATGGTGATGATAACGACGATGATAGTGATCTGATGGTGATGATAGTGATGATGACGGCGATGATAGTGATCTGATGTTGATGATGATGATGATGATAATGATCTGATGATGATGATCTGATGATGATGATAGTGATGATGATAGTGATCTGATGATGATGATTGTGATCTGATGATGATGATAGTGACCTGATGGTGATGATAATAGTGATCTGATGGTGTTGGTAGTGATAATGATAATGATCTGATGATGATGATAGTGATCTGATGATGATGATGATGATGATGATAGTGATCTGATGATGATGATGGCGATGATGATGATGATGATAGTGATCTGATGATGATGATGATAGTGATCTGATGATAGTGATCTGATGATGATGATGATAGTGATCTGATGATGCTGATAGTGATCTGATGATGATGGTGATGATGATGGTGATAATGATAATGATGATGATAGTGATCTGATGATGATGATGGTGATCTGATGATGACAGTGATCTGATGATGATGATGATAGTGATCTGATGATGATGATAGTGATCTGATGATGATGGTGATGATAGTGACCTGATGATGATGATGACGATGGTAGTGATCTGATGATGACGATGATGATAGTGATCTGATGATGATGATGATGATTATAGTGATCTGATGATGATTATAGTGATCTGATGACGATGATTATAGTGATCTGATGATGATGATTATGGTGATCTGATGATGATGATTATAGTGATCTGATAATGATGATTATAGTGATATGATAATGATGATTATAGTGTTCTGATGGTGATGATTATAGTGTTCTGATGGTGATGATGATGATGATTATAGTGATCTGATGATGATGATTATAGTGATCTGATGGTGATGATGATGATTATAGTGATCTGATGATGATGATAGTGATCTGATGATGATGATGATTATAGTGATCTGATGATGATGATGATTATAGTGATCTGATGATGATGATTATATTGATCTGATGGTGATGACGATGATGATAGTGATCTGATGATGATGATGATAGTGATCTGATGATGATTATAGTGATCTGATGGTGATGACGATGATTATAGTGATCTGATGATGATGATGATGATTATAGTGATCTGATGATGATGATGATAGTGATCTGATGATGATTATAGTGATCTAATGGTGATGACGATGATGATAGTGATCTGATGATGATGATGATAGTGATCTGATGATGATTATAGTGATCTGATGGTGATGACGATGATTATAGTGATCTGATGGTGATGATGATGATTATAGTGATCTGATGATGATGATGATTATAGTGATCTGATGGTGATGATGATGATTATAGTGATCTGATGATGATGACGATGATGATAGTGATCTGATGATGATGATGATAGTGATCTGATGATGATGATTATAGTGATCTGATGGTGATGACGATGATTATAGTGATCTGATGATGATGATGATAGTGATCTGATGGTGATGATGATGATTATAGTGATCTGATGATGATGATGATTATAGTGATCTGATGGTGATGATGATGATTATAGTGATCTGATGGTGATGATGATGATTATAGTGATCTGATGATGATGATGGTGATAGTGATCTGGTGATGATGATTATAGTGATCTGATGATGATTATAGTGATCTGATGATGATTATAGTGATCTGATGATGATTATAGTGATCTGATGGTGATGACGATGATAGTGATCTGATGATGATGATGGTGATAGTGATCTGATGATGGTGATTATAGTGATCTGATGGTGATTATAGTGATCTGATGGTGATGACGATGATGATAGTGATCTGATGATGATGATGATGGTAGCGATCTGATGATGATGATGATGATGACGATGGTAGTGATCTGATTGTGCTTGTGTTAATGTGTTGGAAATTGAAATGTCATTAAAATAAGTCAACATTGACGTTGTGACGTTGCACCTTGAGCTTTCAAACAATTTCAAAATGATGGCATTTAAAAGCAGGAAAATAGCAACGTCATTTTGCCGTCACAAAAGCAATATGTGCAAATCCTTACAAAATGTCGTTGGATACATGTCGCCATAGCCAACTGTTGTCATGGTAACGATTGCCCACCAGAACGAATGTGGAATGCTTTTGAAACTAGTGTCTGTCACACTTCTTTCAGCAGTATAAATAGCACTGGCAAACAACACCACTCCTAAAAAGGAATAGTTCGTGTGAACACAAGCGTACAGAGGGTCGGTTGTAGACATTTGTATATCAATATTTCCAGAGACCAGAATATAACTATCTTTCCAAAATATAACTAGAAATTGCAGTGTGAAAGTGCTGGCGAGATTTGAAGCGTACACTTCAACTTAGCAACGTAAGAAATAGCGTCAAATCGATAACACATATCACTGCATGAAAAAATGGATTTACTCAAATTTACAACTCCGAAAATATGGAGCAAATTTATTCAAATGTCGCATTTACTATAGGAGTAAACATGGTGAATGCCGCATTTGCTTCATATTTGCGCAAAAGTGAGCAAATGCGGCAGTCAGCAAGTTTACTCCTATAGTAAATATAATATTTCAATAAATTTGCTCCATATTTGCTCATATTGTAAATTTAAGTAAATCCATATTTTCGTGCAGTGTATACTGTCCTTCTTAGATAGTGATTTTCGTTGAAATGGAGTTGATTAGATTTCCTTGTCCTATCTTATGTCTCCCCTGTCGTAGTAAGAGCACTTTAATGTGGATATTTTAACTTAGTCTTATAGCTAATTAAAACAGTTATGTAATTTGTATTTCTATACGTGGCAACTCCACTGAACAATGAATATAATACCATCATTATTTTCATAATTATTTCAATAATCACGCGATTATTTTGCGTACAAAAGTCATCGATATTCCGTTTTCGTTTCACTTTACGTTTTATATACTATTTGGCATTTGTGGATACTTGGATAAAGGATTTTGTTAATTTTAATGTGTTTATGTTTATGTCGAGCTTTAAATGTCGCATTCATTCCTTTGTTTTGCCTTTTACTTTGTCCTAATTATGCTTATGTTGAAGTGAAAAACAACGGGTTGCTTGTATGAGGTCGGACTGACTTTAATATAGTGTTTTAGAATTTATTAATCAATCAGTGATCGTGAGGTATACTAAACAAGCGCAGAAATGCAGAGGAAAGACAGGCTAGTCTGAGTCTTAGCTATCTGGCCCACGCGGATAATTATATTATGTGATCTGACTCACCTACGATCAAAAAAAACACCAACAATCCCAGTTCTTTCATGCTTGCTCGCAACGTCATGCCCAGAATCTGAAGTCCTGTGGAATAACGAGACAGTTTGAAAATACGAAACACTCGCACTAAGCGAACGATACGAATAATGGCCATGGACGAGACATTGGATTCGTTGGTGAAAGCCAACGAGATAAAGAAGGGGAGAATAGCGACCAAGTCGATGACATTTAACACTTCTTTCAGGAATTTCAACTTGTTTGGTGAGGAGAGGAGGCGAGTTAAGTACTCAAAGGTGAACCAAGCTATGCAAGCGGCTTCGATGACGAAAAAGACTTCGTGATTTTTAGTTTTTCTGGACGCATCTTGCTCTCTGAATTGCGGCAATGTCTCTATGCAAAATAACACAATAGACAGAAGAACAACGGTGCAGCTTAACCATGCGATGCATCGTGCTGGATTTGATGTCTCGGGATACTCAAATAGCTTCCAAATACGCCGTTGCAACCTGGATCTGGGCATTGGCGTTTCTGTTTTCCCGCGCAGATTAGAATTTTGCTGGTCGTTGACTCTGAATTTCTCTATCACTTTCTCACCAAGATCATAAAACTCAAGTTCATTCAAGAATAAGGATTCTGGGACGCCGTGAGGTCGACTTATGATTCCCTTGCTTTGATAGTATGTGAGAACAGCATCGAAACAAGCTCTGTTGCGATCAAGAAAGTACTCCTGACGTTTTTCGTCCCAGAATTGCACCATTCGCATTTCATTCGCCAGCAAGGTGTTCGGGTAACGTTGTAACGTTGCATGTAGAACTTCATACTTTTGACCACAAATATTAAACGTGTATCGACCGTCACATATATACTTTGAGTTTAAAGCAATGTCAATCAACTCTCGTTCGTCTCGTTCATCGCCATTCATGTCTGTGCCATTAAGAGACGCAATGAATACTGTCATCTTTATCAAATGATGTGTCGTGTCTGAGTTATCACCATTTAAATTTTACACCATCTAAAATCTATTGCCATCCCAAATCTGCTTCAATCGCGACGACAACCTCTTGGTCGGTTAATCACTTCAGATTTGTAATGTACATCGAAGCTGTCTCAGTCTTCTCTATCTAGTCACACTACTTGTAGCGCTGCATAATATTAAATTCGCCTGCATGTGCAGTCGCGTGTTGCTAATTGTGCAAATTGGTCACTCACGAGTTTTGTAAAAAAATGTGCTGGTGGCTATATACGGATCTGCATAAAATAAATACATCCGAAATCGCAAAATATAACATTTTAGATCACGTACGGGGAAAATATTATCACTTAAAAATTAAATATTAGGAATGTGAAGGTTCACAGGATTTACTTGCCAGTGGAATACAGAATCACTATCTTGTACTATTTACATAGAAATGCCTGAAATGCATGACTCCTCTATATCGTACCGAAACGACATTTAAGATCAGCTTGCAGTGTGACCTTTTAGTCATCATGAACCATATAACTTGAAATACAGAGCCTTCTGTGTCCGCGCCTTTGGGATTCACTACCCTATTTTATTAGAAATAGTAAATCTGTTGAGAGCTTCAAATCACATGTGAGAACCTATCTTTTTTAGACAGGCATATCCTATCATTCTTAACTTTTAATACTATATCTTATATGTTTTATCACCTAATGTGATTATGTCGTTATATTTTATGATGTACTACATCTTATTCTATATTCCTTGTAAAGCGCCAATGGACTGTAGGGAATTGACGCTACTTATATAAATGTTATTTTTATTATTATTATGGGAGTAAAGCGGAGTGAGAGAGGAGCTTAATCGAAATTAAAGTGCAGTCGACTCTAGCCGCTGATGCGGTATTGAAAAAACCCGAACACCAATACCGAAAAAAAATACCGGTAATATCGAATATACCGGTATTTTTACAAATCAAAATTTCGCGAAACTCAAATGTTTTTTAGTATAATAGCAGTCGCGCGCGTTCACAGAAAATATCTAAGCGTGATAAATTTAAGATGCCTCCTTGTTCTTAATGGCCTTCTTGCACAGTTGACATATGGAATCGGAATCATCGCTTTCAGTGTTGCCTTTCTTGAAATAACTGCAAACGGCACTTCGCATTAAATCTGTTGTCGCGCTTCTTAAAAATTGAAAGTTGATACATTTAAGGTGGCTCCCTACTGTTTCTTGAAAGGTGGCAAAAATGCAAATTTCAATCTCGAAAAGTGCCCATGGATATTTCGGAAAAGACTGAAACTAAAGCTATGCATAGAATAACTTTCAGGGCATACTATTAATGGCTAAAGTGTTTCATCTGTTGCTATGACAACAGTGACGTTTCAAAATGGCCGAAAATGAACATTTAATCTAATTTATTTCGCAAACGAGTCGGTGACCCGATTTTTTGGCATTTAAACATTTCTTTTAGTTTAATTAATAAATAGGCAGATTAAAAAAAAATTCTGTAGATCCAATTATTTTACACAAAATAAATCATGTTTTTTTAGTTTTTTAAAAAATTGGATCTACAGAATTTTTTAAATTTGCCTATTCATTAATTAAACTAAAAGAAATGTTTAAATGCCAAAAAAATCGGGGGTCACGGACTCGTTTGCGAAATAAATTAGATTAAATGTTCGTTTTCGGTTGTTCATAGCAACATATGAAACACTATAGCCATTAATAGTATTTGATGCCCTGAAAGTTATTCTATGCATAGCTTTAGTTTCAATCTTTTCCGAAATATCCATGGGCACTCTTCGAGATTGAAATTTGCATTTTTGCCACCTTTCAAGAAACAGTAAGGAGCCACCTTAATAGGTTCAGCTAAACGTTTTTTCTATACGAATACCGGTATCAGCGAAAATAATGTAACACACAACCGATAATATCGAAAGTTTCGATATTTTCGGTATCTGAGAATTAGAATATCGAATATTCGGTATTTTAAAAATACCGGTATTTACCGAAATATCGATATAACTTGAACCTTCAAGGGAAATAGAAAAAGGTTCGAGTTGAGAACAATTGACCGGAAATAAGGAAAAAACGGTGTTTACTGTGTATTTTTATTCATAGTGTCATTTTAATTTTAATATTTCAATTCATACAGCGTCATTATTAATATATGCAGTGTAATTTTAAGGAGTTAAGCCGGCAAAGCTTGTTGAAGATACTATAAGCAAGCGAAATCTGAACTTGGACTAACACATTTTTTGTAATGCAAAAAAAGACAGAATACACGACGGCTTCAAAATAAATTCAATTTTTGGACTACAGAACTGTATTTTTTTGACTTGTCACGTCTTGACAAACGTTGTTCGAGTTATCGAGGGTAAAATTATATAGAAAATGACCTGAAGGGAAACGAAAATTGTTTCGAGTTAGCGGGAGGTTCGAGTTACCGAGGGTTCGACTTTAATCCAAATTAAAGTACTTGAGAACTGTTATGGAATATTCTGGAAGGTTGGTGTCCTGCCAGTTTCCCTCTCTGACGAATGGCGTTAGAAACATTACATCTCCTACACACGATTTCGGTAGTACAGCAACCTTTCAGAGACTCAGAGTATTTGATTTGTATTTTACACTGCCTACACACGTAAAAATCTCACAGGCTGTAACAAGGTTGTTGGTTCAACATGCCTGTAACAACATTGTCAACATGACAGAACATGACTGTTAAAATAACAAGACTGTTCAAGCATGTTTCAACATTTTGTGACAGGCTTGTTGAATCGACAGCAGTTGTTCATGCGTGTTAGAACATGCAAAAACCAGTCTGATAGAACAAACAAGTTCATGGCTGTTGTAATAACGCTGTTCAACCTTTATTATTTCATCGTGCTCTGACAACATGTTGTATCATGCATGAACATGTTGTTCAATGCTGTTCAAGCCTGTTCGATTATCAGCCATGAACAATACTGTTCCAACATCCATGAACAGGCCTGTTGACAACCCTGTTCAAGCTGGCCAGCTCAACCCTGTTCAAGCCTGTTAATATCAACCATGTTTTTGGCTGTTAACAGGTAAAAACAGACTGTGCATTTTTACGTGTGTACGCTGGCCACAACACGTTTATATACAGGGGGTAGGAAGCTTGGTAAACTTAGGGGGGCCGGCCAAAGCAAAATTTTCGTTGTACCTGTTGACATTGTTTGAAACAATGTCAACATAAGGTACAACGAAAACATTTTGTTTCGTTTTTTTTTCAACCAGGCTAACTTTTAGCCTCAATCATTCCACGATTTCCGCCCTTCTGCTTAGTTAAAAAAGAAAGCCTACTATAGAGTAGAGCCGCGTAAACTAGAGAAATATTAGTACTTTAGTTTAGTAAAACACTCGGGTTAACATGCAAATATATTGTGATTATTTTTTTTTAATTACTTCTATGACAGTTTAACAGAACATTAATAGGAAGATGTTGTTTTCGAACTTGTCGGTAATATCATACATTCATACGATTTCAAATACTTCTACTGCTGCAATTTTTCTTTCAAATTCAATTATTTTTGGGGGGCCGAAAGCTATTCCTTCCTACGCCCCTGCGTTTATGTAATTCGCTTGAAAGGATGTTAGGACTGTTAGTGAGCAAATCAAATTCGTTATCTGTTTTTAATCTTTGAGGAGTTTTTGTGAGAGAAAGAGAGAAGAGATAGAGCATCTTTGTGTTGTAGCGAAATATGAAAGTCATACAGAATACATCCATTATTTAAAACGACCGAAATTTCCTTGACGATTATCTTTGCGATCAACAAACGTATTAGTTGCGACGCCCTCCTCCTCCGTAGCCACAACTCTTGGGAGCGCGGTGCATGCCTGCGAAGGAAGAGGCTAGCGACGTCTAGCAAGCAACATTTATCTAGTGTTCTCTGCTGATGCAGCGTTGTCATGCAGGTTGCTGAACTTTTCTTGCATCATTGTTGAGCCATATGTCTTCAATCTTCTTCAAAACGATCTTAAATAATCTTTAACGTAATAAATTGGCGTTGAAACTACGAATACTTATCTCGAGAAATCTACAGATGACGCGCTGAATGAGACTCCGAAACATCAGTCACCAATAATAGTATTTCTCGAGACTACAACAACCTTGGACCATTTACTTTATTTGCAAGTAAATTACTGTATTATTGACAGTGAGAAGATAGTGCGAAGTGTTCAATACAAATAATTTTCAATTTATCTAATGGTGACAATACTATTCGATTTTTACATTTCAAACAACAAATATTTTTATATACTGTTTATGCCCCTCTGTATACCTGGACGATGTATTATTGGCAGTCTTAACTTCGTTCCACTTGTACTTATTCTGTATTAGTAACTCAAATCATCTATAGCATAACAGTGAGTTAAATAGCCGGGAGGAGATTTGGACCTTTATAACTTCAATTGGGTCGTGTCTGAGTCGTCTTCTTGACGATCTTTTTTAGTATCCGCGAGGGGTTGGACGAAATGAGAGATTGTTACGATCGGACATGCCTGTATGATTAAATACATCATGGAACTGCTAACCCCAAAACAATATAACAGCTAAACATTATTTAACTCGTTAACATGAATTTAAAATGTAAAAGCTTTCTCACCAAATGTAATCTTTTTCAAACTCCATCTACGGATGTTTGTACGAGATTCATTGTTTACTGCGCGCAAGGAATTGTGGTTAAATGTAACAGTCGCGCCATCTTTTTCGGTACCGTCAATTAAGTTTCGACATGTCTGATATCAATTAAGTTTCGACATAGTCTGATATGGTCTGGAAACTTGGCAAATACAGAAATTCAGGACTACAGAAAAATTGCGATTTATGTTGGACGGTACCTGACCGTGCACAAACCCTTTGTTTTAGGTTTATTAATATTTATACAACATGGTTGAACGATTAAACCCAAACATTGCTATTGGATAATTCAGTGCTTCATTATATAAAAAATATACAATGTATTCACCAAGCGTCAGCGTGCACAAATTTGCATAAAGGCGAACAAAAAGATAGAACAAAGATGTCCGTTGAGTTTCCACACCATGCCTCCATTGACTATGGTTGCGATATTGGTAACACTTTTTTTTTCATGCCCCAATTTCATACTCTTCCAACGAACATGTCTCTCTCTTTTTCCAGTGTCTAATCATACTTGGATTTTCTCTGTTCGCTGAATCTGTTTTCTTCCCACATCATAGTTACCATCGCACTTGAAATATTAGGACTACAGAAAAAATTAGATTCCTGTATTGGTAACTCATTGTCGTATTTCGTGCCCAATTTCCCGCTCCTTTCCTGTATTATTTGAGCACAAAGTGACTTTCTTTCACAACGCTCTACCGTTAAACCCCTCATCAGGATCATTCAAGTTATTTCTCGAGTTTTTTCGTTTCCTCGGTAACTTCTGAGTCGTCTGTAGTGACTGAACTTTACGGCCTGGTGTATATCACGTGTGTGCAACATATCAAAGTGTCACGGGCAGTTACCCGGAGTAATTTATGTTCCGTTATAATTATTGTGAATCGATCTTACCAAAATATTCATCTTACCACTCCTCGAACTATACTGAGATGTGCGGGTTTACCGAGTACGTTTACCCGGGTGGTATATATGCTCCGTGACGTGTGAAAACTGTAGTACAGAACCTTGCATTGCAATGTTTGCTGCTTTATACGTTTGATGCCCGCATTTCATCAATGTCGTCACCAATCCCCTTGGTCCCAGGCTTATCTCCTGTTTTTTGGATGCCCGAGTATTGACCCATGTCAAAATAGAGTTCCTCGTCCGACTTTGCTGTCCCGCGTCGTCTTCTTAGCAGGACCAGGAATTTCTTGAGACGATTGCTTTTTTCAATCTTTTCTTCGCTCACTGGCGTGTTCCCAGTTTCCCGGCGCTGTGCTTTGCTGTAGAAGTGTTCAAAGTTTGAGACGATAACGGGAACAGGGAGAGCAATAGCAAGGATTCCTGTACATGCACAAAGACATCCCACCAACTTACCACCTTAAATATGAAAGAAAGGCAAACGAAACTTCAGAATAATAATAATGATCAACTTTATTTAATGAGGGTGACAACCAGTGGCGGAAATTCGCCTTTTTCGGTGGTGGGGCAAAGCCTCTTAAATTTCCGACAGGTTTATTCGCTACGTAACCAATTTTTTTGCACACAAAAATGGACAAATAAAGAAACTAAAAATGGTTTGGATACACAAATTAAAACATTAACCTTTTTTTGCGCTTGTAGTCGCTGTCGAATACTCTTTGCAGGACGGGTTTCAATCTTCACTCTTTTTAGACTTTTCGACATATTTCGACGATTTCGATCGCTATTTCTTTATTTTGGTTTGCAGTGGTACTATTGTAATAAGTTTTTTATTTAGTTTAATTAGTTTGTTAGATTTATCACTCTTATAGGAGGACGGAATACCCCAACAGGCTAGAAGGCCAATTATAGGGGTTCCGAGGGCCTATACGATTTAAGGTCGTTATCCAAGAACACTCGAAAGTCTTACCATTTGCTGGTATTATTGCAAAGGCAGCACTTTCTCCTCAATTATTTTTAAGACCCGCAGTGGTGGTGGTCCGACACAGGATTTGAACCTGACATGTCTCGCAGCTCATACACATGTGTGGTAACCACTAGATTACTAGATGGCTCCTCAGATGTCTCCTCATTTTGCATGTGTTTTACAAGATAACGTGAGATATTTATAAGTTCTGTAACATTTTTTCCCATTTTCAATATATTCCTTAAGTATTTCCGAAATTCCGACAAAAAGTGGAAAATTCCGACAAATTAGCGATTTGACGACAGGTGGTGGGGCGGTTGCCCCCCCACCCCACCACAATTTCCGCCACTGGTGACAACAGTTCACATTGACAAACCTGTGGCCTTTCTAAAAATCTAAGATAATTACATTAAAACTAGAGATATATACTAAATATGATAGGATTAAAAAATATAAGTTAATAATAAAATTATAAACTATACTAGAGGTTAAAATGTTCAATGTCCTCATAAGATTGCCTATAAAATTTTAAGATATTTTTCTGGAACATACTTATGAAAAAAGCTTGGTAGAGAGTTCCATAATCGTGATACTGACACTGAGAAAGATCGACCCCCTTTGGTTTCACAAGAGAAACGAGGACAAACTAAATTAATAGAGCAATGCCTACTGGCTCTGCTTCATTTTGTGTTCCACGAGAAAGCCTTTGAAATAATTTTTTAACTAAATTTTCTCATTCAGTAATGTCGATGTTAGTGCAATAGTTTATTAAATAGGTTGCCTCACGCTATGTAAGCACGTGCGGCCATATTGTATTTTATGCTTCTGGATACCGCCATTTTGTGTCATTTTGGAGTTTGCTCGACGGCTCAGGTTCGATGTACAGTGGAGGTTTCTTTTCAAGGGGTAAGTACTTCATCTTGCAGTCTACTGCACCATACTGCACCCTAATGCACCCTAATGCACTCTACTGCACTCTACTGCAGTCTACTACAGTCTATACTGCACATTGCTCCTTACTTACCATGCATCTAAACCATAAATCGGCTTCTACTTCAGTCTACTGCACGCTACTGCAGTCTACTGCACGCTACTGCAGTCTACTGCACCCTAATGCACTCTACTGCAGTCCACTGCACCCTGACGCAGTCTACTGCACCCTATTTCTACTGCACGCTACTGCAGTCTACTGCAGTCTACTTCAGTCTATTGCACCCTAATGCACTCTACTGCAGTCTACTGCACGCTACTTCAGTCTACTGCAGTCTACTTCAGTCTACTTCACTCTACTGCACGCTACTTCAGTCTACTGCAGTCTACTGCACGCTACTTCAGTCTACTTTAGTCTACTTCAGTCTATTGCACCCTAATGCACCCTACTTCAGTCTACTGCAGTCTACTGCACCCTACTGCACTCTACTGCACGCTACTGCAGTCTACTTCAGTCTACTTCAGTCTACTGCACTCTACTGCACGCTACTACAGTCTACTGCAGTCTACTGCACCCTAATGCATCTTACTGCACTCTACTGCAGTCTACTGCAGTCTACTGCACCCTAATGCAGTCTACTGCACCCTACTGCAGTCTACTGCACCCTACTGCAGTCTACTGCACGCTACTTCAGTCTACTTCAGTCTACTGCACCCTACTGCACTCTACTGCACGCTACTGCAGTCTACTTCAGTCTACTTCAGTCTACTTCAGTCTACTTCAGTCTACTGCACTCTACTGCACGCTACTGCAGTCTACTGCAGTCTACTGCACCCTAATGCATCTTACTGCACTCTACTGCACCCTAAGTCTACTGCACCCTAATGCAGTCTACTGCACCCTACTGCAGTCTACTGCACCTTACTGCAGTCTACTGCACCTTACTGCACACTACTTCACCTTATTGCAGCGTACTGCTACATACTACCTTGTCCCGCCTTGAGACATAATAATAGGCATACATGAAGTACTTACCGGGTTAGGGGTATCCTGCAAGATGAAGTATATACCTTTCAAGGTGCAAGAAAGACAAGCACTTAATGACGACTCAATAACGTCAAAATTGAAAAGAAAACCAGCGCTGTACCGTCGAGCAAACTCGAAAATGGCGGCGTCCATATGCATAAAATACGAGAATGAAAATGTTATTTCTCGAGTACAAGAGCAGATACCGTAAAACTATTAACATTTCTAAACATACTTTAAAGTTCCCTTTGAATAATATTCGTAAAGCTCCCGGCAACACTATCTAGATTAGCACTGGACTAGACTCGCAAGGTTGCGGAGTTGACAGAATACATACCAGCTCGCTTCTTCTACACTTACCAAGTGTTTTGGGGTACATGTCGCCATAACCAACAGTTGTCATGGTAACAATTGCCCACCAAAACGAGTGGGGAATGCTATGAAATAACCCATCTTTGTCATCAAACTCCGCGTAATAGACAGCACTGGAGAATAAAACCACGCCTAAAATAGAATAGACGATAATTTGAAAGTGCTTATACCAGGATCATTTTTATTTTCTGCCAAATAGTAATTTCCACCAATATCATACTAGGAACAAGGCCAAACTCCATTTGCCAAGAGCTAAGACAAACTGGGGAAAACATAAATTAATATACTACGCTCTGAACGATTATAATAATTTAAATTCAGACCTTTCTAATACTAAGTCACTCTCATTGTTCAAACTTAAATGAGGTAAATTATCCTCTTAATTACTAATATGTAATCATATCTATATCTTATTATCTTTTATTCACTTATTTCATTTATGTCACACAGGGCCCCATTGAAAAACACTTCGGTGACATGGGCTCCCTGTTTAAATATTATTATTATTATTTACCGGCTAATGGTCCTGGGGACCAGGTTGAGCTGAAATACTTAGTAGCAGCAGAATTGTGATGAGCTCAGGCCGTACTCAAGACCTCGGTCTCAGGACCTCCCGGTCGGTACATACATGCCGTATTTCCTCGATTAAGCGCCCCGGGGCGCTTATTACAAAATATACAAAATCATGTCAAGAATAAGAAAGTAATTTCTCAAATAAAATACAAGAGAGTATCTAACGAGAAAAATACAAGAGAGTATCTAACGATAACCAAAGTTTAACAACAAAAACGAACATTTGCGGTTTGTTTATATATTGTCAGTCGCGGTAACTGCACGCGGTAACTTCAACAAAACTTTTAAGAAAACAAAAGAATGAAAAAAGTTAAGTAAAATATTCTCTACAATCCTATTCTACATCAATCAATTCATCATCTTCTCCATCAGACTCTAAAAGTGTCAGTACTGGTGCAGTATGTGTATATGGCGCTAGAACAGCACACTTAAGAATTGCAGAGAAATTACACGAGCTGGTGAAAGCGAAAGAAACGTACAGGCACATGGACATAAATGTGAATGACTTTCAATTAAAAAAGAAAGTTTGTTTCTAGAAATTGCGTTGTAATTTAAATTAGTATGTTGAGAGGGGCGCTTAATCGAGGGGGGGGGGGGGGGGGCGCTTAATCGAGGAAATACGGTGTATTTACTTACCAACACTAAGGAAGAACGCCAATAAGCCAAGTTCACCCATGCTAGCACGCAAAGTCATACCCAAAATCTGAAGGCCTGTAGAATAACGCGAGAGTTTGAAGATACGAAAAACTCGAACTAATCGAACTGCTCGAAGAACCGCCATGGAGGAGACATTGGAATTCTCTCCACTTAGACCAAACGAGATAAAGAAAGGCAGAATCGCCACCAGGTCGATGATATTTAGTACCTCGATGACGAACCGCCACTTGTTCGGGGAGGTTAAAAAGCGAATTAAATACTCAAAGGTGAACCACGCGATACAAACTGCCTCGGTGGTAAAGAACACGTCGTGGCCCTTAGTTTCTCCAGACTCGTCTCTCTCTTGAAAAGTAGGTAAAGTCTCGATGCAGAACAACACAATTGAGAGCAACACGATGGCGCAACTGAACAACGCGATGACGCGCGCCGAGTTCGACGTATCCGGGTATTCGAAGACGCTCCAGATTTGGCTCTGAAGCTTGTTCACCGGCATAGCCCTCTCAGGTTCCGCTATTACGTTCTCACCTTTCACCGTCTTTATGACCTCCTCACCGAGCTCATAGAATTCTAACTCTCGCAAGAACAAAATGTCCGGGACATGAGGTGGACGCAACAAGAAGCCTCCGCTTTGGTAGTATGTCAACACCGATTCAAAACTCGCTCTGTTTCGATCGAAGAAGAACTCTTTGCGTTCTTCGTCCCAGTACTGCGCACGCTTGTCGAGGTCCGCTAACAACGTGTTTGGATATCTCTGGATGGTACTCTCGAAAATTTCATATTTTTCTCCGCAAATGTTCACGACGATCCTATCTTTGTGGCTGTATCTGGTGGGCATTGACGGGCCATTTGCGACTGTAACGCCTGCGTTGTTGCCGTTCATATCGGCAGAGACATCGGGGTCTGGCATTGGGTTAATCGGAGTTGCGGTACAAGTTGTGGACGTTCGCTTCTGGTCGCTTGCCCAGTATTGCATTGCACGATTCTGTGCTACGCGATTCTAGTGTTGCAACAATCAGCAATGCCGGTACATCTTGATACAGACCGGCGAAGCAGCAGCAGCAGAACTCCTTTTTTGCCTCTTATTAACTTCCTATAAACATAGGTTACCAATTAGCTGCGTTTAACGAGATCGCTTGTTGACACTGGCGGACTCCAAGTAATTGCTTTTAGTCTCTTTGAATGAGAGTTGTATCCTGGTCTAATATCCTTCAAAACAATTAATGCTGTGATCACGTAAACTGGTTTAAGTTTCTAACAGACATACGGCAAGGCAGTTCCATCTTAATCTTCTCTTATTATGTTCTCGGCAAAAATCTACACGGCATTTTCCACCAAATCTGTTGGCCAGTTTACTTGGATCAAGTGGAATTCGAGTTCATCAGCGCTGAGAAAACACTCGCCAGGACTGATAGTAAATGTTTGTTCTTCTATGTTGATAAAATCTGATCGTGGACGCATTCGATGGTATACCACAAATCGGAGAGCGTTGACGGAACGTCCCGAAGCAGTTGTCGCCAACTCGAATCTTGCCAGTTGCCGTATTATTTAGCCCTTTGTCCATGGGATTTATTTAGATTTTAAACGACAAAGTCAAACAAAGCCTATGAACAATACATTACAATAGGTTACGCTGTTACTTATTTGACCTCACTCGTTGCCTGTTATTTTCATGATAATTTTCCAAGTATAACTGGCCACTCACGTGTCGATATTGACAGGTTAGAAAATTAAACGCTTACCGGCCGCTAGTCGTCCAACCGCGCTGTCATCCCGTAACCTCGCGCCGGGTGATACTAGTTTAACAATTACTGTAAGCAATACCGTGATGGAATTGGATTCTGAATCGAAATACTTGCCACATGCTCGTGGATAAGAGTTAAGTTGCGCCACGAGAGTATATTGTGATATTAAATGAATTGAATATACCGTGAGAACAGTCTTCAGTCTCACTTTACTATGCAGTCTATGACTCGATAATCTAACTTGACAGAGCAGAGAACCGGTGTTTCGAAGATGCGACATAGAATCCCACTAGAGTTACTTGAGAAGTGTTGGTTAAGTTGTCTTAATGAGACAATATCAAAATACAAGAACTTATTTGATTTGAGTTGACATGCAAGATATTCTGTAATAATGCTTTTACAGCCGACCAGAGAAATCAAACGATAATGACAATATTGATGATGATAACGATGATGACAACGATGATGATATATTGATGATGACGATGATGACATGAATGATGACGATGATGATAACAACGATGATGATAATAATGATGATGATAACAATAATGATGACGATGATGACAATAATGATGACGATGATGACAATAATGATGACGATGATGACAATAATGATGATGACGACAATAATGATGACGATGATGATGATGACAATGATGATAACCATGATGATGATAACGATGATGACGACAATGATGATGGGCAATGATGATAATGATGATGACCACGATGATGACGACAATGATGATGACCACGATGATGATGACGATGACCACGATGATGATAATGATGATGACAATGCTTTGATAACCATAATGATGATAACGATAACAACGACGATGATGATGACAATAATGATGACGATGATGATGACAATAATGATGACGATGATGATGATATCGATGGTGACGACAATGATGATGGGCAATGATGATAATGATGATATCGATGATGACGACAATGATGATGACCACGATGATGATGACGATGACCACGATGATGATAATGATGATGACAATGATGATGATGAAGACAATGATGATGACAATGATGATAACCATGATGATGATAACGATAACAACGACGATTATGATATCGATGATGACGACAATGATGATGACAATGATGATAATGATGATGATATCGATGATGACGACAATGATGATGACCACGATGATGATGACGATGAGTCGACGACGACGGATATGATTGCGTTATTTTCGAAAAACAAAAATTTCTTAAATTTGCCGGAATTTTCGGTAGTTCAGAAGAAACAAAATGCAGACGATGTACATGTCTTCGTATTAGGTTCAATATACATTACTCGCATGTACATTGATGTTTGACAATTGATATGCGCGGAAAGAACTGATAAGGAACATTGTGTTTTTGTCTGGTCTTTATTTTTGGGTGAGGGTTAGTCGTTTTGAGTCATTCCTTTCAGCCTTATTTTTTAAATCTCATTTCTTAGTTTAATTTCAATGATCTCTGTGAAGCTTGATGGGGGGTGATGACTTAGCTAGCTGCTGCTTTGTCATATTTAGATTATTTGGCGTCACTGTTATGTTGTGCATTTACCAACGAGAGTGTCGGGACATCTGTTTGTGAATGTTCCTTGTTACATTTGTAATTTCATAATATACAGTTAGGACAAGGCGGATTAATCAGTGTGTAAAACATGCCACAGGTTTTCGAATTGTTATTTTTGATAGAAATACAAATCAAATATCTAAAAAGGTTGGTGTACTGCCCAAATAGCGTGTATTAAGTCGTCTAACGTTTCGAGCGAAGGCCCTTCGTCAGAGAGTCGTGAAGGCCACTAGCTCTGACGAAGCTGGCCTTCAGCTCGAAACGGCACCAACCTTTTTAGATATTTGATTTATTATTTTGTGAGGTCATTTTGGAATTTATTGTACAACTTGTCAACTTCAACCAATATCATGTTGCTTTAACTTTTAGAGCGACGACTCTAAAGAGAAGATGCATAATATCAAACTGATGAAGGTAAGAAGGATATGATCTCACTTTTCATATTGGTACCGGAGGGTTGTACCGAGGGCCGAACCCCGGTCGGAGCAGCTCTCAACTCCGCCCGGCGATAAGACCCTAGGTACGAGTGCCGCCGACTTTATCAGATTTCAAGTCCTCTCAAATTTCGGAAGTTCTTCCGCTTCAAAATATGCCAAAGTTTCAAAGATTTTCACCCGGCTTTTAATATTTTATTGATGATGAATACCGATACAGATAAATAATAGATTGCAAAGTACATGAAATTAGTTCAATCATTCAATCAAATGATTCAAAGTTGTGAAAATGATTTGTTTATATCCGCCGCCATATTAGTATTTGTCATCACGTGGTTTCACTTTTCCGTGTTGTAATTTGATATAGTAAACACAAACTATACAAGATTAAACCTGATCAAACATGACAAACAAACCCAAAGTCGATATCATGAAAATTCAGTTGGTGTAATGTGATCTTTTTCGTTCTCGTTGGAGAGCTCAAAGACGCCGAGAGTGTGAGAGAATTGAACAGTGTACTGTTTTGGTCGAGGTTTTGGTCCTACAGTACTAAAATACCTGAAAGGAATCCAGGATAGTAAATTAGTATTTGTGATACAGACAAAGGCCATTTGAATGGGACAATCTTTCTGCCGATCAACTACTTGGTGTTCATATTGCCCTGCTTTTGGTTGCCTCGTTAAAGAAACTCAAGAACCGAAGTACGCACGGTATCTGAGCACAAGTGAAGAAGAAATCGCTCCGGAAGATGTCATTGGCAGCTTCTTAGAGCTGGATCCCGTGTTGAACGATCACACGACAGGAGAGGATAAAATAAACCAATGGATAGAGGAGAATGCTTCACATCTTGGGCTGCCGGAGTGTGATATCGGGATAAATCGCCTGAAGTGTGTTAAATATTGGGAAGCCGTGTTGGGGAAAGACATATCGAAACTCAGCGGCTCGACTGTGAACTTCTGTTTTGAGAAGAAGTCGGAAGACGAGATGCCACATTTGGTGATTGAACATCACGGGAAACCAGTATTTATAAGAAACGCAAGCAAACGGGCAAGCTCTAATAAAAAACAGCCTACATGCACAAGACCGCTTGTAAAGCAACCGAGCAACGGAGATATTTGAGAAATGTGAGCGGTGGTTCGCTAAACTATTACATAACCTCTACAGACTACAGAGAGCTATTATGAGATGGCATATTGATATTAGAATTTCTAGGTCTAATTTCATTTGCTCCCTGCTGCGTGTTTTGTAGCTCAAGACTGACCATGATTTGTCATATTGTTCTGTAAACACTCAAGACTGACCATGATTTGTCATATTGTTCTGTAAACACTCAAGACTGACCATGATTTGTCATATTGTTCTGTAAACACTCAAGACTGACCATGATTTGTCATATTGTTCTGTAAACACTCTTTTTAAATATCTAACAGAGTATATGTGTATTTTTTAGCTAGGGTATTTAAATTTAATATCTTTTCAAAACAAAATATATTTCACATTTTTATTGTGGTCAAATTTTCTGCCAGATAGTGAGACAGTTAACTGAGTATAATATTGCTTTTATAATACAATTATTGGATGAGGTTGAGCAGGCGGTGGATAACACAAACCGAGGCCTGATAACACAAGATATAATGCGAAAACCAAATTTATTATACAATTATGAATGTAGAAGTCTTTTGACATTACTGCCTGCTAAAAAGCTTGTAAAATTTATAAACTCAGGTAATTAACAATTACGTCACCTACAGACAATTTTTGATATTTTGTAGGCGGCAAGATATCAATAATTGTCTGTAGGTTTTTTAGCCAATCACAATCGAGATTGTATGAGTATTGTAATAATTATCAATTATTGAATGAGGTTGAGCATGATATGAAGAATTATCAAGGCCGAAGTTTGTGTTATCTGCTGAAGCTGAAGGCTGAGGTGGATAACACAAACTGAGGATTTGATAATTCTTTATATGCGAAAACCGAATTCAATAATTGTTTTATTATCTATTTAAAAGATTAACTTTATGAACAATTTAACAACTGCATTGTTGGAAAAACGTTATAGCATGCAATATTAGTTTTTCATATTGCGGGCAATGAGTTGATATGACGATTTCACCGTTGCCTGTTAGCGATCACAAATTCTTTCAAATAATAATATCTTTTACAATATGGCTTGGCTTGTGAAGGTTCCTGAGCAATCTTTACAAACTCCTAATGACTGGTCATTACAAAACAACTGAAAAGTTTAAAAAATTTATTATACAATAAAGACCTTATTAACCTCGTTTGGTTAGTCTTTACGGAAAAATAATCCTGGCCACAATCTTTCAGTACAGACCGAGCGATGAAGGACGAGGTTGGTGCAAAAAACCAAGGGCAGGATAATTATGCCGTAAAGACCTCCCGCTCAGTCAATACTTGTTTAATATTTACAAGCTTGGATAATATTTCTATATTCCCCAACAATTTCTCATAATCATTATAAATTCTTCATCATTGTCAATAGTTAGGCTAAGGCCTTCAAAGTAATCTTCAAATTCCTAGAGAAATGAATGAGAAAAAAGAAAATTGTTTGTCTGCACTGAAAATGTATAGTATCTAAAAACCATAACCCAAAGAGAAACACTAGTTCTAACTTTTTTCAAATGATAATATAAAAGTATCACTACAGGCAGAGGGTAATAAAAACCAAATACATGTATTTAGTAAAATTAACTTGTATACATTATTTGTTAATTTGTGCACATAATGTAACACTTACAGCATAGGTTATTTCTCCTTTTCTTTCAGAAGTTTCAAATGTGCTCAATAGCTGTTGTTGAACTTCATCTTCAGTAATTTTTCCTAAAGTAGCACCAACAAATGTTCTAAACATTTCAGCCATCCAAAAATTAATACATTATACTCCTTTAAGAGCTCTGCTTATAGTTGTAAAGCTGTAGCCTTTTTGTATCTATGTACATGCGCACAATACAGTAGATACATTGCTATCATGCATGTTTGTTATAATTGTTGTTACTGTGTACTTGCTGGAGGATCAAGACACAAGTCATCATGCACAATGATGCAGCACGATAACCCTCCTGTCATCTTGGCCTTTAAGCTTTCATTGCCTAATTACATGTAACAGAGGCTACTGCAGGTATGCTCCATAGAGCGTTAATTGCTTGATAGAGCATAATTTGATAGAATATGGAGCATGTTTGATAGAGCATTAATTGATTGTTTGATAGACAAGTCACTATACCTGATATCACTTGTGGATGTTGACGAGCACTGAAAAACTTTGCCATGGTCATTAATGTTACCACACCAAGTTTATTGGGGTCCATTTTTCTGAACACCTAAAATATATTGGGAAACAGTTAGTGCATATCAAATTAATAGAAAATCATAATATATATTCCATAATCTTCTTTAATCAAACATACATGTAGCCTAAGAGCAAATAACTGAAGAATCGTATTGAAATGTTCCTTTATCAGTTGCTGTTGTTTAGATGTGTGCATCTGAAATTTTTATCTTAACATGCCTAGTAACATAGTGGACACACCTCATCAGTGAAATGAATTACTATTATTATTAATAATAATAATAATAATAATACTACCCTATTACCCCGCATATAAGCGCACTGCAGATAAAGGCGCATGCGCTTATATCCGAATATAAGCGCATGTGCCTTTAAACCGTCAAAATTTGCGAGTTAGACAGATATGAACAGAATACCTTTTTTAATGATACAAATACTTTTTATGTTTTAAATTATCAACATTGTCTATTATAAATTGTAGTTATATGGTTAATGATAATAGTTATTGTTTTTGGTTTATTCGCCTGCAGAGGTATTCTTTTATTACAATTTTTTGGTTTTGGAGAAGGTAATGAGAACCACAATGATGTACATGTAAATATAGAGAGCTATGGGGACGGGGATTAGAATAATAAGCGCATTTAGCCTCTGGCTACAATGCGTATAATATTGCAGCGCGCGCTCGACATGCAGTGTAAACTGAATAAAAATTAAAGTATGAATAAAACACAGAAACAGAGAGTAAAGATGCCCCATGCACGTAGGTCTGGGTACGAGAGTCGGGTGCACCTATAAGCGAACATTTATAGGCGCAGAAAATTCGCTTATATGCGGGGTAATAGGGATAATAATAATAATAATAGTAAACAATTTTATTTCAAGAGGGTAATACCCAACAGTTTGCACTGATACTCTTTCCACAAGCTTGTGGCCCTCAATAAATATACAAATTTAAATAAAACTAATTAAGTTATAAGATATAAAACTACTTACCAATAAATAATAGGCTTTCATTAATGAGGTTATAAAATAGAAAAGTTGTTCTAAAAAAACTAATTTGTTTTAATAAACTTTTATTCACCTTTAAAACCAGTGCTTTTCTGAGTTCATTCATCTCCCCAATAAAGTTTCTTGTGAATTCACTATAATCCAACACTCCATCATGATTCTCATCCACAATATTCCACATTGCTTCAAAGCTCTAGTAATCAGAAATAATTGAAGGAATTGATTGGTTAACTTGTAATTTGTACGCAGTGATTTTATGACTATTTTTGATTAACCTATAAAAATTAATTCGTGCCTTGCTTGCCACGTAAATTATGATAATTGGCCTACAGTGAATAACTTTACATACATCAGGAGGTATTTGAATGTTGAATTTTTGAAGAGCTTCTTTTAACTCCTCTCTATCCAGCACTCCATCGCCTGTGTTGTCCAAACTTCGGAAATATCTACCCAGGGCTGTCATTGATTTTACACCTCTCTTTTTCAACTGTGTTTTCACAAGGTCTAGAAGAAAAGTTGTTGTGGAATATTGTCTATATAACCAGGATAAGATGGAATGTCAGAACAAAATAGGATGATTTATGCAGCTAGGATGGGTTGTATTGGAATAGGAAGCTTGGTTAAGGATTTGAGTAGATGCAATGTGAAAAATAGATGTATGAACTACAGTAGTGAGTAGTGTAACGTTTGGCCGATCTTTCTCGCGACGAACCACTGTACCAAGGTCCCTGGGTTCAAGACTCCCTTGGACCCTTGAGATTACGTTAGACGCACTCCAAGTTGTAGACACATATATAACTGCTTTATTTACGATTTAACACGGTTTATATACAGTAGCATCGGCTATATCGGTTATAATGACGTAACTACATTTCTCCATCTATCTGCTGAGTCATACAGTCTTATAAACACCTCCAAATATCCTTAATTCTATAATGCGCACAGTCATGCTTGTTCGTGCTGCATTGCGTCACTGCATGATAAAATGCGGTTGCGCTGTGTTCACCTAAGCTGCGCGCTACACTAAGGAAGGATGATACAAGATACAGTAGAATGATTTGTGTAGATACCAGTACCTGATATTGTGATTAGATAAGAGATAGCATTAAGTAACAGGTGAACTGTAAGATGTGACATTATTTTATGTCTAATGCACTAGACAGGTGGATGCTGGATGGATAATGATTGGTATAACTACTGTTCTAACCTTTAACATTCGAAATAATCTCTTTGTCTTTGGTATCATCTTTGCTCCCTGATCTTTGTAATAATTCATGTGATGGTGTCACAACTCCAATGGGGGAGGGACAGTCTCTAAATCTACATATATAATACACGAGGTATATAGAACTAGGTTAACAGATCACTTATCTCTCAACCAACCAACCAACCAACCAACGAACCATCCAACCAACGAATCAACCAACCAACGAATCAACCAACCAACGTGTACGGCCTACTTACGCTAGTTTTTGCTTTGATGCTTTGTCGACATCTATTATACGAAGTGTGACGTAGGGATTTCGTTTCAGAGTATCTGGCAAAGATAGCTGTTCTGCCGTTTCAAATAAAAAATCATTTCCCTAAACGTATCCAAGAAAAATGGTTATCCTAACTATACGTGCATTCAAAAGAGAAGTTGGAGAATGTCAGGGAATTGAACAGTTTTCCCATCTGGCCAAAACGTCAAACAAAATTATTATGAATAAGCTGAGCAGCGGTACATTTATCTTGAAAACTAAGAAATCAAGACAAATTGGATTAGGAATATTTTCACTTTGTTTCATTTCATTTCCACTTAAGTCCATTGCGTTGACTTGTATATCTTGAGTTTTCACAATGTTTTGGACAGTAGACTTACCACTGAAATATCATGAAAGGAATATGGTTTATCTTTTGTTTTACCACGCATATGATGGTATGTGCCACGTTGGATAAAAGGCAGAGCTGAGGATCTAATAATCGAAGAAAAATATCGTGTATATGTCTTCTAAAAACTCCACCTCTAATTCGTGATAGAATTCTTTCTCTCAAGTCCCACCTGCTTCCAAACTGCCTGAATTCGTAGATTGTCAATGTATTATCTCCAGGAAAGAAGAACCCGTTCAGTTCCCTATGAGCGTCGTGACCATCTTTACTCAAAACTCGGGCAGAAAAACGCAATCGCTGCGACAGCAAAGTCTTGGAATTTGTCGCAGTTGCAGTCGGATTCCTAAAATCATAAAACAAAAATTGAATAGAAAGCAGATACACGTATTCCTTCATGTATGAATTTTTTGATCGATTTTATTAGATATTAATGTAAATACAAAAAATACCCAAACGGAAAGAGCGCGAACGGGACTCGAGGACCCATGCGAGGCGCCTTCCCGTTGAAATTAAAAATACATAAAGTCATAGATCAACTGCTTGGAATTCACAATGCACCAACACACACGCGCAGCCCCAACCCCATTCTTCCGAACTCCACTGAAAGAACAAAATGAATAAAACTGAGTGGAATTCAGAAGAACGAGGTTGAAGCTGCACACATACAACGATGCTCCGTGGAATCTAAGCATGAGTTGGTACATTAGAAAACTATCAGTGACAGGAGCAGTTACGGTATAATGACCATGTACAAGTCATATCAACGTCAAAAGTAGATGTTAGTAATGATAAATAAGTATTGAGTAAAAATCTTTTGAATGTTGCAAGACTGCAGAGACTATTGGGTGGTGCTATTTTACAAACAGAATTCCAGAGAGGAACAATTCTGTTAAAGTAGGATCTTCATAAAAAACTAGTACTTTCCAAGCCTAAATAGAGCGCCTGCAAAGTACTTATTTTTGGGTAATTTTACCCATTTTCTTACTCTCAACTTGGACCACTGTTTCATGGAAATTGAATCAAATTCGGAAAACGTCTAATTTCCAATAATTCAGTTATACACTTAAGTTTTAACACTATTGTTTAAATTCCAAAGTATCCTATCACCAGGAATATCAAGCTAGCCTAGTAAATTTTTAGTTAATAATTTGTGCACAGAACAGAACGTTCGCGGATTTACAATTTTGCCATTAAAAATTGTAGATGTACACTGTAAATGTGAGATGAAAGCAGCGGCTTTGTTGATAGCTTTCTTGTTGATAGTATTGTACAGTACTGCATATGAACCAATTGGAAAACATGCCGTTCATATGGATTACCTATGGGGCAATAAATCCCACAGTTTTCCCATAGAATGAATAGCACATGCTTCCTTTCCATAGGCTTCCCATATCTCAACATTTAACAAGATTAGAAACCATATCAGTTCCATATGATTGCTATACTGTCCCATATCATTTCCACATATGGGTCATATATGACCAAACTTTGCCATATGTTTTCCATACTTTTGCTTTAGTAAGAATATAAAGTTTGCCAGCGATATGATGATCTCATGTTGTCTACCCGCTCATGTTGGTTATTTTTTCGTAATGCATTCAGCTTTGAGTGACATATAACTAACTCTCCTTTCTCTCCACGCGTTCCTGTAGCCAGAGAAATATAAAACTCAAGAAATATAAAACTCAAGAAGCAGCTCTGCGGAGGAGAGTGACGTGTAACAACCTGTTAAATAATGCCTGATGCCTTCTTTCTCTTGGTCCAATTTCTGGGGTGGTAAATGATGAAGAACTGTCTTCAGGAGCGGTTATTTTTTCTCTGATGACACAATGAAATAAAGAAAATGCATACAAAGTATTTTATTATAAGATTACAGTACTGTACTGTATATCACAATGCTAGTATAGATAAAAATGCAATAAAGAAAAGGAGGATTGAAGGAAGGAAGGATTGATACATGAAGGAAGGATTGATACATGAAGGGCTGGAAGGAAGGAAGGAAGAGATTGATTTACTTTGTAAGTTCATCGCCCACCAAGGCTTCATCAATTATCTCATTTTTTCGGGTCAGCCGAAGTTTTGCCTAAAAGTCAGTGAACTGTGTGTTAATACAATTGTACTACAGTGTCATCACTTTGCTGCCCAATATTACAATATATTTAAGTTGAGAATTCAATATTGGTCGAGCCTATTAATATTGCAATATTTTGTAATATTGGTCGAAGATGAATCCAAAAAATTTGAACAAAATATCTTGACACAAAGATGTTTCTTCGCACGTAAACAGTCAAAAGGTTGCTGTCCAATATGTTGCTGTCCTACATCGTAAAATATTGGACTGTCACGTGATTCTAATAGCGACAATTTATTGGACGCTTTACGATTATATGACTGAGGGTATAATAATGTCACATAGTTAAGAATAATATGTACATGCCTTCTCATCAGCAACTTTTCTCATATTTTCTGCTTCTCTTTGTGGTTCAACGTGCGATGGTTGAGTGATATTGCTATTCTCACCACTATCCTATCATATGTTCAAAGATAATTGTCTAAGTTTATACATGACCTATATATTATACAGAGCTGAGTTAAGGATATATTGGGCCTGGAGCTGGCGGAGACATCACGGCCTATATAAATAGTTATAATATATATTTATGTTTCACAGATCAGTGTTGTAAATTTCTGTCGAAAATTGCAATCGATACAAGACGTTTATGAAAGTACGCTTGCTCGCTAAAACCTTATTTTTTTTAACAGTGGTGAGAAAAGGGCCTATTTTTCTCCAGGGCCTGCCGTCCCCACTTTAATCCGGCTAGAAATTAATATGAGTAGAAAATACCTTAAAATTCGATCATTTTTGGACGCACTCTTAAAGTCTGTGTGTGCGTGACGCACGTGTGCGAATGTCTATGTTCGACACACACATGTGCGGATGTTCGACATGTTCGACACGCACATGTGCGGATGTTCGACATGCGGATGTGCCGCACGCATATGATGTGCGGAACTTTACATATCTGATACAAATGTAACTTTACAAATTGCATACCTTTTTTGATTTGTTTTCTTTTTCGAGTTTATTTCGCTCTCGTAGGGCCTGTTGGACAAAAAATGAATGCAAAATAAAAATAAAATAAGGAAGCCACTAGGGTGATCTGATTTGCTAAAAGCTGTATTTTTACAGGTAATAATAACAAACGTAATGTTCAAATCATCATATACACCATCCTGAACAATAAGGATTGAAAACACTTATGGAAGTTTGGGAGAACTCAAGGTGGAAACATGCCCCTATTGGCTCTATGTGGTCCCACTGCATGCTTCAAACTTCCAATCGTGTTTCTATAACAAGATGGAATTATGTAAAATGTTTGCTATTTTTTACAGTTATCAGAAAATACTGATGTGTTTATTGCCATGCAAATCTTATTCTATATATTAATATACTAAATATAGTACTTAATTTTATTTTTGTTGGATGTACTGTTATAATGTACTGCTAGTACAGAAACACTCTCCACCTTTCTGAATTGTTCATTTCCACTGTGAGAAAGTTGGAGGTCCAAGTCCGGTATTCCTGTTGGTTTCTTCCTTTGGTCTGAAAGCAACCGTTCTTCAGGCTCTTCATTACAGATCTAACAGCAGATTTAACACGATTGTGAGAAATGGGGTGAGCAGGAGGTACATATTATAGACAAAGAATAAAATCAAGTCCAGCAAATTAATGGCCAGCTTGTGTGTTACAAAACGTAAAAAGGAATATCTGACAAGCCTTTTCCATTGAACACCAACTGAATTGAACCAGCTTAAAGTGTAATACAACCTGTAGACAACCATTTGACAGAGCTGGTGAGCATCTGATAAGACTTTCCCATTTTCCCAGTCTACACCATTATTTTGATTCCATCAGATAACCTTCTGATAAAGTTGAACCACCTAATCTGATACTGTCATTGGTGGTCACATCTGACCCATCAAACACTACCATCTCATGGCTGTAGCAGGGGGTGGGGCCGGGGCCTCCCCAATAATTTGCTCTGCTGATTTCATGCCAGTTTAGATCCATTTAAACTTGCTGGAATAATACTCTCAGAAGTCAGGAAAGCCTATTTAAGAGATCCTAATTTCAAAAAATTTCTGTGGAAAATGCCTCCGGACACCCCCAGCAGTGCAGTGACATTACAGCCCCCCCCCCCCCCAATCGACTTTCTCGCGCTACGGCCCTGTATCTAATTTATGAACTGAGTTCTACAAACATTTTTGCAGACCTGAGTGTTGAATTATGGCTTTCATCTACCCATATACGCAGCTTATTAAACATAGTTCTAGTTGTTTTTTAAGTTGAGCTTACTTGGTAGTGCTTCTCTTCTTTAGTCTTGGGATGGTCATAGTATTGGCTATCCACTGGTGTACCCCAGCTAAAAAGCATTATTATTCTATTAAAGTATTACTAATGATTTATTCACCTAGTGTGAGGGGTCTCATGTACCTGTTATTGTAAGGTGTTGGATGTGAATAGTTCAGTGTACTGTACACCTGTACATATAATTTAAATGAATCTATGATTCTATGAATAAAATCAGTAGCACTTGGAATATTAAGGTGGTGCTATTTAACTACAGACTGGGATCTTTGGATTTCTACAGAGTTATGTACAGTAGCATAAAGTAAATGGTTTGAACCTAGGAGGTCATCAGATGTGTGAAGTTGATAGTCCAGGTTGTAGTCTTGAGAAAGACTATTGTTGGTGACTGATGTTTCGACGGCCTCAGCGGCAGTCATCTTCAGAGTCAAGTAAAGCGTGTTTGTCAGGTTTGCCTATAGATATGTCTGGTTCATTACGTCATAGTTTGTTTGTGTCATAATTGGTGTGAGTGGGTGTTGCATCATGCGTTAAGCATGGGCCAATATTGTTCCTGATAATTGTTGTTTGTGTCAGTAGCATAATTACATTTAGGGCAAAGAGATTGATGCTTACCTGATACTTGTTTTTGAATCTGGTGTTGCAAAGTCATGAGGTTGAGTGCTACGTGGCTTTTTAAGCTTCAAAATGAATGTACAAGCATATATCGGGAAATATATATATATATTAGCAGCCTTTAAAATCTTGTAACCCCTCCTCAATATCACCCAAAAAGGGCATAATTTTGTTGATTAATAGTAAATTAGCTATGTGATATATAATTACTACCATACCTCATTGTCTTTATCAGCAAGTGCACCCAACTGGAGTCTTGGTACTCTAAAAGGAATTACCAGTACTAAAACATACTGTATTCATGTATACCATGTAAAATATCAACAAACAAATTAAAGAAAAATACTTTGATAAAAAAGTCTTGATATGTTATACCCCTGTGGAGCTTTTCTTGATCGAGGTCTTCTTGGGTTGTCAATGTACCATTTTCCATCAACTTGGAACTAGAAATTTATTGTAGAGTGGATATACTATATATTGTATAGGTATATTTTATTATAATATATATATATATATATATACGTGTAGGTTTGGTCTACGAAATGCAAAAAGTGCTCAACAACATATAGTTAGAGCAAATAATAGATTTTCGCTTACCTCAAAACTGGTCTGCTACAACTTGTTTCATCTGTAAAAGAATCTTCAGGCAGTTGCCTGAAGATTCTTTTACAGATGAAACAAGTTGTAGCAGACCAGTTTTGAGGTAAGCGAAAATCTATATATATATAATATATATTACATACAGGCATGAAATAATGTTATATCTCTGTAAATCTTTTACCAAAATTATTTGACATCCTAAGTCTACTCTACCATTGACTAGCTCCATTGACTAGCTTACATAGCAGAAAGGTCAAGTTATAAGGCTTATGTATGTCATGTACTGTACAATATATACAGTAGCATGGCCAGTATTGATTTCTAACTAGAATTATGTCTGACTAGAATTTTGTTTTATCAGTAAAAATGTTAGACCTCCACATTGGCATCACCTCTTTTGGTTTTTGTTCTGTTCCATTGATACCAAGATTTTTCCTAGTTGCTTCCAACTCTGATTTTGTAATCACACCAGCCTTAAATGCAAACATCATAAGCAACCAATCAGAAGTTCATTGAACAATCATGATATACTCTTGCATATAACAAGCTAAAAACTAGTACTTCACACTAGAGTCTCAAGCTATGACAACCACTAATTAGTCACAACCAAATGAGGAAAACAAAGTTAATTGTACATCACAACAGATTTCAACATAAGAAACATGCACTGACTATTTTGTTGACAATTTCAATGTAATGGCATGGCCACATCTCATCTGTACCTACATGCCTGCACATCAGATGATTATGTTTAGCTAACCTGATTGTCCAGCCGTTCCGCACATGGTAACCAATAAATTATTGGCATTATTTTAGCATTGTAACCAATAACTTATTGGATTGTAACCAACCCCAAAACAACAAAGGTCCTAACCCCCGGCTAGCGAGTTTGGTAACCTTAACCCCTCGGCCATATTTTGGCTGTGTAGTATTATTTTGAATTAAGTCTTGTTAGAGATGAGCCTGCAATTATAATTAGCCATTGTTGTTCAGCTATTCTTTGAAACTACAATATAGTAAATTCCACAACTTACAGATGATGGTATGCTTGGCACTCCAGATTCCCTTGGTGCAGCTGGTGTTTTGTATTTCACATTGGTTTGCATACCTCTCCTGTCACCATTGCTGCCCGGAGACATCTCTAGTTGCGAAGATTTGGGTTGTATTTTGACACTGCTGGGCTCTGATATACCAAATATATTAGCCTTTGTGTTAACATTCTGGCTGGTATATCCCGACCTCTTGCCACTGGATGGCCGCTCGTGCCTTGGGCTGGCCTTTCCTTTCACAGATAAATCCACAAAAGCCATATTACAAATAACGAGCGTCCTCGCTTGAGATAAGTGAAACTACCAGTCTACAGTACTAAGTAGACGCTGATCATTACTGCAGCACATTTCAACCTAACCTTTTAAACAGTTTGTCTTCAAGCTGCCATAATCAAGGATGGTTTACCAGTCGTCGACTAGATATGGATAACACTTTTCCTTTGGATATATAACGGTAATAAAGAACAGTAACTGGTGGTAGTGTGCTGGATTAACTAATACCGTAACCACGACAACTTGTAAGAGTTCTTAATAGAATAGGTTATCACTTAGGTAAACGAACATTTATCGACATATAAACAAAGTCTTTATCACTTGAATGCAATGTTTATTTCCGTGATACAGTGAAATCTACAGTGATTTACTTCTCGTACTTTTTTTGTTTACATCTTGTTTTTAAACGCCATATTGTTTCATTTTCAACTTGTACCCAGGCTCCAAATTCCCAACAACCTTTGCGCAATTTGACGTGCGCATCTAGTTCCCCAGTAGATTAGCATTTAATTTAAAATATTTTTTTATTTCTCAATTGTTTGAAAAATTGTATGTCTATTGTTAAAACCAAATCGCCGGAACCTTGTTGAACGCGTGGAATACAGACAATTCAAAGCAACCACGTTATTATCGTTAACAAGGATCTTATCTTCGCTTCCCCGGGGTAGACATTTGTGTTTATTATAGAAATTCATTACATGAAATTATGTGTTCGTGTACTGAAAGCTTCGTCATATCGTAAATTTAAACTGCTTGAGCTACTTACCTGCCTGTTTGACCAACCTAGCCACATACCCGGCCACCTCCCACTTACCCGGATGACTGGGGTTACTAGTCACCCCCTTTCCCTGTCCCAATCCCAACCGATACATTATAATCAATCGGCTTCAATTCGGAAGCTAGTTGAATTTAAATATATCATGAGCAGAGGTTAAGTTATTTCTACATTCTTCCATTTTCTGATTTCTTGTTTTGAATCTATATCTTGCCTTGCGCCTTGTTAATAGTGTATGATTTAACTTAATGGTTTATTAAAGAGCTATGTCACGCAAACATCGCTGAAAATGTGATTCTAGATCTTGAAAATATCAAAATTTTCTGGATCTACATCGTTGCGGTTCGCCACGAACGTACACCAGAAGTGTTGCTTGCCTTACAATAATTATACAATATACCATTGTAAGCATGCAAGGCTTGTCAAAATGCCTCATTCCGTAACTAGAGAATGTGGTGAAGTTTACGATGTCCATGTTTGAGCGTCTTAGTCACTAAGGCCTATGTTGTCCCGCTTTGTAGACTAACTGTCCCGGTTTTTTATGATGAGAGAAGCTCAGTCTACTAATATTTTCATTATAAGTTTTGGCGAAAATTTTCGGGGTGTTTCATGATACATTTCGATCAAGGGTTACTTGAAGTACCTGCTACGCTGGCTTTAGGAAATGCGGACTCTCTGGAAATGTCTTGCAAATGATGGAGTCACTTCTCATCTCGCATTCTGTTGCGAAGAATCGCAAGGTCAAAGATTTTCAATGTGCGGTGATTATCTTGCCTTTTTAAGACACAAGACTGACAAGTAGATACTATGCCAGTTATTTTACATCATAAAAACCTCAAAAATTGTTAATAAACGGGAAATCATTTACCACTTTTATGTAATAACGGCAGTAAAGTACAAATTCTAAATTTTCAGGAACAATTTTCAGAATCACTGTGATGTCTTTATGTCCTAGACCTGAATTGGGATGTTGGAGGAATTTGAGTTAATTTGCTCTCTTTGTCACCTTAACTGGGTCCTTCCCACAAAAATTTGACTGGTGGAAACATTTATCTGTACAATGGGAATTTTAACCGCCAATTTGCGCGGATAAACATTGCACGACCCCGCGCGGGAAACAATAGGATGGATTATGGAAGGAGATTTTGAAGATGGAAAGAAGATACGCTAGTATGCAACAAAGTCTGAAACTCTTGGCGCGCCGCTTCTTTGAAATTCAAACCTCGCATGCGAGGCAATTTAATATTCTAATTTTAACGTCTCCACTTTCTTGACATAGGGATTAAATGTCCCAGTTTTGAAGGTTCAGAGGTTGGAATGTCTGTATTACGCAATTAGAGATTGGCGAGATTGAGTTAGAAATCGACGAGATGAGTTATTAATTGGCGAGATTGAGTTTGTAATCAACGAGATGAGTTATTAATTAACGAGATTGAGTTTGTAATCAACGAGATGAGTTATTAATTGGAGAGATTGAGTTAGAAATCAAACAAAGAACGTCTAAATAAAAACAACTAGCTAATTAGTGGATATAAAAATATTTGAAAACGTCATGACGAAACGTATTTCAGAAACGTATATCTTTTTACTTCGCGTCGGGCACGAGGGCAGCGGTTGCTTCCAAAATCGCCTTGTAGACGATGGAAATTTGCCTTTTGATTTCCTGCCAGTTGTCGTCCGTTTTATTGGCGGCAACCATCAAATCAAAAACCCCTGGTAAACTTGTCGAGCCATAGCTGTTGGTGGCCGATGGAGCAAACACCAAATGACGTGTATACGGTCGGTTTGGCAAACCATATGGATAGATGAAGGCTTTCTCAACGTTCACCATTCTGTCGTTAAAATCACGAAGTTTAATATCACTTTTCATATCCATTGCAGTTTCCTTCTCTTTTTTCAACTGCTCTGCTGCTGTCATGTATTTTTTAATAGCCCTTTCAATGTTATTCAAGGTAATACCTTGATTTCTAAATTCGTCGTCGAAGTTGGATCTCAAGGTTTTCAAGGATTCATTCAAAGATGTTCCGTACTCTGAGGTATCGAACGGTAACACGAATGTGTCAGCGGCATTCATAAGCAATCTCGAGGCCAGCCTTGTTGTGGTCAGATGGTAGACAAAGTTTGGATCAACGAGACCTTGGAGCCATTTATAAGTATCATGAACTGTGTGGTAGACTGGGTACAGAACGCCGTAGTTGCCATCGTACCTGATGTCAATACTTGGCACACCTGAAATACAGAAACGTATTTCTATTACAGCCAATCATCGTGATTAACAAACACTGTTAATGCTAACCAACACTGTTAATGCTAACCAACACTGTTAATGCTAACCAACACTGTTAATGCTAACCAACACTGCTGCTGGGTCATTCCTGATTCCTGTCCGCATCTCTACTATTTGAGCTATCGAGTCAGCATGCTTTAATTTATTCCTATATTTAAATGTAAATCCTCGCGACAATTTAACTCTTGTAAACATTAACACCTCTCTAAGACAAACACATCTATGAGATAAACACCTCTCTAAGGGACACCTCTCTAAGACAGACACACGTTTAATTTGGGGCTCAGGCTGGTTTGTTAAGTAACACAATAATTTAAAATAACAAAATAGTGCGCCGAAACATTGATTCGGAGACCCAGGGTTCGATTCCCGGTTGGGCCAGTTACTTTTTCCATATATGTATATGACTATATTAAATCCTCTCTAATCTTAATTAAAATAGTTGTCTGAATAGTAAAAGTCGAAGTTGCTAAACTAGGTTTCAACCAGAGTAAAATGTAAGATAACCAATCAATGATAACCAATGCCAGCAACACACAATTTGACTTACCTATGAACTGATAAAATGTGGCATAGTCAGATGCAGCTCCTAAGCTGTGGAAGTTTGGAGATTTCTTGGATTCACTCACTTCAAGCATTTGTTCATATATCGTCTTTTTCCCTCCACTTTTTTTGAAATGTGGATCTTGCACCTTCTTTGTTTGTTCAAATGCCATTGTCTTCAGGAGGGGACTGCCATTCATCGTCATCGAGTAATTACCAGCGACGGATACGTCAACGTTGATGTAAGTTACACCTTTTGTAGACAACGCTCGCTCATTCTCCTCCACCCACTCCGTTGATCCGATCAAACCGGCTTCTTCAGCTCCCCAGCTGCAAAACTTTATAGTTCGTCTGGGACGCCAACCTAAAGCAAGATTTGGAAAGTTTCTCGGTGATTAGACAGAGACAGAGACAGACAGACAGACAGACAGACAGACAGACAGACAGACAGACAGACAGACAGACAGACAGACAGACAGACAGACAGACAGACAGACAGACAGACAGAGAAATTTATTTGAATTGGAATCTTATCAATTACAAATTGCTTTTCGTAAGAGCCGAATAATATTTACATGCAGTATACATAAATATACATAGATAATAAATGATAGAATGTACATAGATAATAATTAAACTTAATTTTGGAACTGAGGTTGGATAGCTTGCTCCCGTTTGAATGAACATAAGGAAGATGCTCGTTTAGTATTCAAAGGAAGAGTATTCCATACTTTAGATCCAGTGAAAGAGAAACTTTTCTTTAAGTAATCTGTTTTAGGTTTTGGTAGAATAAGGTTGGTATTGCTGCGTCTCAAATCGTAACTACTAGACTCATTAACATGGTGAAAAGGCTGATTTAGATAATTAGGAGCTTCATTGTGTTGAATTTTATACATTAAGGTTGATAAATGCTTCGTTCGTCTTTCTTGAAGAGTTGACCATCCGAGTTGGTTTCTTATTTCACTGGACCTAATTTCATATCCTAATTTCATAGACAGACAGACAGACAGACAGACAGACAGACAGACAGACAGACAGACAGACAGACAGACAGACAGACAGACAGACAGACAGACAGACAGACAGACAGACAGACAGACAGACAGAATTTGAATTTGAATTTCACCTTTATTTGAATACGGTAATTTCAATAAGTTACAAATGAAACTTCTTTACATGAAAGCCGTATTATTAAAAATATATAAATTGCTATCTAACAGTAATTATTTCAACTATCTTAATACAACAATAAATATTTTTACAAAGTATTTAGAAAAATAAAGAAGATTGAATCAGTTGACAATTTCCGTGTATGCAGATAGTTTATTTTTGAATTGATGTTTATTCCGCAAGAGCTTAAGCTCATTTGGAAGTGAGTTCCAAAGTTTTGCACCTCTATAGGAAAAACGTTTATTACAATACTCCGTTTTTGGAATACGAGTAACAATTAAATTATCATCACTTTCTCTTAACCTTTGCCTATATGAGTTAATTTCATCACTTTTCATAAACATTTGGCTAAGGTAGTCAGGTACAGTGCCACTAATGATATTATTCATAATAACACATATCCTCTTACTTCTTCTGACAGACAGTTGCTCCCAGTTTAATTGATTTAGTATATCGCTTGACCTAACATCGTATCCTTGAAAAGTAATGATGCGAGCCGCACGATTTTGCAGTTTTTGTAATTTGCTGGAAAGGCCCTTATTCAAATTTGCCCATCGAATATTGGCAATATAAGTGAATTGTAGATGACCAACAATATGTTCTTCGGAACAAATTTTCGTGCTTGCTTGAAGCAGTTTATGGAGCGACCTGCTATTTTACTAATATGATTAATTTGTTCGTGCCAAGCTAAATTATCATCTAAAAATACCCCCAGGTGCTTGCCAGTCGTTACTCTCTTTATTGGTTTGTTGTCAAATTTTAGAGATGAAACACGGCCTAAATTAGACAATCTAAATTCTGAACCGATAAACATGTATTCTGTTTTCAATACATTTAAACTAAGTTTGTTAGAAAGCAGCCATGTTTTGACATTATTTAGGTCAGAATTAACTTTTTGTTGAAGGTCAATTGTTGATTTTGAAGCAGCACTCAGAGTGGTATCGTCAGCATACATGCGCGATGTTGTACACTGAAGACTCGCAGTGAGATCGTTGATATATATCAAAAATAGTAGTGGTCCTAAAATAGATCCTTGTGGTACACCACAGGTCAATTTTCTAGGTTTTGACGTGCAGTTTCCCTCAACACATTGCTGCTTCCTATTTGATAGATATGACTCAAACCAATTGAGTAGTTTTTGTAATAAGATATTATGAGAAACAGTATCGAATGCCTTTGCCAGATCGAGAAATACAACAAGGTTCATCAGGCCTTCATCCATATTTAAATACCACTCATTGGTAGCATCTAACAGAGCTGTAACCGTAGAGTGTAATGAACGGAAGCCCGATTGATATTTTTCCAATAATTTATGTTCAGTTAAATAACCATAAAGTTGGCCATATACAGCTTTTTCACAGACAGACAGACAGACAGGCAGGCAGGCAGACAGACAGACAGACAGGCAGGCAGCAGGCAGGCAGGCAGGCAGGCAGGCAGACAGACAGACAGACAGACAGACAGACAGACAGACAGACAGACAGACAGACAGACAGACAGACCCGGATGGACAGACCCGGATGGACAAACAAACACAATAACATCTAGCCCGATAGGATCTCTCTAACTTACCACTCTTCAACAAATCTTTTAAACTACGAGATATTTCCATGATGGTTGCTGTTCCACTCGACGCATCTACTGCTCCAAATCCCCAAGCATCCCTGTGATTCCCAATTAACACCCAACGATCCGGCTCTTCTTTACCATAAATGGTACCAATAACATTATAAACATCTTGTCTCTTGTTTGGCACATTCACTTCAATCTTAACTGTCTTGTTATCCTTCAATCCTTTATTACCCACTTTATAAGTAATAGGCAGCCCTCCTTTCCATGATTTGGGGACTTCATCTCCTAAATATACAACATAACTACCAATTATGGTTTCATGTTACAGTATTAATATACACTCTGTAGTATAAAGTAGCGTTTTGACAAGCAAACTGTTATTTTTCACAAAATGGTATTTTTCAATCCTAACCTTCCATAAGTTTGAGGATTTCCTCCGCGTCACCATACGGTATTGGTGTTGCTGGAATGTTTGGTAACATTGCTTTTTCTTGCGGAATCCGATACACGCCATCGATTGATGGGAGGCCTGGAGTGAGTGGATCGCCTCGGCTTTTAAGTATGCTCCCTCGTTGAACCCCAGTACTCGGCAGCCAAACATATTCTGGATAGACTTTGTCTGTGCCATTTGGTGCGAAGTTTTGGGGATCATTGTACAAGATAACGCCTGCTGCACCACATAACTCAGCGTTCTTTACCTGGAGATTTAATTTATGGAGATCAGCAGCATATCCCCCTCCTCCTCCTTCTCCTCCTCCATCTCATCGACCTCCTTCTCTTCATCCACATCTTCCTCCTCATCCACATCTTCCTCCTCGTCCACCTCTTCCTCCTCCTTCTCCTTCTCTTCCTCCTCTTCCTTCTGCTCCTCCTTCTTCTCCTTCTCCTCCTTTTCCTTCTCCTCCTTTTCCTTCACCTCTTTTTCCTCCTCCTCCTTCTCCTCCTCTTCCTCCTCCTCCTTTCCCTCCTCCTTCTTTCCCTCCTCCTTCTCCTCCTCCATCTACTCCTCCTTCTCCTCCTTTTTCATCTCCTACTCCTCTTCCTCCTCCTCTTCCAATTCCTCCTTTTTCATCTCCTACTCCTCTTCCTCCTCTTCCAATTCCTCCTTCTCCTACTCCTCCTCCTCTTCCATTTCATCCTCCTCCTCCTCCTTCCCCTCCTTCTCTTCCTCTTTCTCCTCCTTCTCCTACTACTCCTTCTCTTCCGTCTCCTTCTCCTTTTTCCTTCTCCTTCTCGTCCTCTTCCTCCTTTCCCTCCTTTCCTTCTCCTTCTCCCTCTTCTCCTCCTTTTCCTCTCTTCCTTCTTCTCCTTCTCCTCCTCTTCCTTCTTTTCCTCCTCCTTCCCCTTGTCCTCCTTCTCCTTTTCCTTGCCTTCCTTGCCTTCCTATCCTTCTCCTTTTCCTTCTCCTTCACCTCGTTCTCGTTCTACTCCTCCTCCTCCTTTTCCTCTCTTCTTTTCCACTTCCTCATTCTCCTATCCTTCCGCTTGTCCTCCTCCTTCTCCTTCACCTTCTTCGTCTCCTTCTCCTTTTCCTCCTTCTCCTCCTACTCGTCGTTCTCGCTCTCCTCCTCGTTCTCGCTCTTCTCCCCCTTCTCCTTCTCCTTCTCCTTCTCCTCCTTACCTTGTCTCCACGAAATATTTTACCATATCTCATGATAACAATTGTCCCATTGCAATTCGGAACACTCAGGTTATTTTTAAGAACTGTAAAATCTTCTGTTCTTCCGAAATTCACATACAGTAGAGTGCCATTTACTGCACCTTGTTTGGCGTAACCAAGCAACGGAGCTATCATTGTTGTGTCATTCTCACTCGGATCCGCCAGCTGAATAATGTAAAAATCCCAATTCATAGATACGTCGTTTGATGATATATGAGTGATATCGATAAGAAAGTCGTTAATTTATATTTAAGTTAATGTGTGATATATTATGTGAAACTCGTTCATTTATTCTCAGATTGGGCAATATAAACTCATAATTATTCTTAGGATGGGGGCTGTTTATATGAATCCGGATTGAGTTTCATTCTGGATTGAACTCTCATACCGTTTCTGTTAAAATCCCTTTAGGTGTTTACATGAATGCGGAATGAGATGCAGCTCAATCCGGATTGAGTTCATTCCTGTTCTCATTCCGGATTGAGTTTCATTCCGGATTTCACTGAAATTTCATTCCGGTGTCATGTAAAGGCGGTGCGAGATTTCATTCTGGAATGAAAAATACGACCTAGAGGACTGAAGCGAACAACACATGCGTGCTTTTAACATTTATAGACGACAATTTGCAGCTAGAAACAGGAATTGCGCGACGTCATATTGTTCAATATAAATAACTCTTTGTCGACGACGTTATAAATTACAGGTGAATTAAATGCTTGTTTACTTGCGACCGCATCGATTATCGTTGCTAGTAATGCTTTCCCCTTTTCTTTATGTTTATTCTTCGCCAAATTATCAATTTAGGGCATAAGCGCATAAATCGCTGAAAGAAACATACCCGCTATAATGTTATTGATCGCCATAAAAAAAATTGAAATTTCAGATTTCGCGCGATATTCGATCATGGGAGGAGGCTAGATCCTGGGATAGAATTCCTATGTAAACGCGGTTTGAATTCACGTTCAATCCGGAATGAAACTGAATCCGGATTCATGTAAACAGCCCCTAATTTAAAAAGGTCTTAAATCATACTTTTTCTTTTCCAGAAAACTCCCAAACGACAGTTTTGTTTTGCAACATAACTTGAACTTTATTGGACACATTTGGACTGACGTAAGGCAATAAAATATTGTATTTTGGTAGCTCCACTTTATCAAATCCATATTCACGCCATCGTTTTGCAATTTCGTCAGCTAGTTCCTTTGATCTTGCTGTTCCACCGACATGGGGTCGTAAAGAGAAATATCTGAAGTGATGTGGGAAGAAAAGTCGGGATAAATGTCACATTTAAGGTAGGAAATAATAATAATAATAATAATCTTTATTGAGGAAACTTTTTCATTTACATGATTTTCAAAAAGGACCTCTTATGAAAGAATAATAAGGCTACTAATTGTAAATAGATAATGTTAAAAAACACAAAACTAAGTAGTATAAAACTATATTAAAAATCTAAAATACTACGTTTAAAACTGTGAATGTTTTGCGAATTTCTAATGTCCTTACTAAGCGTGTTGTAGTCTTCCGTCCTCTGTTTTCCCCAGTTCCTTCTTGTGCTTGGAAAACTAAGCTTATCCTTGTTACGTGTGTTGTAATTATGACTTATGTTGATCTTGGTGTTTTATTAAACTGATGTGGTGCTTTACCAGAACATTCAAGCACTTATATATATACAAGCATCTCATAAACCGTCTTTTTTCTAGAGATACCCACTTTAAAGTGGCAAGTGCTTCTGTGGCGGATGTATATAATGGCCTATCTAAGATTATTGTTGCCGCAGCGAGCGAGCCTGAAGCGAGCGAGCAAGGCAGCAGACCTTAATAATGTAGTTGGGCTTTTTTCAAATATTGCTTTAGCGCATTGCATTGTGGTCGGACTTTTACATAGACCCAACATGCAGTGCGCGGAACAACCAAGCACAATACAATGCGCTGAAAACATGTGCTTTCTTTTCATGCTTTTTCTTTACAGGGACGTTTGCTCAATACTCGTGCATTTTGTGAGTTTAATCTTTTAAATACATCACATACATATATAAATCGCCTCCAATTCATACGTGAAAGCGTTTGGAGTTCGTTGTGAAATATTATCCGAGTTATCGTGCGAGATTTTTGTGTTGTTTTGAATAGAGTCATCCATAAATTTCTGTTCCATCCTCATCGTATGTTAATTAGAATTTCAGTAGAACCAGTGGAAAAACAGCCTCGTGCGGGTTATGGATGAAGTATTGTCTGACTTGACAAATCTCATCAACAGTTTTTGCGTGTGCGCTTTCCGAGACCAGGGCCGGATTAACCACGTGGCAGATGCGGCATATGCAACGGGCCTCGCGCTTTTGGGGGCCTCGCGCTTTACTGGGCCACGCCCATTTTTACTGGGACACGCCCATTTTCTATTGGGACACGCCCATTTTAGGTGCCTCGCGAATTTAGGGGCCTCGCGCATTTAGGGGCCTCGCGCATTTAGGGGCCTCGCGCATTTAAGGGCCTCGCCCCCTAGGCTTGGCCCCAGGAAAATATGCAATATGCATGTAAGCTCTAGTTGCGCTGAGCTGTTATATGATCCTGTTTATACTTGTTGACACAATCGAAATTGCGATGATTTGCGGATAAAATTGAAAACGATTATTTAACAATTTTGTGTCTTTGAATTCAATTAGTTAGGTTTTCATAACGGGGGGGGGGGGGACGGGGGCCTCGCGCTGAAAATCTGCCACGGGCCTCGCGCGACGTTAATCCGGCCCTGTCCGAGACAATGTCCATTTAAAACTTGTGTATACTATTTATTTGTGCGCAAACAGAAAATCAGGTACCGGTTACCGATCAAACACTTTTTGCATTCGCTTTTACCGGCTTTTATTGTTATGGCTAGAACGAACATCACGGTTACACAGTGAGCGTCGTATACCTTAACAAAATCCAAGCACAGGCTTTCTAAATATCTCCATTCGATTTATTCGAAGTTAATTTCGAACATATTCCCGTCAAGTCTCACGGAAATGTATGGCAACGACGATGACTTTTGAAACATTCAGTTTCCCAGTGAGTTTTCAGTCAAGTCGCGTCTGTTTTGAAAATTATATCATTTGTATTAAATCTCCCGGAAAGCAATGTAGCAATAAAACTACCGGAACCAGTCATTACATTGTTGACGTTTTTGGACAAATTGAGAAAGATTATCTATGTAATATTTCACGTGCTTGGGAAAAAACGCAGCCATGCTAGAAGATCCAGTGCGCTGGAAACAAAAGGCAGCATTCAGTACCTTGCAGGTAACCTAGTTTTAGCAGCCTTATTTTGTAGGATCAGCAGGCTGTAGACATAATAGTTATGTTATGTTTGTCTTCCCAGACTAGTTTATATTCGCGACGCGGAATACAGCGAGGCGGAAAACCCGCGAGGCGGAAAACCCGCGAGGCACAGGCGCCAATAGTGTCGATTGAATGGAATTTAAACTATTTTTATAATTGCAAATTAGATTAGATATATCATGGTTAATAGCAAGCAGATATCCGCGACATATTTGACAAGAATATGGGGAATGTTGTTCTCCAAAATGTCATCTTTGTCCAAGACGAAAACATTTTTGAAGCTTGACATTTAATAGTGACTGCAGTTGGTGTTTTGGGTAAACTCGTAGCAGTTGACATCGTCTATAGAGCGTCAACATTTTCGAATGTTGGTTTTAGACGTAGCATGAATCCGCTGCTATATGAAACGGCAAAAACTAATTAAATCGTTTAGAGAGTGAAATTCTTATATAAAAGATATTGCATTCTTAAAGAAGATGGTGCATGAAAATGAGCACACCGCGAGCCTATCGGCGGTGATGCAATAATTGCAATTCGTCGACCCAAAAAATAACACATCGTGAAGCTACCACATGCAGTAGCGCGCGAGTAATTAGTTAATATTCTTATGTTAATTCTCTTTGAAGTGCCGTGGTTACTAATACGGTTTAATAACCTTGAATCTAATCAGGTAGTGCGACAGCAATGCGGTGTGCTGTTGAAAATGCTTGGGAATTTGCGCGGAAGGCGTTCTGCACTTTACTCATCCACAGAACGTACTCAGTTGTTTACATAATCAACGAACGCTGACGTTTTTTTTCTTTTTCTTACGACTCTATTTTGTCTTACAACAACGAAACTGATGATCATTTCCGTTCATATATCGTCGTTTGCCGCCACAAAGAGATCAACTGTTTTCAGTACTCAGATGCTCTTGTAAATCAAGGGATACAACATTCCGATATACGTCCTCGTGAAACTCTTTATGACAAGCTTCACAATAACCGATACTTTTGTAGGCAGTCCAACTATTACCCAGCTGGATGAGACCCTCTGGCATCCTGGGTATCCAACTATGTGACGTTCCTTCATCACTGTCAAATATACAGCACTTATTATAGCTGCATAAAAGCATTATACAAAAATATTTCGTATTGCCAAAGCATGAAATACAAAACTCCACAATGTTTTTGGATTTCCAAGAGTCCTTAACACACTGGTTAAAATATACAGTATCATGATGAAGAGATCGACGTTTAACTTAAAGACGATCTTGATCAATTTCGCGACGAATAAACTAGGTGTATTGAACAGAACGTTGTAAATGAAGTCGATTTACTTATTGTGACTAATAATATTATACTACGAAAATGAAAACTTTAATGAAATGAACTGTCTCATTTGCATTCAGAATCTTATTTTAGTGGCATAGGCAAATAGCGGTATTCACAGATCAAGATCGCTAACGATATTGCATGTGAAAGCTGTTATTTTAGATTAACTTCAAAATTGTCAATATAGTTTAGAAGTAAATTTTACATCAAGTACCGCGCAACACGTATATTATCAGTTGTTGTTTCAGTTTGAAACACTAAATTTACCCATATGTCGAAGGAAGTTATGGATGAATTGACACCGTTACCAAGCGATTGCTAAGGTTGTGAAACATTTCACGCACAGCTTTTTTTTATGGTTTCATATCGGTTAAAAATGTAAATAAGGTTTTGTTTATTGCTCCTCCTTGGTAAGTTTTGTTTGTACAGCGTCTCGTCGTCTTCAGTATATTATTCTCGTACCCCGTAGAGCTCTAAGGGACCTTAAGATCTACGACGGCAACCTAGGACGCCGAAACAAAAAGAATGAATAAATTTTATTGCTAAGAGTATAATCTCAACGCCGTGCTCGTTCTGTTTACAACGCTACTGAGAACATTTTCACGTCTTTAGGACGACGGTAACTCGTGGAGAGATGAGAGCTGTTTCTTAAGACTGACTTAAACCCCCTACAATACAATCGTTTTAGAAATATTGAAGTGTTTTGGAGATCATAAAACAAACTTTGAGTATTTAATATTCTAGACAATCGACCGTGGTTTCATTCAAATACTAAAATTTGTATTGCTTTAACTGCCGTCGCCGTCCTAGGTTGCCGTCGTAGATCTTAAAGTCCCGTATTACTCTGATACTACGGCGTGTTATTGTTCGTCTTCGATCATTCTGGACATCTCTGGAGATATCGAGAAAAATCCTGGTCTGCACGCAAACGATCTGCAATGACGATATCGCAGATAAGTCAACGAAACTCCAAGTGTATTGCCATTGGCTGCGGACGAGAATTGCAACCCTATATGATGCACTGCAAATTAAACATTTATGGCCAAAATGGTTATTAAAGGATAGCAAGTTGGCATGTCAATCCTATATTTCTATTACATTACTTATTTACCAAAAATACATATTATGAAATTTAAAAAATAAGAAATTAGCCTTAGAGTTAGAAATAGTTGAAAATTTCCGGGGGAACATGCCTTCGGACCGCACCCCCTAGATAGTGACTACAACCAAGCAAGCAAACCTGTCGAGAAAAATGCTGTATCCGGGCGTCCCTGTACTTACTTCAAATTCTTCCCGATCTCTTCGGCGTTTAGAGCTTTGTATAGTTTTTCTTGGAAATCTAGCTGCCTCTTCTGTTCCACCTTCCGCATAACAGCAATGTTTATAGATGAGTTGTCGTCATCAGAGTCACTGGAACGCGGCGCAGAGAAAAACCCGATGAGAAAGCCAAGGATAAACAAGACAATGACGCCAGCTATGATAACGGCGATTCGGATTGTGTTATTTGGCATGGTTTTGCCTGCTATATATTACTACTGCTCTGGAAGAAATAGCACGTCAAACTGTTTTGTAGGTTTGGTAGACTTGCTGTCAACTGTTTTGACATTTAACATTGACATATATGTATGCATGTGTATAATGATATGGTAATGAATGGTGACGCACGAGAAACTCAATACAAAGGGATATTAGTTTACACACCGACAGCATGAGGACGTGCTCTTACCATCGACAAAATAAAATAATTTTACTATAAAGAGGACCAGAGGACATTTTTCAAATTACAGGTAAAACGATTCATGGCCTACCTACAGATTTTACTGCGACTTTGGTCCCTTAGTAATGGCCGCCGTTGGCTCTAATTATACAGTGAGAGAAGCCTAATATGAGACGTCAAATTAGATTGAAGATTTTATGTATTTAATGTTAACAAAGAAACTATATTGGCCAGACACTAAACCTATTTCGCGAGCGTCACAGTTTGATTTGCTTGCAAACTCGGAGCTTCTAATGTTCACTCGTCAATTTACATGCAAATATGCAAGCTTCAAAATCAGCTCATTAGATACAATAGAAAGCTCAATCTAGTCCTATTTTTGAGATCAGTGGTATTTTCCAGGTCCGGTATCACCATCTGAATCACGCGCTCTGTGATTCCCTAGCCAGCCGTCCGCTACCTCCTGTTCAGTATTTTAAAACATAAGATAGTCATGATAGTGATAATGAGAGCTATCACAGCAAAAGTGAATTTTATTATCCAGAAGAATATGAAAGAGAAAGTGACAAGCGAGGTATAGCGACACAATAGACCTCTTTCATAATGACACCCAAATTAAATATTCTTTTATATTCATTTAAATTAGCCTTTCTGACCTCGCTCGTGTGTCTGTAATTCTAAAGAATCTTTGCTTTGTAACGAGGCCAGAAAGGCTAATTTGCATGCTTATAAAATAATATTTAAACTGGCCGCCATTATGACCGGGGAGCGCCGGGATGCGAGGGGAGTGGGGCGAGGGAGAGAGGGATTGGATTATTTTGTAACCTGGCTTATTCTCGCTTATATCATCCGGGGGGCCGGATGGCTGTGAAAACATACCACAAACTTCTATAATTGAAAGTATAAACAGTATATGGATAATTTAAAAATATTACAATTTATTGGAAAGACATGTACGGACTGCAGACAGAAGTTGAAAGATGGTGGATTACTTCGAAAAATGCGTTGATTTACGGACATTTGTTGCTGTCATAAGATAAACATTAGGGACTTTAAGATCTACGACGGCAACCTAGGACGGGGACGTCGTTCAAACAAAAGAATCTTCATGCGAAACAATAAGAATGAATAATTTTTATTCGCAAGAGTAATTTCAACGCCGTTCTCGTTCTGTTTACAACGCGGCACTGAGAGCATTTTCACGTCTTTAGGACGACGGTAACTCGCGGAGAGATGAGAGATGTGACTTAAGACTGACTTAAACACAGACACTATAATTGTTTTAGAAATATTGAAGCGTTTTGGAGATCATAAAACAAGCTTGGAGTGTCAAATACGCTAGTCAATCGACCGTGGTTTCATTCAAATGCTAAAATTTGTATTGCTTTTACTCCCTATGATCAACGCCAGAACAGTTCGAATTTACAATTTTAATACAGTCAGACTATGACTATTATTTTAAATGCTAATCATGTTTATCTTATGACAGCAACAAATGTCCAGTAAATCAACGTATTTTTCGAAGTAATCCCCCATCTTTGAAGGCTTCCAACTTGTCTGCAGTCCATACTGTCTTTCCAATAAATTGTAATATTTTTAAATTATCCATATACTGTTTATACTTTCAATTATAGAAGTTTGTGGTATGTTTTAACAGCTATCCGGCCCCCCGGATGATATAAGCGAGAATAAGCCAGGTGACCAGCCTTTACTCCTATCCCGGGGTCCCAGAGCCTTCGTTGACCTCGGTCCAGCTAGATAGCCGGGCAGCTCGGGCACAATTTTCCCTATCCTGACCTCGCGGCCGGCAAATAACATACGGTATATTTATTTCCTGTTAATAATATTTCAATCAATTTTACTTCTTCCTTCTAGACGAATAATATCAAAATTTGGAAAGTCTAATTTGCGACAACGTGCAAACAAGCATAGTAACATTTTGTATGGGAGGCAGGGGGCCTTATGGGCCCACAGGAGGCCTCAGGTACAAACTTAATTTTTTGTTCACAGTACGATGCCGGTACGAAATCGTACCGGCATCAAATCATCACGGTATCAAACTGTTCACACGGTACCGGTATCATTTTCATGCCGTTACGGTGTTGCGTTCACACGATGCCGGTATGATTTCGAGTTTTTGATTATTGCTGACACTATTATATTTGATACTGAATGAGAAACTGTGAATCGAAAAACACGGCACACAGTAACGCAAGATTACAAATTAAATCTCGATAAGCGCCAGGCACATGCTATCGACTCACACGCCAAGTTTGATTTGATTTTAAAAATATACTCTGCGATTGGTGGCATTTTTCCCATTTGGCATTTACAACTTTTGTTTATTATTTACAAAGATTAAAATTCCCGCCACCGCGCTTCTTTTACCCCGTATTTTTTAGCAGAGAAAAAAGTTTCGTAAAACCGTGATGAAATCATTACGGTTACGTGTTCACACGATGCCGGTAAGGAATCATTTCGTTACGGTTTTATATCGTCCCAGTTAGCATTACGGTTTCATGTCATTTCATGCTGGTATCGTGTGAACGCAAGGCTTAACCTTTTAAACACGTCAATTTTAGGAAGCAAAGGCAGCATGCTGTGGCTGTACATTTAAATATACTGTTATCTATAAGTCAATTTTAATTTATAATGTGACTATTTGTCATGTCAGGACGTAGAAGCCAACATATCAATAATCTTTGCTGATGAGATCTTATTTTAAACGTCAGTCTCAACGTTAAATCAGCATCAGATTTGAGTTAAGGATCATCTAAGCCTTGGCTTGATCAACTTCAACTTTGAAAATGATCTTTCACACTCAACTTGCGTGATTGCCAAGGTGAGAAGGATGTGGTAGACCGTGTACAACTCTGAATATGCTGTACTCTTCAAGCTGTACTAATGCAAAACCTTGTATGCACATGTAAAACATGACAGACAAGTTTTTACCTTTCTCTTGCACATACTATACAGCAATAAACTGATTACAGCAATAAAGGATTTGCTCATTTACATAAACACGCGCTTGCCGGTCGCAGAGAATATAAAATAAAATACGTTATAGTCGCCCTAAAAGTTTTAATATTTGATGACGTTTTTGTTTTGTATGCACGCATAACTTTTTAATGTTTCACTTCAGCTGCTTTGGGGCCCGAAAACTTTACAGACCTTTGCCTGCTTGTGGTCCACCATCACCAGATTTTCGGGTAATCTCCCGGTGTCCCGGTGGGCCACGGCACCCGTGAGGAGGGGGGGGGGGGGGGTGTGATCATAACTTGCCCGAATAAATGATGACGTTAATATTACTATTACTATTTAATCATAACCCCTGAAGAACATCAATTGCCATCGAATTATGCCTAAACATTATTACACATGCACGTTTTTCATTAAAACATGGACATGGATTCGAAGTATTTAAAGTAACACAGATTTCCCAAATTTAGACCGCGTGGATATCTTTCCCGCATGGGGAATGTAGTGTTGCCACAAAACCAAATATATTAGGTATATTCAAGTTGAATATAGGTCTGGCTATGCCACTGATCATTGCTCAACGAAGAACAACAATGAAATCCCAGATTAATTCCCTCAATGAGAATGCGTTTTAAGTTGCATCGGACAAGTACTGGCCGGCTGCAGCACTTTTGCTCTCAGTATTTGACGTGGATATGACCTGTACCTGGTCAATCGCAAGGGACTGTCCCTGTCACAGGGACGCGAATGGGTAAACTACTGTCGGAGAATATTGTCGGAGAGGTGCCTCGCATGGGTACTCGCGTCCCGTTCGCGCCCCGTCCGATTGGGTAACTACTTTTTTTGTATTCTTGTTGTATTTTCTTGTTATTATTTTCTCTTTTGTTCTGAATTTTTATAAACAAATAATTTTGTAGTTGACCCAATACATTTTATTAAAAAAATTAATAAAAAATAAATAAAATCGACGAGATGAGTTATTAATTGACGAGATTGAGTTTGTACTCAACGAGATGAGGATTGAGTTAGAAATCGACGACGAGATTGAGTTTGTAATCAACGAGATGAGGATTGAGTTAGAAATCGACGAGATGAGTTATTAATTGACGAGATTGAGTTAGTAATCGAATAAAGAACGTCTAAATAAAAACAACTAGCTAATTAGTGGATATAAAAATATTTGAAAACGTCATGACGAAACGTATTTCAGAAACATATATCTTTTTACTTCGCGTCGGGCACGAGGGCAGCGGTAGTAGTATAGCAAGTGGGGCTGCGAGCCCAATCGACCTCAACCGTGAATATAAATGCCAAAACATCACCAAATTTGGCCAAGTTACGACTCGACAAATTTGGTGATGTTTTGGCATTTATATTCACGGTTGAGGTCGAATAAGCCCACAGCCCCACTTGCTATACTACTACAGCGATCGTTAGTCAATCTAAACACCCCTCCCACGTTTTCTACTAAATTGATGCCAAACACACGCGAGACTCACGAGACAACACCAAATCGCTATTTTAACGAAATACGACACATTTCGTCAAATTTAGAGAAAGTTTTGTGTCGCCATTTTCGCATTTGTGTTTGACAAGCTACCACCGACGCGCTCTACCATTGTTTCAATTCATGCGCGAAAAAAAGCCACTAGATTATGATTCTAGTGACGATGTTTAATAAATTTCAGCGAGAGAGCCACTAGAGTTTAGTGGTAGTGTTAAATAGATTTCATATGCGAGAGTGCTCTACCTGCTATACGAATCAAGGTCACCTGTTGATGTTGCTAACAACAACATTCCATTGCGAATAGCAACCACAACTTTTCAAAAAAATGTTTTCACTTTTAAAAAATGTTTTCACTTTTAAAAAATATTTTCACTTTGAAAAAATATTTTCATTTTAAAATATTTTTTTCAAAAAGTTGTGGTTGCTATTCGCAATGGAATGTTGTTGTTAGCGACACACCACGTACAATCACCTGCTGTCGTGCGAGGTGGAGATAGCTGACCACGAGAGAAGAATCGCGATGTTTGAAGAAGGGGTGAGGCCCACCATGCTAAGACTGTCTAACTTTGAGCGTACACTATGATTGTACACTATAAATATCGTGAATAAAAAACTGTTGTGTGAATGGGCTCGCGCGGTTGTTATGAAACCACCTGCTAACATGCAAATTAGTCCACCCGCTCGCTATTTTCAGTGTTTGTCGAACTTCTGAAATGGTGGTCGTACACATATTTAGACGTTGTGATTCCTCCCGACAACAAGCCCAAGAAAGGCACGTACGGTGTCACAATCGCGACAATGCTCTCGACGTCTTTCTTTAATAGTGGGTCTTTCTGCAACTCGTCATTTAGTTCGTCAGGGTTTTCAATAGCGTTCAACCCATCCAGTAAGCTAGCGAATTTGCTGATTAACAAGTCGGTGAGAAAAGCGTTTGCAATTTCCATTCTCTTCAACTCATATTGGCGCCATATCTTGTCGATAACCTTTGCGGACGCTTTTTTAATGTACGCTTCAGATTGGCTTACCACACCATCGCCAGACAGTCTAATAAGTTCGGCTCTTCTAACGTCAATGTTGTCTTCCACAGTCGAAGTATCATCAGTGTCCTGAACTAGTTCCTCAACCGCGGGATTTTCTTCACTTTTGCGTTTCACCATCGCGTTATTACTTATACCCATATTTTATTGCGGAATAACAACTTCGTGACTGTATGGGTAGCGCAGTGAGATTTCAAGTCTAGCGTACTTATTATTTTTTAATGCGGTTACAATCGCTGACACTTCTTCTTTGCTAATGTGTCCAAGGTAATCGTCAATAACAACCTTCATATCACTTCTGCTCGGACAGTAAAAGCAAATGAGCTTACTAATGTTTTCTCTATACGGTTTTGCGATCGACGTCAGTTGTTGTGTGATGACAATAACGCTCAACATAAAATGTCGCGCACTAAAAGCCAAGTTGACCAACTGACTAGTCCTATTCTTGACGTCCTGCCCACTTGCACAGTCGTCCAACACAATCAGAGTGTTAGTGCCTTTAAAAACATTTGTTACACACTTGAGAACAGCGTCGACACTGTCTTGCGCGCAGTCTATCGCTAACACGTCGGGGTCGCGCACATATTTCCAATCTTGATACGCTTTGTTCCACTCAAAAGTAGGGCAAATCAACACAATGTAGTCAAATTTACTAAAGTACTCAGATTCCAATGTTTCCAGCAAATAATGCGTCTTACCACAAGCTGTCATACCAACAATTAGCATATTAAACGGAGTCTCCATTAACTCACGTTTGATTTAATACTGGATTGATTGCAACCCATTGTTCATGAAGTTGACCAGTCCATCACTCATCACAAACACCCTACACATAACATTCGCAGTCGTCGCTTTCTTAGTGATTTCAAGAAGCACGCCAGATTGTGTGTTCACAATTTTTTTACCAGTGGCGACGTTGTAATTATCTTGGACGCTCCTCAAGTCAATGACCAACGCAAAGCCATCTTTATAGAACTTCTGTATGGTCATAAACTGAGCGTGTTCTTCACCCAACCCAAACAATCGTTTTGCCTCTGCATAGAACTTCGACTTCGGAATGCCTTGTGAGTACACGCTATTTGGTACACCTTCGATTGTGACTCTAACACTCTCAATATTTGGGTAAAGAAACTCCTCGCTGTCTGTTCGCACCTTATTCGTGAATAGCAACACGATTGCCTTCATGCTTTTTCTTGGTAGATTAATGTTTTCATTCACAATGGTCGTGCCTTTGTCCCATTCAGTGGTTTTCATCAACGTGACGTGCTCATACGACAAACTACGACCACTTGCATAGCCTGACGCTATTTCGTCAGCGAGCTCCTGGTTATCGATCGTTTCGTACTCAAGCTCGAGGTTCTCCAGAGTGTATCCACCCACAGCGCTACCGGATTGTGCCACCATGATGTCTGTGGCCTTCGGAAGTGTGATCACGTACTGCAAGTTGTTGTTCATGCTAAAAGGAGCGTACAACCCATGGTCGTTCATGATCCTACCGAGCTTAATCCGCTGTTTCGTTCCAATCACACCAAACATTAACGCGTCACTAACTTTAGCAACGTTCCCACTCGTCGCACCACTGTCATCCTTAGAAATTAGCTTTCTCAAGTTCTCACCACCAACACCATAATCAATCATTTGGTCTCGCGCAGTGACACTTTCCCAAAGGTCGCGATAGACACCAGTGTAATTTTCCCCATTGTTGTCATACACAGTTTCCCCAGCTAGTCTCACAACAAGTTTCTCAACCAACAACTTGCTAACATTATTCAAGAACCAGCTTTTGACGTTTGCGTTCTTAAAGTCGAACACTAAACCCAACGATCCAGGCACCAAACAGCTACTTACCTTAAGCTTCGGTATGTCAACGTAAAGTTCCTCACCAGGACTGACTTTATTAGGGTTCAACGTGATTACGTGCTGCGTTCTCACCCCTTTTATGCCGCCCATAGTTGCTCGTCTAAAACCGGGGCTCAACTCTGCCGACGTGGTGTTCATATACTTTACATATGTTTTATCATCTTCGAAGCTGAGACCCTCGAAGCTGAGACTACCGTTTTAGCTTGTAATAATCATAAGCAAACCACGCAAGTACCACCGCAAGTACCCACAGATTCTGAGCCAACCAAGCGAGACCCTTCGCACCCAACGTCAACATATTGTAAACTAAATTAGCCAACCCAACAGCCCATGGACCCATCTTCATTATCGCGTTCTTAACAGCCTGTGCGAGTGACCTCGTGGCCATAGCGCCTTTCATAACAGCAGACCTCCCAGCGATAATAATAGTTGTTATAATCCCAGCCATTGAAATTGCCACAGCGCTCAACCCAACCATATTTTCTTTAGCCCATTCCTTAAATTTCTGCAACCTGTCAATGTCGACTTCTTGTTGCGCTCTAACCTCTTCTATTCGCCGCTTTTCTACGACTTCTTCTCTGGCTTGCGTAAGCCCCACCTCTCTCTCAAGCAAACCGTCATACTCTAGCTGTTCGTCACTCGTAAGACTACTTTGCTTATTTTTTGTATCAAGCTCTGTCATTCTCCTACTCGTTTTATTTATCGCTTCCTGATAATGGTCTGCTTGAATTTGCAACGCACCAGTGTCACCTATTCTCGATTCACGCAACACGCTATCGCTTGGGTTAAGCACACCATTGTGTTCGCGGTTTTCTTCGTGTGATAGTCCACGTATGTCGGCGTGACCCACTTTTGTATCAATTACTGAGAAGTCATCTAGGGTTGCTTCTGTTGTGACAGCTGTTGTCTCTGCGCTCTCAGGGATTTGACTAACTAACTGTTTGAACTGCTCAATAGCCCTTTTACTATTGTCGTCTGTACTGTAGATCAAGTCTTTTTTTTTCCCAGGTTTTAGAACTCGTTTAGGTTTTCCATATTTACCATCTTTGTTTATCGGTTTGAAAAGAATAGCCCCCGAGTCCGTAACCCACGACCTGTTGACTATTTCCCTTGACGCGTCGTCGTGGCCGAGTCCCTTTTTGTTTAATTTACGTATTTTCCTATTTATTAGCTTGATTCTTTTTACATTGTTTTCTGTTAGCTCTTTGTTGGACGCTTTTAGCTCACCCAGTCTTTTCTTAATTTCCTCCTCCTCTTCAAGAGCTATACTGAAACTTTCGTCATTGACGTCACCATATATGTCCTGCTCAACAAACTCTACCGCTGGGACTTCTGTGTTAGTCCCCCTTATTGTCACCGTCTTACCATCGTCAGTGTCGATAAATGACGTCTCTTTTTCTAGAAACCTTCTATCATATTCGTACTGTAATTTATTCACTCTCTCACGCAATTTACCATACTCGACACGCACGATGTCTGGCATGTCGTCGTCGTCATCACCATACTTATTGTTAATTAAATTATAATCAAGAGTGAGTTTTTCGAGTTCGTCACTTATTTGATCATCGGTGTACCTATCAAGTCTATCGAAGTCCTCCATCTGAATCTCGTCAAAAACTTCCCCACCTTTAGCCATATTACATTAGCTCACATTTTGAATATCACTCTCTGACTCCCACGAATCACATTTTCTCTCTAGTTTAGATAATTGTACGCAAGCCACGCGAATGTCGCCGCAAACACCCATAGATTTTGAGCTAACCAAGCTAAACCCTTTGCGCCTGCCACCAGCGCGTCGTAAACTAAGTTAGCCAATCCAACAGCCCATGGACCCATCTTCGTTATCGCGTTCTTAACAGCCTGTGCAAACGACCTCGTGACCATAGCGCCTTTCATAACGTTAGTCCTCCCAGCGATAATAACAGTCGTCACAATTGCTGCCACTGAAATCGCTAAAGCACTCATCCCAACCATATTTTCTCTAGCCCATTTCTTGAACTTCTGAAACCTGTCAATGTCGATCTCTTGTCGCTCTCTAACCTCTTCTATTTCCCGCTGTTCGATAAGCATGTCTTTAGCTTGTATGAGCCCGATCACTCTTTCAGCTAGATTAATATGCTCTTCACCCCCCACAGTTGTGAGATCTTTTTTACCAAGCTCTGCCATTCTCTCACCCGCTTTGTCTATCAAGTCTCGAAAATGGTTTGCTTTTATTTGCAATGTACCAGCGTCGCCTATTCTAGACTCACGCAGCATATTCTCGCTTGGATTGAGTAGCGCGCTTAACTCACGATTCTCGATTGGTGTTAGCCCAAGTATGTCGACGTACTCTACGTGTGTGGTGTCTAACAATGGCGCACTCCTCGCAACGTCTTCGTGGTCTTTTGCGTTGTCGTTAATACGCGTCTCAATATCACTAAAAGCCTCGTCCATATGTTGACGCTCTCTTCTACCACGTTCACGAACCAGCCCACTCCTCACTTTAGTTAGTCTAACTCTCTCACTGACTGCAACGTTTGGGTCGCCCCAAGCTAGCTCGCTATCTTTAGTGGCTTTTTCAAGACTATACTTTAGTTCGTCGTCGGCGACATCTTTGTATTCGTTAGAGCTACCCATCTCAAGGTTGTCGAAGCCACTTTCAGCCATATTACACTAGCTCACATTTTGAATATCGCTCTCTGGTATCCACGAATTATGTTTGCTCTCATAACCCAACCATTTGACCAACGCCATCTTCTCCCCTCTGACTTTCTTTCTTTTCAACACCTTTTCAACTCTGTACACATCGTCACCACCACGTTTCTTATTGACTAGCGATAATTCCTGTTCATAAAATTTACCAATAATCTGTTCACCACTTATGTCCTCAATTTCATACACATTTGGATCACCGCGAATAACTTTCACCACTTTAAACAGCTCTTCAGTGAAGTTGGCTTCATAGCCCTTTGTGAACACGCTCTTGTATTTACTAATTCTCACTGACTCACCAACCTTGAACTTTGGCAATGGGTTGTCTGCAAATTGGTGACCAAACAAAGTGGTCCACACTTCACCTTCATTTGACTTATCGACATCCTTCGGCTTCATCATAATGCTGCGATTCACATTGCTATTGTAATTGCTTACAAACTGATCCAAAACATCAATCCATTTATACGTCCCGCGGGTGTAAAAGTACTTCCACATAATACTCTTCAGACTTCTATTAAAACGCTCAACAACAGCGGCTTTTTTATCACTCTTAGTGCTGAAATATTTAACGTCGTGTTCTTTCAGCAAACTTTTCACACCAACGTTGTAGAACTCAAGTCCATCATCGAATTGTGCTAACTTAGGTGTGGTTCCAAACTGATCTTTAAAATCATTCAACAATTTTCCAACAGCCTTAGTCATGTTAGCAGTGTCTTTTCTGTAAACCGCAATACCAAAAGCGTATCTACTCAATATTTCAATGCCTGTTAGTATCCAATAATAACCTCCATTCTGTTTTGAGTACTTACTCATGTCCACTAGGTCCATTTGGAGCTCTTCACCAAGGTAGTCAACAAAGGTCGCGCGGAGCTTGTGTTTTCTCACAACGGGTTTGTACCTAGTGTAGGTGTCCTGCGTGGTCAGCCACTCTTTCACTGTTTTTCTAGTTACTTTCAATCCGTCTCCCAATGCGCGTTGATACAATTTCTCCACACCACTGAACCCCGTCTTAGGATTATAATAGATGTCTCTCAACCCTTGTTCTGTTTCCACACCGAGTTCCATATAATTCACACAATATACAGTTCCAATAGCACCGCGCCAATTTTGAGACTATCGTTATTTGGTTTGACACGAAACGTCATACTTGAGTAGACACCTTTTTTAACACTCACCTTTGACTCAATATCCACATGGCGTTGCACTGACCCCTTCAAAGACTGTTCAGTGGGTATTGGTAACGTTGTGATCACATTGCTACGCTTCCCATCAATACCTACATTGCTCTCCGTTTCAACAATATCACATGAGATTTCTATGTACTTCAGACCTCTATACATATCAACCTTGTTTGGGCTGACGTGCCACCGCTTCCTTTGGATTAACGTGTTTTCCGCAAAGCCAAGAAGGGGCCCGACCCCCCGCAACCTTAACAAGGCTGTAGTCTTCACTTTACATCCACCAGATAGAATTTTCTCTATTTCAAGACTTTGCCCCACGCCGGGGAGCTGAAGCTTCATGAACCCAACCAACGCGTTGAAGTTATAGTGTCCTTGAGGTACTGAGATCAGTGAGAGACTATCGAAGGAAAAGTTGGTTGCGTTTGCCAATACGTTGTCGTAGTCCCAAAACACAGTAGCTGTCTTAACCATAATGTATGGGTTATCGTGCGTGATCATCACACTGTTGTCAAAGGACACAACTTTTTCTAAGCCTTCAATGAATACCGTCAACTTTCGCATTATGTATAACATATGGTATATTATATGCAGAAAGCCCTTCGTGAGTACTATGGGAAGTATTACAAACTCGCGATGGCTAACACATCAAAGGCTGCACATGACGCAAAGGCAGACCTCATCAAAAAGTACCCCCACGCCACTTTAAGCAAATTTGAGTTCTATCCAAATATTTTGCAAGATGGTAAGATCATGAGTGTCGATGTATATTTCAGAAACAACGACATCCTCAGCACAGACATAACCAGCACAACCTTCAAAAATGATAAAAGCATGTGGAGGTGGCTACACAATAGTAAGTTCCCAATAATATGGCAAGGTGGTGGGACTATCCAACCACTGCCAAAAGGTCATAAGAACCACTGGGGACTTTGGGATGGCTACCCAACAGAAAATGTGTTAAATTATCCAGTGAATAATTTTAAAGTTTTCGTTAACCAGAGTAGCTACTTCATGTCAAAGCTGTCAGTCTTGCGAGTCACCACGTCAAAGACAAAATCAGAGTGGGATGACAACGAATCTTACTATCGCATTGTGTTTGCGACGTATTGTGCGAGTTTCTGTTGTGGGGTGTCATTGCAACATTTATCAGTGTCACAAGAAGTTCACCCCGTGGTCACAAGTGTGATGAGGTTTCATTTGTACTTCACCATTAGAAGACTTCTTAGAAGAATGGAGGGTGGTGAGACAATGAAATCAATAAGTAGAGAATTCAACGCTTCCGAATTGTATGGTAAGATTTCTAAGATTCCCAAAAAGCATTATTACCAGAATAAAGTCCTGAGCGATGGCACTTTAGGCGAATCCAGAGTCTTCACACTCAACGACGTTCAGAACGATTACAAACGATACGTCGCACGACTCTCAGACGGCTTTACCAACATTGGACTGCAATATCTAAATCAGAGCATAGAAGCCTTTGTGTACTCCACACTTGGTGCGCAAGCGAGAACACGTGTATCGGTCGTTGGTGGTTCTGCAGGAAGTTTAGAAACCCAACAAGAATTCCGCAAGTTGTTTTCTGACAGTGTTATACAGTACGACGTATCGACATGGATTCTCAACATGAATAAATCGATTAGAGACACCAACGTTGTCCAAAATCTTGCAGTGTCGCCAAGTACGTGGTTAATGCCAAGCAACGTGGTGATACTCAAGAATAAAATCGCTGGGTACAACAACTTATTAAAGATTGCCACAGAGTCCATGAGATTTGGAGTGAACACTAGCTTGAATGCAACAACACCAACAATTACGGCTAAAAAAGTCCACCAAGAAAATGTGGTGACTCACTTAGTAGTACCACCAACGATTGTGAAGAAAAAAGCTCACCAAGAAATTGTGGTGGTACCAACGAATCTTGTGGCTAAAAAAGTTTACCAAGAAAATGTGACACCACCTCCTGTGAAAAAAACAGTGGTCACTACCACAAGTAAGTCAGACACGACAACGCTGCTGATAATCTTGGGGTTCTCAGCAGTCTCTGGCTATCTGTTAACCAAATACACCTTGAAGTAGTAATGAGTCTAAACTACGGGTATGAGTCTGACGACCCTCACGATAAAATACTAAAGAGAACGAAAAGGCATCTGGACGAAGATCCTAAATTAAGTGCGACTGGTGGAAGGATGTCTGGAATAATAGACATGCAAGGCTCAGCGATAAAAAACGTAGCAGACCCAGTCGATGACTCAGACGCTATCAACAAAAGAACTCTAAACCAACTACTATCAAGCTACCTCAAGAGCCAGTCCTACAACATTGTGCTCGACTTCAACGTTAGCACACACGCCTTGAAAAACGTGGAATTTCACACCAATGGTTCAAACAAAGTTAAAGCCATTGGTGAAACAAGCAAATTAGTGCAAAACAACCCGGCTTATGGCCCTATTGTCGGCATCAGCGGTGTGAGTCAAAGTTTTCTATCCCCCGTGTTAACACCAATCCCACTTGAGTCAGGTCTCCATTTTAATTGTCCAAGTATGCAATGGTGTGATCTCTCCATTTTTGTTGTGGTGAGGTTACCAATGAGAACCGCTGGATCAAATTGGGAGACAATTATATCAAACGACGATGGTAGTTGGGATAAGTTCATAGGGTACAAGACTGGTGTGACCAACAAGCTCGCGTATGGTGGTAGCATCCCAGCGATGGAGAAAGTATGCACTATTCCGAGTGGTGTTGACCTCACAAAAATGCATATGATATCGATACACTGGCAAATGAGCAATTCACATGTCAGGGTCAACAACGTTAAGTCAACCGACTCAGACTTCGTAGCGAACATGAAAAAAATAGGCGCACCCTACGGAACAATTTTTGGAATACATCGACCAAGAATACCACTCGCACCTTATGCACACCCATCGTTGATAGAATTCTACGGTGTGAAAATTGTGAGTGGCTACATGACAAACCGAGACATCATAATCATGGGTGGAGAAATGATGAAGGAATATGGTGTAAAGTAAATGGGAGCATGTATTTCGAGACCTCATGAAATATATAAAATAAATAAAACGACTGATCACATGTTCAAAGCTGGTGGATCGTTTGGCCGCGGTGACGTGACTCTCGAGCTCCACGCTGAGATTGGTATGAGGTCTAAAAAGACTTACGGCAAACCTATTACGCTACCCGCAGAATCAGACACTGTGGGAGTGGTAGGAGACGTGACCTAAGTTATGTGATGGGTTGGCTTAGAAAGCTGGTTCGTAACATTAGAAACTTTTTCAGACGACGTAGAAAACTGGGGACTAATAAAACGTATTTGCTGCATTGGTACACAACAAACCAGATCTATAAAAAACCTGACACCTATGTCGAGTAGTTTTTTTTGTGGGAGACTATAATATAGTGATGACTTCCGCGATACCTCGATTATTCGATTTCGACGGTCACCAAATCACAACGGTTAATCACAACGGTGACACATGGTTCAAAGCAAGAGAAGTCGCAAGCGCTCTAGGCTATGCTCGACCAAAAGATGCAGTCAACGACCACGTCGAACCTGATTGTAAAATGAAGATGGAGCAGGCCTCATTTATCAACGAACTTGGGGTCTACTCACTGACGTTCTCGAGTAAATTGGAGCGCGCGAAACACTTTGGAAGGTGGGTGCACTCAGAGGTCTTACCAAGCGTTAGAAAAAGTTTAGCTGACGTTGGTCTCAAACACAATCAATTCGTAATGATCACTGAGTTCGACCTTCACACGAAAGTTGTTGGTTTTCTTAGGAAGTATTATCCAGAAGCTATTTTGATAGCCGCTTGTGGTGAAAATCAAGACACTTCGAGTAAAAGAATAAATTCGTGGAAAAAAGGTTACCAACGTGGAACACCTGACTTAGTTATTGCCAATGCAAACCGACAGCACAGCGGGCTTGTGATTGAGTTCAAGAACCCAGGTGGCACAGGCAAGACGTCCAAAGAGCAGGAGTCTCTGTTGCTCAGATATAAATCCGCTGGTTATCTAACACTCTTGTGTGAGTCATACGACGACGCTATTACCACGGTAATAAAATACTTCTTTGACGTTGGGTTTCAATGCTCTCACTGCCTTCGCAAATTTAAAAATAAATCAGCGTTGAGTAACCACGAGAGACACTATTGTAAAGAGACTTTTTAGACAGCGAGTAATGAGTCGAGTTAGCACTCGTTCTCATTGTTGAGACGACGTTTGAAGCGACAACTGTTCTAGCATTTTTAAAAGATATTTTTAACTTGATAAAGGTGTCTGCGAAGATTTCTCTCTTTATCTCACAAACCTTATGACCACTGTGTGAAAAAATGTTTCTATGACATTGGACGCTTCATGTGACCAATGTATAAATTTAAAAAAGTGGGGTATCCGAGAACACCCTTAATTTTGTGTGGAAGGATGGTGGCGTCTGCACACTGCGCGATATTGCTCAGCACCACCAACGAATGATGGTCCTGGGTTGTATCTCCAATTGAATGACGCTTCAACAGTTGTTCCGTAAGTGTCACGACAAACAGCGCAACACGCTTTTAGAAATGTGATGTCGTCTGCCACTGGGAACAGTGTGTCGAGCTCACCAAGTCTTTTTAAGTGCTCTGTTGATATGAGACCACAAATAATGACGTGAATGCCAGCTTTAATGTATTCGTGAATAACTGGGAGTAACCCAGAGTACCAATGGCCTTCGTCAATTCCGATGACGTCATAATCAGCTATCTCGGAAGAACTCGGAAGGTTGGTGATTAACTTCGCAGGTAAACTGTCTGATCCAACAACAATGGTCTGACGATGTGTGGAGAACGCGTGGTCAGTTCGCCTAGTGTCGCCTGCGTTGTTCATGTACACGACTTTGAGCCCTGACTTACTTAGCGTGAGTAACCTGCGGAGAGTCTCTGTTGTTTTTCCTGCAAACATGGGACCAATCACAATTTCTAGTTTACCGACTTTCTTCATGGTTACTATACCTCAAGAGAAACGCTCTCCCCTCTTGCGGCAACTGTTGTTCGTTGTTGAATATCCGCTGAAGCTCTAAGTTTTTAAGATGAGACCTCGAGCTCTCATGTCTCAAGCGATGCAGTGGGTCGTTGGTGACCACACCGCATGGGTGACAGGTGTACACGTTTTTATTTCTCGCAAAGTGTCTGTGGGCGGGCGAGAGTACGTGGTCCCTGATATCATCCGCACCTAGTATCTCATTACACCCAACCTTGCAAACGTGAACGTCGCGGTTTGCGGCGAGCTCTAGCCACGCTTTGGCTTTGGTTGGGCATGGTTTCCATAGAAGGGTCGCTAAGAACACTTGGAGGAAATTACCGAGTAACGTGGCTGTGGACCCACTAGGGTCGTTCAAGTAGACGTCACTCGCTAACATAAGGTACTTGAATGATGAGTAACACCACACAGGGATTATGCCAGCTAACACACCAGCAAGCTCGTTGGCTCTGTCTTCTCGAAGATCGATCCAAGCGTCGAGAAGATACCTCGTATGGCGGACCTGAGAGCCAAGCCGTTTTGGTGGTCCTTCAGGGTCGGGGTCGAACATTGTGTATGTTGAGAAGTACTCGTTTAAGACGATAGGTCCAGAGGCGCCTTGTAGGGTGGGCACACTGATAAAGGCTGTTCTCAACATGTTGGCAATATCTTCTTCGCTGATTTCTCGGGCTTGAGTCATTATGTTATACTCTCAGAGAAAATCCTAATTTTTTAATGCGTTTGGTCTGGAGCTGTGAGATACCTGTGAGGTCATCTGTGAGACACCTGTGAGGTCAACTGTGAGTAAGATAACACGTGATAGTGTATTAGATGGCTGAGGACTCACAGACGGCTGTTGAGGCGAAGATTACGGCTGATGTGAAAAGTGTTAAGGTAAAGGACCCAAAGCGCGTCGCCGCTGGTAAAAAGTTGGCTGAGATATCGAAAGCTGCGAAAGAAAAGAAAATGCGTGAAATGATAGTCAATGAAGAACAGGGTGGTGAGTGGAGCTATGGTTACATTGTCGGGACACTTGGTGTAGTCATTGCTGGTGCTTCGTTATGGTACACAATTAGCGGTGAAAAAGAGACACAATTAGAACCTGTGAGCACTGTGGTTAGCACGTCAGAAAATCGTAGAACTTGTCGTCCAGCGTTAGACACATTTGATTCTTGAACAAAACACACGACAATGTATATATGTCCGCGATCGATCGAAAAGAACTTATGAACGAATTGTACGATGCGCTACTTGTCACGACTGGTGCTGTGGTAGTGAGTATGATTTCGAAAAAGGCTTTGGGGGAACCATTGGGAACACCAGAGACTGTGAAAGGCACAGTGAAACTTGTTGCGGCTGTTGGTGCAGGAACGTTGTTAGTAAAATGGGTGCAATCGAAAAAGTGGATACCGACAGATCCATTCAAATCAACGTAAGTTAATGGTGAGTGTTGTGGCTGGAGGGATTTTTAATGCAGTGGCTTTTGCAGGCGCTGGCTTTATGTTTTCAAAGTTTAATCACTCAGGCTATGAAGCTGAGATGAAAAGACACAACCACGCGTTGGAACAGCTAGCCAGTGCGAAAGAAGTGTGGTATGAGAATGAGGTCGCTAAGAAAGATAAGATCCAGCGTTTACGACAACGGCTCTCTGATGTTAATGCTGACATCAATGACACAAACCACGCGTTGGAGGAACTTAGAAGCGTGATGACCATACGGCACAGCGGACGAGTGTTCACTGACCTCCCGAAGATTGCGGATTACTACCAACCGAGTGCGGAGATGAAGGAATACCAATTGTTGTTTGTTAGCGCGCTAGGTTTGGGTAGTGGAATAGCGGTGTGGGTACTCACTCGGTGAAAAAATGTTGGAGTAGTATAAGAGTGATGGACAAACTTATGAGGCAGATGAGTTATGGCTTGACAATTGACGAAATCGCGAATGAGACGCAAATTGAGTGTGGAGACACCTTCAGGTTTTACTACTGCTCGGATTGCAACGTTGTGAAAAATGTGACTGAATGTGGTGGATACGCATGCCCAAAGTGCGGTGACACCGAATGGGGTTACACTCAGAGTTATAGCGACATGAGACTCACGCGATTAAAAAGCGTTCACAAACGGTCTTGGTGGATGGGGAGGAGACTACGGAATGTTGTGAAGGGTGAGCACCTTGAGTTGATAAAAGAGGACTTCCTGAAAGTTGTCAATGTGCTGCACTCATGCAATTTGATAAAGGGTAGAAACGTTAGCCGATACGGGTACTACATTATTAGGTTGTGTCATAGAAGACAATTAGAGACACTCAAGAAGGTGTCAGACCTCAAAGACGGGAAGGTGAAAGACTTGTTTGACGACAACCTGTTTGGGGTGGTGTACCCAAAGCTGGGATGGTGTGAAAGTGGTGATCGTTATTACAATGAGTGGCTTAGGAAAAAATAAATAAGCGTAGTGTATATAGAAGCCAATGAGTCGGACTGTGAAAAACCCGCTGAAAAAAAGACGGGCGCATAAGACGAGCGCAGCCGTTGTCGATTCACTAACAGATGAAGCGACCAACGTTCACGGCTTCTTTAGAGATCAGGAGGGACAACCTGTAGTCGAAAACCTCACACCGTCAACGCATCTGTTGGATCGAGCACTGAGAGGGTTCACAAGGTCCTATGGAGTCGAAGTAATTGACGACAGAGACATCAATCAGGTAAATGGTAGTAGAAGTGCTGTCACTAACCTTTTGAGACGTGAACTAGGTGAGACCAACGGAATGAAAGTGGTGGAGACAGTCAAGGTCACTTTTGAGAAAGTTTTAGAGCTCAATAAGACCACGTACAAAACTGCCTACTTTAACAGCGAAACGTTCGTCGTCATTAACGAGCATGACATCGAGGGTGTCGCCAATCGTGGGTCGGAGCAGATTTTGACGCGGATAGCTGGGTGGTTATCTGAGGGGTCTGGATGGACTATCGACAAAATAGATGCACACTACGTTAACGTCGCTATTTACAGACCTTTGCATGGGAGTAGCTACATTGTGTTGCCAAAGGAGCTGCGCAACAGTATGAAGGGCTTGGTAAACGTAAATAACGATGATGACAACGAGTGTTTTAGATGGTGTCACCTTGCGCATAAGTTTCCTGTTGGAAAACACTCCGATAGAACGTCGAAGTACGCTAGGCATGTTGGTGAGCTGAACTATGACGGAATTGACTTCCCAGTCACACTCAAAGATTACAACAAGATCGAAAAGGCGAACGATATTAGCATTAATGTTTTTGGGTATGAAAATAAGCAGCCATTCCCTGTGCACGTTTCTAAGGAGACGTATCCTGACCATATGGACCTATTGTTGATAACTAATGACGTGGGCAACAAGCATTATGTGTACATTCGCGATTTTAACAAATTCATGTACCGCCAGACAGAGCACAAGGCGAGAAAGCACTTTTGCAGGTATTGTTTGCAATGTTTCACCCGTGCGGACGTGCTTGAAAGTCATATTGAAGTGTGTTTGGTCATTAATGGGAAGCAAGCTATTAAAATGCCACAAAAAGGCGCGAAAGTAAAATATGAGAATTTTAGCAGACAATTAAATGTACCATTTGTGGTGTATGCAGACTTCGAGGCTATCACACAGAAGGTGCACACAGCGACGCCATCAAGCGAGTGTAGCTACACAAACGCCTACCAGAGACACGTTGACTGTGGTTATGGGTATAAATTAGTTTGTTGCTATGACAATGCGTATAGTAAGCCAGTGAAGGTGTATCGCGGTGAAAATGCAGTCAACAAGTTCATTGGGGAGATGTTAGAAATTGTCGAATATTGTAAAGAGACATCTGAGAGTCACTTTAACAAAGAAATGATACTGACTGATGCTGATAAGAAGAACTTTGACGAGGCTAAAGGTTGTCATATTTGCAGTGTTGAGTACACTGGCGCTGACGTTAGAGTGAGAGACCACTGTCATGTCTCAGGTGAGTACAGAGGGTCTGCACATCGTCAGTGTAATGTGAACTTTAAGTTGACTGACAAAATCCCTGTGATCTTTCATAACTTGCGCGGCTACGATAGCCATTTCATTATGCAGGAGATTGGTAAGTTTGGCCAAGACATAAATGTGATACCAAACAACATGGAGAAGTACATGGCGTTCATGCTTGGAAAAAACTTGGTATTCTTGGACAGCTTTCAGTTTATGAGTAGTGGTCTAGACAACTTGGTGAAGAACCTACCAAGGGACGCTTTCAAATACACGTCAGAAGTGTTTCGCGACGAGGGGTTGGCACTCATGACAAGAAAGGGAGTCTATCCCTACGATTATATGGACTCCTTTAATAAATTCGACGAGCGCGAGCTACCCTCCAAAAAAGATTTCTACAGCGTTCTGAACGATGAGCACATTACGGAAGAAATGCATGAGCGCGCCATCGATGTGTGGGACTACTTCGACGTTGAAAGTATGGGTGGGTATCACGACCTGTATTTGAAAAGCGATGTGCTCTTGCTTGCCGACGTTTTTGAGAACTTTAGAAAGACATGCCATCGCGAGTATAAATTAGACCCTTGCCATTATTTCACATCGCCTGGATTGGCTTGGGATGCTATGCTGAAGATGACTGGAGTGGAGCTTGAGTTATTGTCCGACATCGACATGTTCCAGTTTGTAGAATTAGGTATGCGTGGTGGTGTGAGCTACATATGCAACAGACATGGCGTGGCGAACAATAAATATATGAAGGGGTACGATAAAGCGCAAGAGTCGAAGTATTTGATGTACCTTGACGCCAACAATTTATATGGGTGGGCAATGAGTCGAAGTCTACCTACGGGTGGCTTCAAGTGGTTGACTGAGAAAGAAATAAAAAAGGTTAATCTACACGACTATCACGACGATAGTAAAAAGGGCTTACTACTCGAAGTCGACTTGGAGTATCCAGCCCATTTGCATGACCTACATAATGATTACCCGCTGGCTCCTGAGAAGATGGAGATAACCGTTGACATGTTGTCGGAGTACTGCACGAAAATCAAAAATAAGTTTAACGTGAGTGTTGGTGGTGTGAAAAAGCTGGTGACTAATTTGATGGGCAAAAAAAAGTACGTGTGTCACTATAGAAATCTGCAGTTGTATATGGATCTTGGATTGAAAATCAAAAAGATTCATAGGGTCCTACAGTTCGACCAGTCCAAGTGGTTGGGCAAGTACATCGACTTTAACACAGTCAAGAGAACTGCGGCTAAGAACGCTTTCGAGAAGGATTTCTTCAAGTTGATGAACAACAGTGTGTTTGGAAAAACAATGGAGAATTTGAGGAAGCGTGTGGATGTAAGATTAGTGACCACCGAGAAAAAGTTAGAAAAGCTTGTCTCAAAGCCTACGTTTGTGTCTTGCAAGATATTTAGCGAGAATTTAGTCGCTGTCCACAAAGTTAAAGAAACTCTGACACTAAATCGACCTGCATATGTGGGTATGTGCATATTAGACTTGAGCAAAACGCTGATGTACAATTTTCACTACAATTATATTATGAAAAAGTACTCTAGCGACACCTGTAGATTGCACTTCACTGACACTGACAGTCTGTTGTACACAATCAAAACTGGTGACGTTTATTCCGACTTCATGGAGGAGCGTGAAAAGTTTGACAATAGCGATTACCCTGCAGACAACCCGTTCGCTTTCAAAGAGAATAAGAAAGTTATTGGCAAGATGAAGGACGAGTGCGCTGGAACACCAATTATTGAGTTCGTCGGGTTGCGCAGTAAAATGTATAGCTATTTGAAAGAGGATGGGGGTGGTGGGAAAACCGCTAAAGGCATTAGAAAGAATATAATTAAAAAAGTGATCAAGCACGAAGATTATAAAAGTGTGTTACTTGAGCAGAAACAATTGCGACACACAATGAAGACCATTAGAAGCGTCAAACATCAGCTAGGTAGTTACGAAATTAATAAAGTGTCGCTATCCTGTTTTGATGATAAACGATACCTTTTAGAAAATGGTATTGACTCCTACGCATATGGTCACAAAAACATTGTAGTGAGAGACATACCTTAAACACTGCGACGTGATTCCCATAAGGTCACTCTCTCCACGCGTGCGAAATTGCAAACGCTTTTCTCACCGACTTGTTAATCAACAAATTCGCTAGCTTACTGGATGGGTTGAATGCTATTGAAAATCCTGACGAACTAAACGACAAGTTGCAAAAAGACCCGTCGAGAGCATTGTCGCGATTGTGACACCGTACGTGCCTTTCTTGGGCTTGTTGTCGGGAGGAATCACAACGTCTAAATATGTGTACGACCACCATTTCAGAAGTTCGACAAACACTGAAAATAGCGAGCGGGTGGACTAATTTGCATGTTAGCAGGTGGTTTCATAACAACCGCGCGAGCCCATTCACACAACAGTTTTTTATTCACGATATTTATAGTGTACAATCATAGTGTACGCTCAAAGTTAGACAGTCTTAGCATGGTGGGCCTCACCCCTTCTTCAAACATCGCGATTCTTCTCTCGTGGTCAGCTATCTCCACCTCGCACGACAGCAGGTGATTGTACGTGGTGTGTCGCTAACAACAACATTCCATTGCGAATAGCAACCACAACTTTTTGAAAAAAATATTTTAAAATGAAAATATTTTTTCAAAGTGAAAATATTTTTTAAAAGTGAAAACATTTTTTAAAAGTGAAAACATTTTTTTGAAAAGTTGTGGTTGCTATTCGCAATGGAATGTTGTTGTTAGCAACATCAACAGGTGACCTTGATTCGTTATAGCAGGTAGAGCACTCTCGCATATGAAATCTATTTAACACTACCACTAAACTCTAGTGGCTCTCTCGCTGAAATTTTATTAAACATCGTCACTAGAATCATAATCTAGTGGCTTTTTTTCGCGCATGAATTGAAAACAATGGTAGAGCGCGTCGGTGGTAGCTTGTCAAACACAAATGCGAAAATGGCGACACAAAACTTTCTCTAAATTTGACGAAATGTGTCGTATTTCGTTAAAATAGCGATTTGGTGTTGTCTCGTGAGTCTCGCGTGTGTTTGGCATCAATTTAGTAGAAAACGTGGGAGGGGTGTTTAGATTGACTAACGATCGCTGTAGTAGTATAGCAAGTGGGGCTGTGGGCTTATTCGACCTCAACCGTGAATATAAATGCCAAAACATCACCAAATTTGTCGAGTCGTAACTTGGCCAAATTTGGTGATGTTTTGGCATTTATATTCACGGTTGAGGTCGATTGGGCTCGCAGCCCCACTTGCTATACTACTAGCGGTTGCTTCCAAAATCGCCTTGTAGATGATGGAAATTTGCCTTTTGATTTCCTGCCAGTTGTCGTCCGTTTTATTGGTGGCAGCCATCAAATCAAAAACTCCTGGTAAACTTGTCGAGCCATAGCTGTTGGTGGCCGAAGGAGCAAACACCAAATGACGTGTATACGGTCGGTTTGGCAAACCATATGGATAGATGAAGGCTTTCTCAACGTTCACCATTCTGTCGTTAAAATCACGAAGTTTAATATCACTTTTCTTATCCATTGCAGTTCCCTTCTCTTTTTTCAACTGCTCTGCTGCTGTCATGTATTTTTTAATAGCCCTTTCAATGTTATCCAAGGTAATACCTTGATTTCTAAATTCGTCGTTGAAGTTGGATCTCAAGGTTTCCAAGGATTCATTCAAAGATGTTCCGTACTCTGAGGTATCGAACGGTAACACGAATGTGTCAGCGGCATTCATAAGCAATCTCGAGGCCAGCCTTGTTGTGGTCAGATGGTAGACAAAATTTGGATCAACGAGACCTTGGAGCCATTTATAAGTATCATGGACTGTGTGGTAGACTGGGTACAGAACGCCGTAGTTGCCATCGTACCTGATGTCAATACTTGGCACACCTGAAATACAGAAACGTATTTCTATTACAGCCAATCATCGTGATTAACAAACACTGTTAATGCTAGCCAACACTGTTAATGCAAACCAACACTGTTAATGCTAACCAACACTGTTAATGCTAACAAACACTGTTAATGCAAACCAACACTGTTAATGCTAACCAACACTGTTAATGCTAACCAACACTGTTAATGCTAACCAACACTGTTAATGCTAACCAACACTGTTAATGCTAGCCAACACTGTTAATGCTAGCCAACACTGTTAATGCTAACCAACACTGTTAATGCTAACCAACACTGTTAATGCTAACCAACACTGTTAATGCTAACCAACACTGCTGCTGCGTCATTCCCGATTCCTGTCCGCATCTCTACTATTTGAGCTATTGAGTCAGCATGCTTTAATTTATTCCTATATTTAAATGTCAATCCTCGCGACAATTTAACTCTTGTAAACACCTCTCTAAGACAAACACATCTATGAGATAAACACCTCTCTAAGTTAGAGAGGTGCAGTGGCGTGGTGGCTCGAATATTTCAAGGGGGGCCACTGGCCAGTGCTAAATTGGCGCCCCCAGAGATGTCAAATCCAGTTGCAAATCTGACATAAGCGAGCGCCGAAGGCGCGAGAAGCGAGCGCCGAAGGCGTGAGTTGTCCGCTTTCTAGGGGGGTTCGGGGGCATGCACCCCCGAAATTTTTGAAATCTAGAGTCTCTGAAATGCCATTTCCTGCGTTCTGGGGAAAGATTTTACAGAATTCCCATGGTTAGAAAACAACATTTTTTGTATCAAGATTTACAATTTGTTTAGAAATTTATAGGGTTTTACAAGAACGAAGAGACTGAAGAGAGACTGTTAGAAAATAATTTTGTTCCTGGTCAAATGTCAATAACGTATAGTCAGAATATACTATAGCCTATAGGCTAAAGTTTATGCACGTTGAGCATAATATAACACTAACTTAACAGTTTTAAAAGACAACCGATTAACCGAATGCAAGTCAATTAGTCAAAGTAGAGCTTTTGACAGTTCGGGAGAAAGCTTTGCGTACAAGTTGATGAGACGGTCTTTATCGCATTTGAGCAAAATTTTACGCTCGATTGTCATTGAAAGCAACGATTCAAGTCTCTCCTGAACCATGGACGAACGAATTCGAGTCTTCACCCTCTTGAGTGCAGAAAATGAACGCTTTAATTTAAATTTTACACACTAATCCAGGCCCTTCTTGGTAATTTTGGCGCCCACCGTCCGTGTCGGCGCCCCTCTTGAAACCATCGCTGGGGGGGCCATGGCCCCCCGGCCCCCCCGGCCACCACGCCACTATCTCTAAGGGACACTTCTGTAAGACAGACACATCTATGAGATGGACACCTCTGTAACACAGACACATCTATGAGATGGACAGCTCTCTAAGGGACACCTCTCTAACACAGACACATCTATGAGATGGACACCTCTGTAACACAGACACATCTATGAGATGGACACCTCTCTAAGGGACACCTCTCTAAGACAGACACATCTATGAGATGGACACCTCTGTAACACAGACACATCTATGAGATGGACACCTCTCTAAGACAGACACATCTATGAGATGGACACCTCTCTAAGACAGATACATCTATGAGATGGACACCTCTCTAAGACAGACACATCTATGAGATGGACACCTCTGTAACACAGACACATCTATGAGATGGACACCTCTGTAACACAGACACATCTATGAGATGGACATCTCTGTAAGACAGACACATCTATGAGATGGACACCTGTAAGACAGGCACATCTATGAGATGGACACCTCTGTAAGACAGACACATCTATGAGATGGACACCTCTGTAAGACAGACACATCTATGAGATGGACACCTCTGTAAGACAGACACATCTATGAGATGGACACCTCTATAAGACAGACACATCTATGAGATGGACATCTCTGTAAGACAGACACATCTATGAGATGGACACCTCTGTAATACAGACACATCTATGAGATGGACACCTCTGTAATACAGACACATCTATGAGATGGACACCCCTCTAAGACAGACACATCTGAGATGGACACCTCTCTAAGACAGACACATCTATGAGATGGACACCTCTCTAAGACAGACACATCTATGAGATGGACACCTCTCTAAGACAGACACATCTATGAGATGGACACCTCTCTAAGACAGACACATCTATGAGATGGACACCTCTCTAAGACAGACACATCTATGAGATGGACATCTCTCTAAGACAGACACATCTATGAGATGGATACCTCTGTAAGACAGACACATCTATGAGATGGACACCTCTGTAACACAGACACATCTATGAGATGGACACCTCTGTAAGACAGACACATCTATGAGATGGACACCTCTCTAACACAGACACATCTATGAGATGGACACCTCTGTAACACAGACACATCTATGAGATGGATACCTCTGTAACACAGACACATCTATGAGATGGATACCTCTGTAAGACAGGCACATCTATGAGATGGACATCTCTCTAAGACAGACACATCTATGAGATGGACACCTCTCTCAGACAGACAGCATTAAGCCAGACAGTGAAAGTCGGTGCCGATGGTGTCCGTCTCATAAAGCGTTCACTGTAATTGACAAAATATGCGTTACAAAGTACAAAGATCTTTTCAATTGTTGTCAATTTCTTCGCAACAAAACGAAAAACATTTAAATAAAGATCAACAACGTTTAATTTGGGGCTCAGGCTGGTTTGTTAAGTAACACAATAATTTAAAATAACAAAATAGTGCGCCGAAACGTTGATTCGGAGACCCAGGGTTCGATTCCCGGTTGGGGCAGTTACTTTTTCCATGTATGTATATGACTATATTAAATCCTCTCTAATCTTAATTAAAATAGTTGTCTGAATAGTAAAAGTCGAAGTTGCTAAACTAGGTTTCAACCAGAGTAAAATGTAAGATAACCAATCAATGATAACCAATACCAGTAACACACAATTTGACTTACCTATGAACTGATAAAATGTGGCAAAGTCAGATCCAGATCCTAAGCTGTGGAAGTTTGGAGATTTCTTGGATTCACTCACTTCAAGCATTTGTTCATATATCGTCTTTTTCCCTCCACTTTTTTTGAAATGTGGATCTTGCACCTTCTTTGTTTGTTCAAATGCCATTGTCTTCAGGAGGGGACTGCCATTCATCGTCATCGAGTAATTACCAGCGACGGATGCGTCAACGTTGATGTAAGTTATACCTTTTGTAGACAACGCTCGCTCATTCTCCTCCACCCACTCCGTTGATCCGATCAAACCGGCTTCTTCAGCTCCCCAGCTGCAAAACTTTATAGTTCGTCTAGGACGCCAACCTAAAGCAAGATTTGAAATGTTTCTCAGTGATCAGACAGACAGACAGACAGACAGACAGACAGACTCGGACGGACAGACTCGGACGGACAGACTCGGACGGACAGACTTGGACGGACAGACTCGGACGGACAGACTCGGACGGACAGACTCGGACGGACAGACTCGGACGGACGGACTCGGACGGACAGACTCGGACGGACAGACTCGGACGGACAGACTCGGACGGACAGACTCGGACGGACAGACTCGGACGGACAGACTCGGACGGACAGACTCGGACGGACAGACTCGGACGGACAGACTCGGATGGACAAACAAACACAATAACATCTAGCCAGATAGGATCTCTATAACTTACCACTCTTCAACAAATCTTTTAAACTACGAGATATTTCCATGATGGTTGCTGTTCCACTCGACGCATCTACTGCTCCAAATCCCCAAGCATCCCTGTGATTCCCAATTAACACCCAACGATCCGGCTCTTCTTTACCATAAATGGTACCAATAACATTATAAACATCTTGTCTCTTGTTTGGCACATTCACTTCAATCTTAACTGTCTTGTTATCCTTCAATCCTTTATTACCCACTTTATAAGTAATAGGCAGCCCTCCTTTCCATGATTTGGGGACTTCATCTCCTAAATATACAACATAAGTACCAATTATGGTTTCATGTTACAGTATTAATATATACTCTGTAGTATAAAGTAGCGTTTTGACAAGCAAACTGTTATTTTTCACAAAATGGTATTTTTCAATCCTAACCTTCCATAAGTTTGAGGATTTCCTCCGCGTCACCATACGGTATTGGTGTTGCTGGAATGTTTGGTAACATTGCTTTTTCTTGCGGAATCCGATACACGCCATCGATTGATGGGAGGCCTGGAGTGAGTGGATCGCCTCGGCCTTTAAATATGCTCCCTCGTTGGACCCCAGTACTCGGCAGCCAAACATATTCTGGATAGACTTTATCTGTGCCATTTGGTGCGAAGTTTTGGGGATCATTGTACAAGATGACGCCTACTGCACCACATAACTCAGCGTTCTTTACCTGGAGATTTAATTTATGGAGATCAGCAGCATATCCCCCTCCTTCTCCTCCTCCATCTCATCGACCTCCTTCTCCTCTTCCTCATTCTTCTCCTCCTCATCCACATCTTCCTCCTCGTCCACCTCTTCTTCCTCCTTCTCTTCCTCCTCTTCCTTCTTCTCCTTCTCCTCATTTTCCTTCTCCTCCTCTTCCTCCTTCTCGTCCTTCTCCTTCTCCTTCTCCTCCTCCTCCTTCTCCTTCTCCTCCTCCTTCTCCTACTTCTCCTCATTCTCCTTCTCCTCCTTCTCCTCCTTCTCCTCCTCCTTCCCCTTCTCCTCCTCCTTCCCCTTCTCCTCCTCCTCCTGCTCCTCCTCCTCATTCCTTCTCCTCCTTTTCCTCCTCCTCCTCCTCCTCCTCCTCCTCCTCCTCCTCCTCCTCCTCCTCCTCCTCCTCCTCCTCCTCCTCCTCCTCCTCCTTTTCCTCGTCCTCCTCCTTCTCCTCCTCCTCCTTCTCCTTTTCCTCGTCCTCCTCGTCCTCCTCCTCGTCCTCGTCCTCGTCCTCCTGCTCCTCCTCCTCCTCCTTCTTCTCCTTCTCCTCCTCCTCGTCCTCCTCCTCCTCCTCCTCCTCCTCCTCCTCCTCCTCCTCCTCCTCCTCCTCCTCCTCCTCCTCCTCCTCCTCCTCCTCCTCCTCCTCCTTCTCCTTCTCCTCCTCATCCTCCTCCTCATCCTCCTCCTCCTCATCCTCCTCCTCATCCTCCTCCTCATCCTCCTCCTCCTCCTCCTCCTCCTTCTCCTCCTCCTTCTCCTCCTCCTCGTCGCTTCTCCTCCTCCTCGCTTCTCCTCTTCTTACCTTGTCTCCGCGATATATTTCACCATATCTCATGATAACAATTGTCCCATTGCAATTCGGAACACTCAGGTTATTTTTAAGAACTGTAAAATCTTCTGTTCTTCCGTAATTCACATACAGTAGAGTGCCATTTACTGAACCTTGTTTGGCGTAACCAAGTAACGGAGCTATCATTGTTGTGTCATTCTCACTCGGATCCGCCAGCTGAATAATGTAAAAATCCCAATTCATAGATACGTCGTTTGATGATATATGAGTGATATCGATAAGAAAGTCGTTAATTTATATTTAAGTTAATGTGTGATATATTATGTGAAACTCGTTAATTTATTCTTAGATTGGGCGACATAAACTCATAATTATTCCTAGGATGGTGTGTGATATGTAGGTGTGAAACTCAGTAAGGGGCTGTTTACATGAATCAGGATTGAGTTTCATTCCGGATTGAACTCGTACCGGTTCTGTTAAAATCCCTTTAGGTGTTTACATGAATCCTGAATGAGATGCAGCTCAATCCGGATCTTGAGTTCATTCCTGTTCTCATTCCGGATTGAGTTTCATTGAAATTTCATTCCGGTGTCATGTAAAGGCGGTGCGAGATTTCATTCTGGAATGAAAAATACGACCTAGAGGACTGAAACGAACAACACATGCGTGTTTTTAACATTTATAGAAGACAATTTGCAGCTAGAGACAATAATTACGCGACGTCATATTGTTCAATATAAATAACTCTTTGTCGACGACGTTATAAATTAAAGGTGAATTAAATGCTTGTTTACTTGCGACCGCATCGATTATCGTTGCTAGTAATGCTTTTCCCTTTTCTTTATGTTTATTCTTCGCCAAATTATCAATTTAGGGCGTTGAAGTGTACAAGCGCAGAAATCGCTGAAAGAAACATACCCGCTATAATGTTATTGATCGCCATCTTGAAATTTGAGATTTCGCGCGATATTCGATCATGAGAGAGATGCCTGCGGAGGAGGCTAGATCCTGGGATAGAATTCCTATGTAAACGCGGTTTGAATTCACGTTCAATCCGGAATGAAACTGAATCCGGATTCATGTAAACAGCGCCTAATTTGAAAAGGTCTTAAATCATACTTTTTCTTTTCCAGAAAACTCCCAAACGACAGTTTTGTTTTGCAACATAACTTGAACTTTATTGGACACATTTGGACTGACGTAAGGCAATAAAATATTGTATTTTGGTAGCTCCACTTTATCAAATCCATATTCACGCCATCGTTTTGCAATTTCGTCAGCTAGTTCCTTTGATCTTGCTGTTCCTCCGACATGGGGTCGTAAAGAGAAATATCTGAAGTGATGTGGGAAGAAAAGTCGGGATAAATGTCACATTTAAGGTATAAAATGATCATGTGTATTTATTAATATATATTTAAAACTAGAAGTTACTATCGCAAGGGAAGTGCTGCCTCAAAAGCGATCGGAAGCCTAATTTTTGATAATATTTCCAAAATGAACCCTCTTCTGATGGCTTTTGAGGCAGCAGTATCCCATTGACAGCTCTTAGGCGTCTATACCCAGAATCTTATCCCGGTATTACCACCACTATATATACAGAATTTGTGACTACTAGTCACGAATTCTGTATATATAGCTCAGTGGTAATGCCACTGCACTAGCATCGCAGGGTCGCGGGTTCAATTCCAGCCGGAAGGCCTTGATGTTGCATTTTGCGCAACTGTTCCCGGTTTGGTCTTAAAATGTATATATTCCAACACTCGAAATTTTCCTTCACCATAAATCCTTAGAACATGTTTTTCAAGTGGCCGTTTACCATATCAATTAAATCAAAATTTAGATTAACTATTTACATATAAATAATATATAATAATCGAACTTAACTAAAATACAACAATCGTCATTTTTAGACGTTTTAAGCCGAGACCCTTAAATTGCCCTGTTAGATAAAATATCCTCTTGGTAACTCGTTCAGGGGTGGATACAGGAGCAATGACTGGAGTCAACCTCGTACCCAGGGTCTTAACGCGGGCGTAGCGGAGGTAAGACCCTGGGTACGAGGTTGGACTGGAGGTACTAGTATGAGAAACACGCCATGCCAGAGAAAATCATCAGCTCAGATGTGGCTAACGTAAAAATTCCAAATTGGTTTAATGAAGTTATGTAATAACCAAGGTTAACAACAAGGGAACTGCGCAAGCGCAGGGGACATCAGAGTATCACATGACAAGCATGTTGGGATAAGGTCGACCATTAGCGAGTGACCGCAGCCAGAGCAGGACACGGCTTAGAGGGCAGTAACGAGAACGTGTGGAATTGAACATCCCACCAACCCTCCCTTTATACAAAGAAACAATTGTGGGAAAAATGTTATATGTTAAACTAAATGGTAAGAATGAGGAAGTTGCATCTGAGTGAAGTGGAGTGCAGAGTGACAAGAGCCAGGAATGTGAAAGTTCTATGCGAGTTACGAGTGCGAACAGGTAATAATTAAGGGTTAAATTTAGGTTTCCACACCACCCGCAGCGACAAGATACCTATTACGTGCGCGTGCAATTTCATGTTCAACATCATACGCCTTCTGACACTTCTGTATATGATATACTCTAATAAAGCTATTATCCGTCTCTTCGTCTAATACTTTTGTCTAAAAGAAGTTTAATAATTGCCCTGCGACCCGCCATTTACACGCGCGAAACGTAAACTACTTGGTGTAAATAGCAATATAGATTACACACTATTAGGTTAGGTGCGACGACACAATTATATTCGGCGTCTAAATCAACTGCCGCTCCAACGCCTGAACGCCGTGCCAAATACCTATAGGTTCAGCGTATGAGAAGAGCGGTGTCTAAACTGGGCCTAAGACGCAAACGAATCACAAATTTGATAAATATTTCAACATGAATTGATAATCAATCAACCACAGTTTTCACAGGTCGTACCACAATACTAGGACAAAGTTTTCGAAGACGTTTTAAAAGTCGTTCGTCGGTTGATCAAGTCCAACCACAACAACAACAACTTGTGTTCGAGGAGAAGTTTAGCTTCATCTTCAAAAACAGTGACAATCTTACTAAATGTCGTTCCCTTTCCGCAGTAGATAGTAACACTATACAACACTAGGCAAGCAAATGCTGTATCCGCGCCTCTGTACTTACTTCAAATTCTTCCCGATCTCTTCGGCGTTTAGAGATTTGTATAGTTTTTCGTGGAAATCTAGCTGCCTCTTCTGTTTCGCCTTCCGCATTTCAGCAATGTTAGGTGAATCACTGGAACGCGGCGCAGAGAAAAACCCGATGAGAAAGCCAAGAATAAACAAGACAATGACGCCAGCTATGATAGCGGCGATTCGGGTTGTGTTATTTGGCATGGTTTTGTCTGCTATATATTACTACTGCTCTCGATGAAATACAACGTTGAGTGCTTTGTCATACGCCGAGGTTTAGTCGGCTTGCTATCAACTGTTTTGACATTACGTTGACATATATATATGACAGCTAAATCAATTAAGGTTGTAAAAGGTGAAAGCCAAGCGTGAAAAGTATGATGGGAATTACTCCACTTAGCAATTTTTCATTTAATAATTAGACAACGAGTCCGAGTAGTCTATGAGCGAATAGTCAACGAAGGTGAAGCCTGAGTTGACTATTCGCTCACAGACAATGAGTTGTTGGAGACCGCTCGGAAACAGGAGTCTTTTAACTAAAAAACTAAAATCTTAATTTCTGCCTTTTTCTTAAAGAATAAGATGATTTAAACCTCATAAATACAATATGTACGTGTGTACGTATCTCCCAATCTATGTAAAGCAGTAAATGTTTGATAGAGGAGAAATAACCAAATTTTGTTTTACAAACGGAAGAGATCTGACTACCAAGCGATCTCCATGGCAACAACATACTGTGCCCAGTATTGACATACCATACATGTGGAAAGTTTTAAAACATTCTGCTTGTTATTTGAAAAGATATTCCTCATTTTGTGAATTTACAGTGAATTTTTTCATCGCTCTGGCACTTTAATTTTAAATATTTTTTATTTCTCAATTGTCTGAAAAATTGTATGTCTATTGTTAAAATCAAATCGCCGAAACCTTGTTGAACGCGTGGAATACAGTCCACTTAAAGCAACCACGTTATTATCGTTAACAAGGATCTTACCTTCGCTTCCTTGGGGGAGAAATGTGTGTTTATTACAGAAATTACATGAAATTATGTGTTCGTGTACAGAAATCTTCGTCATATCGTAAATTTAAACCCACGGCACTGCTCCAGCTACTTACCTGCCTGTTTGACCAAGCCACCTACTAAATTTTTGTCTACCTACTCTATCTCTTCACATAACTATCCACCTACCACCTCCTACCTACCCCCTATACAACCACCCACCCACACAACGACCTACCTAACAGTGTATCCCGAGACTTTTTTCGTTATACAAACCAAGAAAAAACCTGCTCAACAACAAGTGACAACTTTTTCTGGGTGTATTTTTGCTTTATATATCAATAGGATTATTACGCAATTAGAGATTGGCGAGATTGAGTTAGAAATCGACGAGATGAGTTATTAATTGACGAGATTGAATTAGTAATCAAATAAAGAACGTCTAAATAAAAACACTAGCTAATTAGTGGATATAAAAATATTTGAAAACGTCATGTAGAAACGTATTTCAGAAACATATATATTTTTACTTCGCGTCGGGCACGAGGGCAGCGGTTGCTTCCAAAATCGCCTTGTAGACGATGGAAATTTGCCTTTTGATTTCTTGCCAGTTGTCGTCCGTTTTATTGGCGGCAACCATCAAATCAAAAACCCCTGGTAAACTTGTCGAGCCATAGCTGTTGGTGGCCGAAGGAGCAAACACCAAATGACGTGTATACGGTCGGTTTGGCAAACCATATGGATAGATGAAGGCTTTCTCAACGTTCACCATTCTGTCGTTAAAATCACGAAGTTTAATATCACTTTTCTTATCTATTGCAGTTTCCTTCTCTTTTTTCAACTGCTCTGCCGCTGTCATGTATTTTTTAATAGCCCTTTCAATGTTATTCAAGGTAATACCTTGATTTCTAAATTCGTCGTCGAAGTTGGATCTCAAGGTTTTCAAGGATTCATTCAAAGATGTTCCGTACTCTGAGGTATCGAACGGTAACACGAATGTGTCAGCGGCATTCATAAGCAATCTCGAGGCCAGCCTTGTTGTGGTCAGATGGTAGACAAAGTTTGGATCAACGAGACCTTGGAGCCATTTATAAGTATCATGGACTGTGTGGTAGACTGGGTACAGAACGCCGTAGTTGCCATCGTACCTGATGTCAATACTTGGCACACCTGAAATACAGAAACGTATTTCTATTACAGCCAATCATCGTGATTAACAAACACTGTTAATGCTAACCAACACTGTTAATGCTAACCAACACTGTTAATGCTAACCAACACTGTTAATGCTAACCAACAATGAGATGGGCACCTCTGTAACACAGACACATCTATGAGATGGACACCTCTGTAACACAGACACATCTATGAGATGGACACCTCTGTAACACAGACACATCTATGAGATGGACACCTCTGTAAGACAGACACAACTATGAGATGGACATCTCTGTAAGAGAGACACATCTATGAGATGGACACCTCTGTAACACAGACACATCTATGAGATGGACACATCTCTAAGACAGACACATCTATGAGATGGACACCTCTCTAAGACGGACACATCTATGAGATGGACATCTCTGTAAGAGAGACACATCTATGAGATGGACACCTCTGTAACACAGACACATCTATGAGATGGACACATCTCTAAGACAGACACATCTATGAGATGGACACCTCTCTTAGAACAGACAGTGAAAGTCGGTGCCGATGGTGTCCGTCTCATAAAGCGTTCACTGTAATTGACAAAATATGTGTTACAAAGTATAAAGATCTTTTCAATTGTTGTCAATTTCTTCGCAACAAAACGAAAACATTTAAATAAAGATCAACAACGTTAGGCTGGTTTGTTAAGTAACACAATAATTTAAAATAACAAAATAGTGCGCCGAAACGTTGATTCGGAGACCCAGGGTTCGATTCCCGGTTGGGGCAGTTACTTTTTCCATATATGTATATGACTATATTAAATCCTCTCTAATATTAATTAAAATAGTTGTCTGAATAGCAAAAGTCGAAGTTGCTAAACTAGGTTTCAACCAGAGTAAAATGTAAGATAACCAATCAATGATAACCAATGCCAGTAACACACAATTTGACT